>JAHXMU010000030.1:838690-862038 GCA_019455685.1 Philornis downsi | reverse complement strand
GTGGCACCATCGATTGCTGTTGACTATACATGTAGGGTGGGGCCGCATCGTTCATGTACTGCACCGGCATGGTTTGCATTTGCTGATAGGGATCCCTGCTGGGCGGACGGGAACCATAGGGGTTGACGCCGCCGCCTGCGTTAAATGACTGTGGCAAGTGGGGCGATGAACCAAAATTTTGCTGATGTTGCAAAGGACGCGTTGGATAGGGATCGGCTAAATGTTGCTGCGAACCAAAGTTTTGATGTTGCTAGTCGGAAAAAGAGACATTTCATTACCAAAACGAATTATACACTATAGAGATGAAGCATTAGATAAGACTGTTACTGAGTGCTCAACATATAACAATTTAGTAAAATAGCATGGATTTCCAAAATAATAACATATGGAAAACGTATCTGTATGCTGTGTATTTGAAGCGCTTTCGAAATGTCTGTTTGTTTGACTGATTGTTGATGTGCTGAATGTGGAAGATGTTTACCTGGTTCAACATATTCGCAATCTGTTGGGCCTGCAGGAGCTGTTGGGCTTGCATTTGCTGAGCCTGTATCTGATTTTGCTGGGTTGCTAATCTTTGTATATCTTGTTGGATATCTTGTAGATTCATATTCATAATAGCGATGCTTTGCTGTGTATGATTCAATGATTGAAAGGATTGATTTGCAGTTAATAAAATGGCATGTTAATTACGTTCACGATGGGTGTAGGCATAATAGATTGTAATAAACAACTATGATAAAATCAGATGTATTCTCAACAATGAAACATAATCTTGAAGAACGAACAAGGTGATGTAAACAACTTTTTTCTATTTAACGTCTGATTGAATACACTACAAACATGTATAAAACAATAACGACGACTGAGTTTAAGTAAAAAAAAAATACAATCAATTGTACGTAAAATAAGTAAATGTTGATTAAAATACAATTGAATTAAAGACGAGACGTTTGCTGGCCGTCAGTGTGCTACTTTCCTATTCATTCGACACAAAAATTTAGCTACAAATACAACACTATAGATGGGATTCGTAAGTAATGCGGACAAATGGAAACTATTTTTTTTTTGTTTACAAAATATTATCCATTTTATCTCAACGAATTCCACATGATTAGTAATGCGAGCCACATAAGGTTACACTGTTAGACCAAATTCAGTTAAAGTTAACTTCCACCTTTCGTTTGTTGTTTGTTTGAATTGTTGTTTTTACCTTACTCACCTGGTATTTATCCAATTCATTAGGATCTATATCTGAAGTTCGCTTTGAGTCATTGCTCATAGTTTCCCACTTCATATAATCATCAGGCATTAAATCCTCCTGGTTCAACTGGAATGAGATATTATTAAAAAAATTGTATTTAAATATATTTGAAAGCTTTTGTTTATAGTTTTATCCTGAACATAAGTGAAATCGACAAAGCTAAGGTCAAACTGACTTTTCAGAGACGTCATTTTTCAAAGGTTATCTTTCTAGGGAAAAATGAAAACATCGTTTAATTGTAATTAGGAAAAATTGTTTCGAAATTGAGGAGCCAGTACAAATACTTAAACAAATGAAGAAGATTTACAAGAAATGGTAAAATAGCCACCCTTTATGTGCACATTGGAAAACAGACAACTACATGCGAATTTTTTACGAATAAATTAAGCTTTTACTAACCCTGAATTATTTGTTGTGTTCTCAATTATGAATACATGGTGGCTGACTAATGTCGCTGTCAAAATAGTCTTTCTCTCCAGAACTTTGCCGAAAAATAATCCCTTTCAGCTCTGGATGGGTTCCCAATAAATTGGTTTCAAAAAAAATCCGCATTATTACAAACTGGAACTTCACAAAATGAAATCAACAAATTTTGATGATTTAAAGCAATGCATTGGAACGATAATTGAGCTAATTCCCGGAACAACTCCCAAAGTAGTAATGAATAACGACGCCGCACTTGTACCACCGATTATTTTGAAGACATTAAAAATGCTTAATGAAATCGTGTTAATATTTCACTTGAATAAAAAAGAAAAAAAAAGCAACATTCATCAGCCATCCTGTAATTGCCTTTTACCATAGGCCTTGTGTAAGGTTGAGTCATATCTGGTTTCAGAAATTGACATTATTATTAAAAGTTGATATTAGTTTGATCCAGAGAGATCAATATACGATTACCTACCCTTCTCGAATTTATTGGCATTCAGGAAAATTAGACGTCGAAACCAGAAGGTGTTTTAGTATTAAACAATCGAACAACTTATCCAATTTGATATACTCCACATAAAAGAAAATTGTGGCGTGTAGAATGTGTCGCCTTGCAAATATTTCATCAAAAAAAGATGATAACTGTCTTTAAACTGAAGGAAATCGGCGCGGCGAATTTAATACTTAAATTGAACATAATGCGTGGCAGAATTGTAAGTCGTGGATAGATGAAGACCTTTATATTCTAGAGACAAACGTATCATTCAAAGTTCATAACCTCGAAGCCGGTGGAAATAACTGATGTATTTATTTTTGTGCAGATGTCCTGCAGTGCTTACATATCTCCCTGAAGGTCGTGCTAGCACTGTTAGTACCTTAAGCGAGGTTTCGCAAATACATTTTACCTATGTAAAAATACCCAAAATGTAACAACGCATTGAACTTTTTTCTATAAATTTTTCAGATAGTTCTTCTTCAGGAACTAACTTTTAGAACACATATTTGTACTTTAGAAAGTTTTATCTTAAATGTTTCTAATGGAAAATGAATTACTTTCAGAAAAAAAATAGAAATATCCAATGTGTTTCTCCTTTCCATACAGAATGAGTCATCATTTCACGTAACAATTGTTTTCCACTCTAATTACCTTCTCCTGATATCTCATTAAAGCCATTTCAATTCTTCTCTTATCTTGTTCAATCATGCGTCGCCTCTCTTCTAATTTCATCCGTATATTGGACAGCTTATAAGCGCTTTCCTGCGAACGAGTATCATCGTCATAAAGATCTGTGAAAGTGAAACATTACAATTAAAAAATCTGAAGTTTATATTCGTATCTATCAACATTTGAACTCACCACTTGCGTTATTCTGCCAATTCGCTGTTTTCATGTGCATGCTAGCATTAGAGGATTTTCTGGTAAGGGTAGCATTTGGATCTCTTGGCGGTTCGTCTGCCAGTTCTGGACTATTGGAATGCTTTTGTGGCTGGGCTCCCACCATCATAGAATTGTTTGCATGCACGCTGCCTCCACTACTATTACCATTATTTTTCGGCGTGGGAGTTGTGGCCGTAACATTTACGCTGTCAGTACTAAAAGATTTAATTGAAATCCTCAGATATAGAATAAACAATAAACATACAACAGGCAATCCTTACCTAGGTTGCCGTCTAAGAGGATGTTGCTTTTCGGTGTCATGATCTTGTTTTTCAGAACCAGAATCAGTGTCATAGCCCAGCTGTAAAGTTCCCCGGGCATCGGCTATAGAAGAACGCACAGGGACTACGTGTTCTACAAAATTAAACAACTTATTTGCTGCATATACTACCAATATACAATTGTTTAACTGATGTCTTACCTATTGTGGTGTTGGATAGTTTACGTTCTCTTTCCCTTTCAAAGCGATCCAATGTATTTAACTGATCTTGAGAACCACCAAAGTTCTCTATGGTCAGTTGTGAGTCTTCACTGGAAGAATTTCGTCGAGAACGTCGTCCTAAAATCACATAACAATCAGTAAGCAAACTTGTTCAGATATATTATTTTTTAACAGTTTACCTGCATAGCTGGGTCTTCGGGTTTGTTCCCAATTACTGGGTCGTCCAGCCGCAACATTGTCGCCTATATTAAGAAATTAACTCATTGTTTGAATCTGTTCTAAGAATCTACATCCACTTCTCAATACATAAATATTTATTAGATATTCGATAAAAAAAACAAACGTGTGGAGAATAGATTAAAACGGAAACGAAAATAATAAATGTGTATGTAGTGTATGGAAGAGCGAACGAGTGTGGGCATGTGCAAGCGGTGGTGGTATTAATTTGGACAAACCTCTTTCATCTGCCTTCGTTTCGGTGTTTAACTTCTCTTTGGCTTGCCTTAAACGGGCTGGCATTAGTGGATCCTGCTGTTGTTGATGTTGCATATGCATGGATGATAGTGTGGTAATACCACGTGATTTGTGCACAACAAATGCTAAAGGATGATTAAAGTGGTGAATAGACGTGAATAGATTAATAACAAATTAAGGGAAAAGAAACATAATTTTTCCAAATAATTCTTAAAAAGAAAGTACGGAAAGCGCGAGGAGATAACGATTCTCCTAAGAAAACAGACTTTTTCTAAAGATGAAAAAGACGTATTTTCCCCAGACGATGTTTACAATTGCAATTCAGCAACTTAAGGTAAGATATAACCAAAGATGTTCATAAATAAAAAAAAGTTACCTTCATTATCGAAATGAGTATTTTCAGCCATTGCATGAGCATCGATTTGTGATGATGACTGTTGAGGGTGGTGGTGTTGAATGGGTACTGCTGCTGGTCTATTGATAAGGCCACTTGCCGAATTTGTATAAGTTACTAAAAAGGTGGTAAATAATAAATTAAATAAAACACAATAGAGGAAGTAGTAGAACAAATCGTTTGTGTAAAATGTGGAGGTGGTGTTGGTGGTTGTGTGCAGCCAACAGACATATTGCAATTGTCCGGATTTTTAGTTCTATCCAATAATTAATAAAGAGTTTTAATCAACAGGGTTTAAACACAGAGAGAGGGTGAGATTGTAAACGATTTTTGTGGCAAGTCTAACGAAAAGGCCAATTAATCAATAAAAATAACAAACAATATCAGACAATTTATTAAGGGTATATGAAACTTTTCAATGGGTTAACTAAAAGCTTATAGTGTTAAAGAAACACACACATATATATACATATATATATATATGCATAAAGGATTTAACAAGTGGCTTGGGAAGCAATTTTTATGCATTTTACATTTTTATATATATCATATTACAAACAGGGCGGGAGCAAAGTCATAGAAATAGCAGTACGAATATTTATGTATAATTGAGTGTATGAGAATTTTTATGTTCGATGTGCATTTTAGAAGGCAGAAGAAGCAGAGATGATGACCTTTCAAAATTATTGTACGTCAAAAATGTCACAAAACAGTCCTTAAAACTTATATTTCTAAAAATAATTCCTAATTTCATTCTGCAACTGTCTTTCCTTTCCAAAGGAATGATCGTATCTTTTCGTATGAATAGGAAGTATTTTTTACCGAAGGAATAGTAGAATAGTTGCATATAGTAATAATAGTAATATTAAATACTGTCTTATTGGAAACATTTGTTTTTTTCAGAAAACGGATGAAAGTAGGTAAAAAAAGTACTCAGTGGTTAGGAGAAAGTAGGATCTTTGATAAACTGTATAGCTTATCAGCAAATGTTACTTCTTAAATGAGATTGTCCATCTTCTTCAAGAAATTATAATTTTTCGAAAAAAAAAATAATTGTTATTACTTGATAAAATTATGTATTGCCATCATGTTTTGTTTTTAGAGGAAAAACAAATAATTCTAGGAAAAGTAAAACACATTTTTATTACACAAAAAAGACGGATTTTCCCACATATAAAATACTATCTTATTTGTCAAAGAAGTTGCTATAGGAAAACGATTTGCAGAAAGGACAAACTAGTATGTTTCCTAAAGAAAAGTTGCAGGGAAGTCTTAAATAGTTTACAACAAAAAACAATTTTTAGGGTATTATACCGTTTTTTCTTTAAATTCTTGATCCAAACTACATAGTATCAAAACCATCTCATCAAAATGTGGGGCTACGATGAAAAATTATGGTGGCATATATGAGGGATAGAAGGAAATTGATAATTTATCATCAAAAGAAGTTCTTATGGGATCATCACTATTTCATCGGGATAGAAGATCTACTGCGCCATAGAGTATAAACTTCTAGAAACGAGAAATATCTGTCCTATTTTATCCAGTCAAACTTTGCCATTATTTTGTAAGGAAAATCTACTATGTTGCACTATTATATTTCTCTTAAGAAATTTTCTAATCTTCCATATCAAAATTACGAGTTTCAAAGAAAAAGACATAATATTTAATCCTAAAGTTTGTAAAGTAAGTAGATTAACATACGAGTGTATTTTATTAATGCATTATCATCAACTGTGTTATCGTATGAAAAATGGATTATACAGAATTACATATAGAACAGTTTACTTCATGCGAAATATTTGTATGAAATTGTCGAGGCGGAAATTAATTCTCAATCAGGGATACTGATAAAGCCGCATGTATTGTTTTAGAACAGACTTCAAAAAAAAAAAAAAAAAAAAAAAAAATCCAGTTTTAGTCGTAACTTTTTGGTACATTAATTCGAAAACACCAATTTTAAATGCCACCGTTGGGAATCAAAACTTATTCTAAAATTACCAGCTTTAGAACCTGGTATTTTAGGGCAATTTCAATAGGTTGTTTCTTAGAAAATGGCAATATTTCCTCACAGAAATCTAGGACACTCCATAAAAAATATTATATACGGTATAGTAAAGAGAAATACAACAGATGCCAATCGAGTTCACGCTAGATGGCATTAGAGAGATAAGTTTTCGTACCCAAAAAAACTAGTCACGAAAATTTTGTAGTCGCTTGGCTCAGCATTGTTTGAACGCTCGTCAAAGATGGACACCAAGTTGAAAGAAAATACAATATATTTTACAGTATTTCTTCGTAAAGGTGAAAACGCAAATCCCGACACCGTAACAGTCAATAGGGCGCAATTTAACTTCGTCGATTCCGCTCCGGTAATTTTGATGTCAAAGATGCACTGCGTTCTGGAAGGCCAATTCTTAGAAATGCCAAGAAAACAATGGAAATCGTTAAGTCTGTTACGTAAGTGATGTTTCGATTGCCCAGAAGCTACTGTTTGGAATAAAGGCTGAATATAAAAAGAAACTCTATATATGGGTGGCATATGAGATAAAGCAAAAAAAAACCTCATGAACCGAATTTCCATCCGTGGATCGCTGCTAAATCGCAATAAATCGATCAATTCCTGAAGCGGATGTGGTATTGTTCGAATAACGATGAAACGGCACGTATGGTGGCCAAGCAGGAAAGTTTAATGTGTGTTTGGTGGAATTGGCAGTAAATTATTTACTAGGATCTAAGTCCCTACGGTTAAGCTCTTAATTCGGACCTGTACCGTCAACTATTAGACCGTCTGATGGAATTAATCTCCCAAAAGCATCAGCTTTGGCCAATACGGTAGGAATTGTGTCCCACCAGGACAACGCCAGGCCACGGACATCGATAATGATTCGCTAGAAGCTCCTAGAAGCTAGATGCATGGTTGCGAATTTCTTATCCGTCCTTCTTATAGTCCGAATCTGACAATAAATCTGTGATGTTGAATGATTTCACTGGTAAAAAATTCACCTCAAGAGAAACTTTTGAAAATCGACCGTTTGTTCCAGTCTTTTGCCAATAGGGATGAGTGTTTCTGTGAGAGAAGCATAATGGAGTTACCCTTAAAACGCTGCATATTTGATCTATATCAGATCATTCTAACTATGCTAAATACAACCTTTAATGTCATACGAATATAAAGCAATTCTTTTTACTACACCTTATAATTCTCTTTTAGTTTACTTTGCCGTGGCAATTTAAAATATTTTCTTAGAAGATTATATATATATATTGAGAAAAATAACTACTTTTAGAAGGCGAGTGCATCTCTATTCTTCTTAGCTTATTTTATTGATTGAATGTATTATTAGTTCCATTAAGAAATTTAGAAAAATCTCTTCATCATCTCGGACCACAAATTACACAAGCTCAAAAAGGTGACTAGTGGGTTATGGTAGTGTAATGTTAATGGTGTTTAATTATGGTCGCATTTTTTTAAGAAATCAACTGAAAAGTTTCAAATCGCATGCACAAATACCTAAATGAACTGAAACTTATTAAAAAAAATAAGTAAAAAATATAAATTAACTATAATTAATTAAGTTAAAAGGGAATGAGAACGGAAAAGCGGAAATGAAACATATTTATATTTTTGATGGTTATGATGAAGAAGAAGAAAGCTTAGTTAGCTTATGCCAACTTCTTCTCCATCCTGGGATGAGGAAACAAAATTCAATTTGCGCAACTCAACTATTAACAGGAAAATATTTTAAACAAACAATAACAAAAATAACAATTAAGTTAACAAATTTTCGTTTTGTATATAATAATGACCTTGAAATTGAGGTCGTGTCGTTGGCGAGCTAGAAGCTTGATCTAATTCACTTCTTAGATCTGGTATTGGTGTCACTGTAGGCATTGTTAAACCACGACGATGATAAATTCCATGTTCATTGGCACCTGCATTTTGTTTAGCGATGATCTCTGTTTTTTTTTTTTTAATTTAATTTTTTTTTTTTTGTTAATATGACAAGTGATTGTTTTTAATTCAATATTTTCAGATTTTAATTATTTTGATTTTTGAACAGAAGAAACAGCGAGAGAAAGAAAGATAAAAGAAAAACATAGTTAAGGATTATTATCAAAGAGTTTGTATGTAAACATATTTTGCGGTACACAAAAACACCTATTTCATGTAAAACATAAACTCCAAACCAAAGGACAAAATACGGCAACATATTCAGATGTTGGTTGGTGTTTAGCCAGGGGGTGACATCGACGAATATGGACAACAAAACACAGAATATATAGCACAAGTATATCTAGCAGGTAGCATTGACATACATTTATATATCCACAAATCGAACATTATTCAGAAAATTGCAATACAAATGGCAAGGACTAGTGTGTCTTATCAACCGAATTCATTCTTGTATATAATTATGTTACATTTTGCTCAACAACATTGACTTAAAGCTTGCGATTAGTGCTTATCACATAGATTTGTGGGCGTGTGTGTGTTTCTTTAGGCTGCGACTGTGACTGCGATTGATTTCTTAAGGGATACATGTATTTAGTAAGTCCACAACCAAATTTCTTTGATGACTTCTAAAACAACCTATTTACAATTCACCACAACAAGGGAAATTCATCATGACTTTTAAGATGGATTGAACTGAGCACATAGAAAAAATAACGAACGAAAGAAAAGCCTTATGACATAGTAGCATAGTACATAGAGGTGGTGCTGAGTTACTGTTTACTCTAAGTGGCCAACATAAGTGTGGTGAAGTATATGTTCCAAACAATTGTATATAGATAGACCAATACCAAACAAACCTTGTTCTTTGGAAAATAAACGCAAAATATGAAAGCAAAATATAAAAAATATAGAAAAGTAAAAAACAAAAAAAAAAAAACCAATGAAATGAAAAGAAAGTATAGACAAAAATAAAAAGTCCCACGAAAAAATTAATTAATATTCAAAAAGCAAACTTACCACCAGAGTCCATGCCAGGGTAGGTGACACAATTGGCCGGATGAATCTCAAAGAGATTAAATAAGTCAGCCAGCAGGACCAACAAATTCAATTTCATTGAGCTGAAATGAAACACAATAACAAAAACAATAAGCTAACCTACTTGATACCAAATACAACATCTTACCCGCGCATGTAGGTGACATCTTCGGGAAGCATATGGAACACATTGTATGGCAGATATTTTTGGGAGAAGTTGCTTACAATCAATACATTATGTATGGAGTCTTCGACAGCGGGCAAATAATTGATGCGCACATCCGTCCATTGCACCACTTTGGGGCAATAATAAGAAATCAACAGAGCCAAACAGATGCCATCGCACAGATCTTGAAAGTCTCTTACTGGGGGTATGTCGAGGCTTTGTAAGCGTTTGCTCTGGCAGAGTATAACAAATTAAAATTATAGTTCATAAAAATAATAAAAATATGCTTACACTATCCTCATCCAAAGACGTTTGCAGCTCCCTCTCTATGCGTTTCTTCAAAGCTGCGCATGTATGAGAAACCCATGTCAAGGCGGTTTGTTCTACATTACCGGTAGGCAACTGTTGATTTCCATTGCCGGATATTCGTCTTATCGCGTTATTCATACGATCATTGGAAGATATTTCCTTGGCATATAACATCATTAATGATTCTATAACAGCTATATGAGCCACCTGTTGCGGGAGGAAATTTAGCCAAGATTAGTAACAACATTCACACAAACCTTAATGAGTAACGAAAATCGACGTTTGCGACACATTTTACCAATTAGATACAATGAACAATTACGATACGAAATTGCTAGTGAGTCATTATTCACTCGTTGGGGGAGGGATATGATATTAAAAAATGGATGTTACGCATATATAGCGTTCAGTTGAAAAATGTGGGTGTTTAAAAAAAATATAGCAAACGCCGTATACATTATTCCATGGATGAGGCAGCGGAAGGTTTCTTACAGATTGATTAAAATTTTCCTAAAAAAATTTTTACACTATTTTGGAATATTATTTAGATTATTATTTTAAAACAAGTTCTAAATTGGAAAGATACGAAGTTAAATGTATTTTTTCTACATGGCAATAATAATAACAATAATAAGAAGTATCAAACCATATATGGAAATAGTTCCAATTTGGAACTAGTACAATGAAGTTAACGTTGAACGTTATTTTCATTTTATATTATATAGAATATGTTGGTAACGAACTCATATCCAACTTGTTCAAAAGTGGCACAAAGAGGACAACTTCCTCCAACTATATGACGTCGTTACATTAATTGGTACAATTGCAATGAAATTATGGTGGGAGCCAAAGCAAGAAGTAACTAACTGGTTGATGAACTTGCAATAGTGAAGTAGTAAAAGAAGAATATTTGCCTGGTTTTCCTCTAAACGAATCAACGTTTTGAACTTATTAGATCTGTAAGCGTCAGGATCTCTTAAAAAATGTGAATGAAACTATGGGTCTTTCCAGATTGCATCCTTCGTCCTTGTAAGCGATTATTTTATCAATTTCGTGTTCTGCCAAACTTTTTCCTCGCGGCATGTCTTTTTCATTACAGAATTTCACCAATTCTTCACAAAAATAATAATGATCTCATCGCTTGCACCCTTAAAAACTCATTAATTGGGCTTGGCATTATAATTGTGAAACACGCTAATTGTGCCCAAATCCCAAAGTTTATGTGTATAGTTGTTTCGTCCAAACAAGTATTTTGATAGAACATCATAACAATAAAAAAGTACCGTTACACAAACAAAGCTGTTTTATGGGTGGCCTTATAAATATGAAAGAAACCTTATTTGCAATATTAAAATAATAATAATATTAAAAGTTCGAATGGTCGTGACTTACATTATAATCTATCATAAACGATTATACAATATCTACCTATTATAGAAAATGTTTCACATGAACTGATGCATAATTAGCACCATATAATGGCGGAAATCGACAATTTTTTCAATTCTAATGCGATACATATTTAAGACTCACAGGCGATCAGCCAAAAAGTAGTAGTTCCAAAGAAACAATAAGTTTGGACACAGCAATAACATTTGTAGTGCTGTGTATTGTATTGGAAATTGGAGTATCATACACCAGAAGCAAAACCATTTACTTACTCTAAAGCCAATTTTCTAATAGAAATCAAATATGTTTATATTAATTCTGTCATGAATATGCAAATCACAAGAAATATTACAAAAAAGGGAATCGAAAGCAATATTATCTTCCAACACCAAGAAAAGAATCATCTTCTCCATAAAATAAAAGCATTTTATCTGAGAAATGATAAAATACCTTAACGAATTGAAAAAGATTTCATTGTAAGAATTATTTCAAAAAAGGAAAATCTTTCTGCAGAAATAAGATGCGGCTTTACATTGGGAAATTAAAAGAAACCTAAACATCTGCATCCATCGAAGAAAGAGGAGATGGCTCCTTAAAAAAAAGCTTTTAAAAAACAAAACTAATTTCCCTGCGTCCCTTACATGGGATATGTAAGAACTGATTGCCGCATAAAGAAACAGATCACGAGAAAGAATAACATTTGCCAACAAGAAAAAAAGGATCAACATTTTCTACAGACGAATAGAAAGAAAACATAATCGAAATTTCCATTGGAAAAGGGACCATTACGTTTTCCTATAATAAACTATCATGAGCTTATTTAAGAAAATTGTATATAATAGGCGTTTGGGCATTTGAATGCCACATTTTATTTCAAAAATTATTCATCCCTATTGCTTTAAAATGCTGTAAAAATCGAACAATCCATAATTGTGACATTTCACTCTTAAGTATTATTACAAAGTGGTAGAACGTTAGCAGAGACATCATTTATAAAAGAAATGTATAAATCATGAGAGGCGAATTTTATTTTCGATGGGAATGTTTGCAAACATTGGCCGATATTCGTGTACTCATTGGACTAATCCATTTGATTCCGAAAATTACAATCCGTGTTCTGGGTTCAAACTCGATTTTAAATCATACAATTTGCAAATGTAATTTTTATTATCACAGGCGAATCCAAAGTAATTTCTGCCCAATTGATAGGTGTTAGAATTATTTTATTTTATTACATCTTTAGTTTCAGCTGTCCTTTCCTACGTACGTTTATAAAAACGATTAAATTCAAATCGAATTTCTAGCCAGGACAGCGGTGTAGGAATATCCTCAAATTTATTTTCTTTTTAGAAAAGACCAAACATTATTTCATCATTTATAACAAAAGTACTTACAATCCTTAGGGGATTCGTTTGTATCAACACCGTCTCGGTCAGTGGCATGTCCTTGGTTTCATTCACTGGCACTCCCTTGCGAGCCAATGTCTGCAATATGGACCAGTGGTTAAGGCTTTGGTAAATTGGATCTGAATATAAATTCGACAATGTTTGACAATAAAGTGTAGCATTTCCTAAATCCACCACAATTTTTGGTTTCAATCGTTCCTGGTTTTCATGATCCCGGTAGAAGGGCTCTTTTAAATTGTCCGGCACGCGGTTATTGTAGGCTTTTGAGAGCAACCATTTCACAGAGGCACGATAGCGGGCCTAGAAGTAAGCAAAGAAGAAAAAACAAGATGCACAAATTAATAATGATGGCGATAACCCCCATTATGATGGAGTAATACAATAAATAAATGAATTGATGAATGCATCGCTATAATTATTCCAGATGCACAAGCTGTGTCGTGCCTTACGCATATTTTTAGCTTTGCCTGATGCGCCTTTTGCACTGGCAAAATGTGCGTCGCCGGACAATTTCATTTATTTATAGGGCTGGCAGTCGAACGCAACATGGCTAAAATGAAATGTGTTGTGAGTTTGTGTGTGTGTGTGTG
Organism: Philornis downsi; assembly: GCA_019455685.1. Lineage (NCBI taxonomy): Eukaryota > Metazoa > Arthropoda > Insecta > Diptera > Muscidae > Philornis > Philornis downsi. Next base: position 848,747 of record JAHXMU010000030.1, on the reverse strand, counting down.
TGTTGCGTTCTAAAGCAGAATTATGTCAGCGTTTTTCGGGTTTTTGGCTAAAATAAACATTCTTCATCTTTCGCTGCCGTTTCTCTTTGGATATTAAGCGAAACGCGTGGGGGCCCCTCCTGCCGTACAATCTGGTATCTGGTATATGACAGATAGGAGGATAGTACGAACTTACAACTCTTATTACACAGGTAGCTGAGCTGCTAGCTGCATGGGGTGAACTTGTTTTAAGTAATTGACAAGTGGACAAGTCGTGAGCTACTCCACAGCAGAGAAGAGAGCAGCAGTAGCAAGAGGAGACAACAAACGAGAGACACAGAACAAAAGTGAAATTACCAATAGCAAAAACAATATTGGGTGTAGGTTAAACTCACCCAGCAGCAGCAGTAGTACATAAATATGGACATAAACATGAATGAGCGCAACGAGCATGGGCAGAACCGATGAAAAAACAGCGCAGTGTGTCCACATGAGCGGCGTGAATATGTCATTAACTGCGTCCAGCTGGTGTCAGGCATGGCATTTAAAAAAAATGTAGCTTAAATAAACTGGAAAATATTGATGTTCTTTTTTTTAATTAATCTAGTTCTTTTCTTTTCGTAGCAATCAAGTGGTCCAAGGAAAGAATTAGCCAAAAATATATGAAAATATGTCTTGATTGTCAATAGATAAATGAAAAAGAAAAAAAAAATATATTGTTTTCCACAGCTGTTTTGCAGAATATACTTTTTACAAGTTTAACCCAAGAACGCAGTTCCGCATCCCAAAACTTGTACGCGTTTTGACAAATTTTAATAGAGGTGTGCAAAATGTGGCCCTCTCGTGGCCACTATTTTTGATATTTGATATTTGTTGTCCACTTCCAATTTAAAAAAAAAAAAACTTATATTTTAAAAAATCTCTGAACGAACCCTCAGTATCATATAGTTATTCTATTGCATTTAAAATTTGTACTAGTTTTATCCAAAGTCGCAGTCCCGCACCCTAAAATTTGTAAACGTTTGGGCAAATTTTAGAGGTGAGAAAAATGTGGCCTACCTACATTTCCTGGAGAAATCGCTTTACGACTAACAAAAGAAGTAGACAAATGAAAACAAAAAGAACAACAAATACAAATAGAAATAAGGAGAATGATCGAGTTTTCTTTCGGTCGTATGAAATTTATTGAAATTTTACTATTTTTGCTTTTAGCACTACTTTTCACAGTCTTGCCCATTAAAAAATTATTGTACACTTTCTCTGACAACACTCTATGCTAAATCAAATAACTTGCATTTTAAAAAATCTCCCTGATGGGACCCTCGAAGGCTTCAGATTAGTCGAAGCCTCGACAATGATTTTCCGTTGTTGGTAATCATGCATCTCTTTTGGGCTTAGTGTAAGTGGCTGTATGCGGGATTAAACCCGCGATCATGCGAACGATAGTCGAGATTACTGACAACCATCGCGCCACGGTCGGTCACACAGCCACTTATCATTATTTGAGAGGCAATCGCTTCAACGTTATTGAGGTACATTTCAACGTTTCTCAAACTGTGACGTTAGGAATCGTCGTTAAATTGTAGGTCCCATTAGATGAGTCTAAAAATAGAATACGTGTAAGCTCACTGAACGTGAGAAATTCTACCATATCTCTCTCATTCATGGAATGTAAGGGAATTTGTTTTTTGCAATTAATAATTTTGTAAAATTTGTATTTGTTAATTTTCCAAAATCCCCAATCCCTAATCGTTTAATAAGAAATATTTTATCATGTAATGCCATGGAAAAAATCTACATTATTTGAAATGAAAGGGAAAAATATGAATATATTCCATACTGATCAGTATTGACAGTTAAGAGGCAGGCATTTGGTTGTCTGGTATATTGATAGATTTGATGCAGGGAATATATTCAAAATGAAAAGGGAAATGGACTTAAAATCGACTAAAATTATGTGATATTTGGAAGGAAGCGCCACAATAAAACATTCTTATTTTCAAATGGTATAGCCTATTTTGTTTGTCTGTTTGTATGCCTGAATATAAGTGAAAATAACAAAGCTGTATAAATTAAAGCCACAATTCAGACTGGAACGGCAGAAGCCTGGCACAAACTTATCGTCTGGAGTAAAAGTAAATTCGAAAAATATATATTTATGTATATAAAGAAAATTAAACAAATACATTCATTAAATTTTCATTGAGTTTATTAAATGATGTTAAAAAGAAGAGGAAAGACATAAAATAGTGACAATGGCACTTGTTTGCTTAATTTTTCTTTTCAGTCTTGAAAACGACAGAATCGATATACAACACTGCATTCGGTGCAGATTGGTTTTGTTGTGTGAAGTAACCGCAATAAAAATGTAATAATTTAGGTCTGATTGCGCAAAATAATAGACGAATATAGTTTCTTGTGTAGGTATGTTGCAAGCATAGAATATTGAGATGAAAAGGCTTTTATTTATAAAATAGACAACAAGTCAGGATTGGGTAATTTTTTTCCCGCTTACCAGCAGATTTCTGCTGTTGTTTGAAAACAAATCAACAGGAAATGTCGTAAATTATTCACTATAAGAAATGAAACCGTAATTGAGGACATGGTGTTTCGTCCCCATACAGTGGTTTAACCCAACTCTGGATTATTTGACAATTTCAGCGTTTTGGACAATTTTGCCATCCATTACCTAATGAAAATCAACAATATGTTGGTAGTAGGTAGATATTCACAATTGGCAAAATTAGATAAATATGAAAACATTTGCCCGTATCAGGGCAAATTCATCTTTTGAAAAAATACGACATTTACAATATTGTCCTGAACATTATTCGTTAATTAGAAATATCATGCGGTGGAAACTGAGCTTCAGCTTCTGCTTGAGCAGAGGATGTTTATGCCACACCCGCTCAACTTGTAATAAAGCGATATGTTCTCTACAATGACTTCGGACCGCCCAAAATATTGCCCATTTCTAATTTTACGCCTGTTCTCTTGTGCAAAAGAGGATAAATATTACTTCTCTATCAAAATTTGAGTCCTAAAGTTATCCAAAAGTAAAATTTTAGGGTTTCGAGTTTAGTTAACTAAATTGAAGGTCAGGGCAAAAGGTACATATTTTTCACAGTGAGCAACAACTAATATAATCGACATACCAAATACTTTCATTTACGAAATAAAATAGTTTGGTCACATGGGACAAATCATTCTCAATCGATACTCAATGCAGCTATCCAGTGGAACATTAATTTGGTTTCAAATCGGAATTTGATTAAATTAGGTTGTGTTTGAAATTGGCATCATCACGAAAATTAAAAGGTAATTCTGAAAACATCTTCTGACTTTCCCAAATTCTGGCGCTGCCTACTAGTTTGTAAAATATTAACTTTCAAACATCCAACAACAACTTACTGTTCGATCCCTTTTAGCCGTGAATATCTAACAAATATCTGTTCTTGAGTAATTATCCGAACAGATTAAAATCCATCATAAATAATATCCAAACCAAAAAAAAACATATTCCAAATAAACATAACAGATGACAATAACACATAAAGTAACTACCACAAAAAAAAAAAAAAATACAACTCAATATGATCATATGATCATCACACAAAAGATGATTTCGGAACTTCCACCTAACCTATAAGCTGAGACGTTCCTTATGAATATATTCGTCTAATTTATATAATAACTAAACTATTTCTTTAGATATTACTGTTCAATTAATCGAGCCACCGTTTGCTAAGTGGAGAACAAAACAAAGAGCTGCCGGCAGACTCTGAAAGCAAGAAAATGTCTTTAATGCCACTAAAACATTACGATCAAAATATAAATGATCAGGAAGAAGAAGGTAAACAGATGTAGATGTGCTCAAAACTAATTATAGCTTCAGTCTAATTTATTTTATAGCATATATCTGGCCATAGTATCACATATGACTACAGCGAAAACAGGCAAATAAATGTGTAATGAAGAATGGTGGTATTGGAAATATTTAAGAACATTTTGAAGCAACTAATGAGCAGCATGTTTTGAAGCAGTATAGCAGAAAATTCCGATTATCTATAACGGAGGTTACAAATCGTAGACGAAAATCATTCATTCAAAATCGTAAAGGCTTAAATATAATATAAATGTAAAACCACTAGAATCTTTTGAAGAAGAATCCAGATGTCGCACGTTAAAATCGAGTTATCTACATCTCATTTCATACTGGAAGCTTCATTTGTACATTTCACTCAATTAAGCCTGACCGGCGTATATCAGTTTGGGAACAAACTTCCTTTTCTTCCTATAGCAAAAAAAATGAAAAAGATTAATAAAATATACATGCTGAAAATTATGGAGTAGTTGTGAATTCCAATTAAAGACATAACTTCGTATATTAGGACGAAAAAAATACAAAACGAAAAATTCTAACAAGTGAAGTAGACTGTCATTGTAACTTATATTTTTCTGCTATTAAGATACACAAAATGTGTATAACATTAGTATTGTAAAGTTTTGTAATGTATTTGTTATCAAAAAATGGAGAAGATATGTTGTAATATTGTAATTTAATCAAATCGGCCTTAAGGCTTAAAATTGCAATCTTGATTAAAAATAAATTAAATTAAATAAATTAAACATAAGAGGTTTAAGTTTCAGTTTTTGGACTTTACTTTTTAAGTTTGGTAATTAAAATGCACAATAATGGTCTGCTTTTCTAAATTAACTTTTGGAAAATTACGACTGCCCTGGAAAATCCAATTAAAGTTTTGATATAATCAAAAATACGGTTGATCGCAAATTTTAATCTGGATTTATTCAGAGCGTATTTTTCAATAACGATTTGTAGTATTCAACTTAAATTCAGTTCCTTTGTGTTTACTCTAATTAAATGTATATTGGAATATTCTTCGGAAATAGTACCAAAAGCATTTTTAAGAATCACTAAAAATTGACTTGTAAAATGTTCGACATTTTCTATTTTTGGAGTATTTAATGCCAAGCGGAGGGGCAAAAAAATATTATACACTCATATAATTATAAATTTTTAAGAAATATCTGAATTTTGTAGCATACAAAGATTTCTAATGCTGATGCAAAACTTATAAAAGTATGCCAACTTCTTCAAATTGCAGATAAAAATTCTTGATAACTTTTCAACATATAAATATAAATAGTCGTATTGGGTATAAGAAATAAATGTATTACATCGTGAAACGCGCTTAAGAACTTTTTCACACAAGTTATGAAAATTAGTTTGGAAATTTAAATTTCCTTTATCGGTCTTCTTTTGACATTTAAGAACGGCGAATGCCTTTAAATTTTATAAACCTGGATTAGTTTTATCGCATATGGATTAAGCTTGTTCTCAAAGGTACAATTTCCTGCACGATGTTATTAGCTATGCGTTTGTGGAATATGCGCCTGTGACCTTTTTTCAACAAATCTGAACAACTATGATTCCTGTTGTCAGAGTAAATATAACAAATAGAGGTGTATGAAGCTTACAAGCATATTAGTCCTATCTTAGTTAATAGAACAAGATTGCAGACCCTTTTAACAACTTCAAATACAAATACTAAATTAATGAAAAGTACTCGTAATTGTTGATGCATGATGCTGCATTGAAATGATCATGAACACCAGTGTATCATACGACCAGTAGTTATGCACGAGTGCTATAATTCTTAACAATTCGTTTATAATTAAGAACTGTAGTAAATGTGGCATTATAATTCCTTTATCAGCTGGTAGTGAGCGATCTTCATAGTAAGTAAAGTAACCACAGCAACCGCACCTCTGTGCACGTCATTTAACGACGTGGCGGCAAAGTAATTTATTCTTTCTTTTAATTTACGTTTCCGGTTATTGTATACAAACTAACGGACTTCATGTCGCCCACATTTCTTCCGACACGCCCAAGTGACTGAAGTGGTTGCGTAATGTGGATTTCTGAATGAATTATCCGTTAGAATTCTATCTGTAAAACGACCGTATTCCCGACATAAAAGCATCATATATCCTCATTCAACTAGCAGAGCGACAGAGAACATCCATGCAGGAGGAAGATTTGTGAGAAATCTCTTTGGCGAACGAGGTTTTGGCTCACATTGCAGCTAAAAAACAACCACAAAAGAAGTGGAAATAAAAATCCTACAATAACACGTCACTTGACGGATTCTTTCTGATGTTCAATAAACCGTCAATGGGACTGTCTATATGCAAATGGATAACCCTGTATAATAAACGTATTACTACCAAAAAAGTATATGCTTCGTTTGTAAGAGGTGGCTCCGAATATTGTTCTTTAATTTGAAATCCGTCACATGACATTTCTTAGAAGACAATTTTACATATACTAGGGAAAAGACATTTGGTGGGATGTAAAAGAAACACTATTTATTTGAACCTTTAATATACACTTTATATATACCAAATCAAAATCGGCGCCAAAATCGAAATCTGCTAATCGGCACCAGTTCGATAAATATATGTAAAATATTTTTAGCACAATGAGTTCCAAAAGAAAATTAACGACGTCGTACGTCAAGACGTGTAAAGTTTTGACTATTGTATCACTTAGAACAAATCATCAAAAATAGAGTTTCGTTTCAGTTATATAAATGTATCGGATCAAATGGCATTTTTTCAAGCCTTATCTTTCCAAATATTAAGAAAAATACATCGTTTAAGAATGATTTCAAAATTGGACAAAAATTGTAGAATGTACATGTTAGCATGGAAAACAATATCGACGGAATTTCCTTATGTGCTATATCAAAATATGCAGAGGGTAAAGAATTAATTAACTTTTTGTAAGTTAAGTTTTCATTATTGGAAAATAAACTCAAACAAAACCCAGCACAACTCGCGCTCATATTACTCTAAAAACCATACCAGACATGTTAAGAGTGTCTTTCCAAAGTTACAATAAAGTTGGACCAATAGTAAAGAAGTATCCACCCAACATAGGGACCATCATAATAGAGCAACACACGTTATTTTTAAACGTATTTTAAACACTTCATGTACGAAAACCCTATATATTGAAATGTCTTGCGCCTCACTTTTCCCACAATAAATGAATCATTCCAAAAACAGCTTAGTAGCCCAGAAACTATCTACGTTGTCTGATTACAGTGAGATAGACGGCAAAAGAGCCTATATGGAACAAAATAATTCACATTTTTGGATTAAAGATTAGTAAGTTAGCAAAACATAGCTGAAGACTTTCATATAATCATAACATCACGCAAACAAATTTAGTTATACAGCGTAATCCATTCAGTAGTTTCGAGACCGCCGGTCTGGCATTACTGTCAGCTATTAAATACCTGCCATTTGAAGTGGATGGGTCTTTTAACAAACGAAGAAAGCGTAATAGTTAAAACTGGCTACAAAAATGGGGCTACGTCAAAGACAGTATTTACACGGATAATCTCCAAAAGTCGGAGCATTTGAAAACCAACATTCGCCAAATTATCGCTGAGATACCGATACTGAGATACTGCGAAAAAGTGAGCGAAAATTGCTTCAAAACGATCAACTGATGTGACCAATCCAAAGGCGGTCATTTAAATGATATATTGTATTTCGTACATAACGGCAGGGACCAAGCATTACAATGATGTTTCATCGAAATTATAGATTTATGTGTGTTTTACTTTTGAAACCGGAAAATGGATATTCCGGTATATATATTTCAAAAACAAGGGAACAAGATAGCCCTTAGAAAACAATCATCATTCTCTGTGTTTATTAAGAACCTGATAGAATGTGCTGAATCAAGAAATCTCTCGGAATAGAGAATAACGAAGGAAATACATTAAAAAAAACTACAAACTATCTTAAACGACCCTACATCAATTTCCGAATATGAGAGACAGGTACTAGAAGATGACGAATGTTCAAGCCACATTTAAGTAAGAATATCGGTACAAATTTTGCCAATTACGAACCGCTTCCAGGTAAAGTATATTTTTTGCTGATATCTGTACAAGAAATCATTGGCGTAATTAAAGTATTATAGTTATCGCTATCTGAAAAGAACATAGTCCTAACATTATCAGATTTCAGTAAATTTTAAAAGCTTTAAACGGTTTCTTTCAACACTAAGTGATCTAAAAAAAGATCTGTTTAATTTTCGATAATCGGTCAATAGATACAAACCGGTTATTCAAAAATGGTCACTCAGATAAAAATAGCAGTAAAACGGTTTCCTATTTCGGTTTGTCATTCAAGAGATGCAAAAACATTTTTTGTTTTTGCTTCTACTATTAACTGACAAATTTAATAAATTTACTTGACTAGGTAGAAAATATTGCATACCTCGACAGTCTTATTGTTCTATTTGAAACAAAATTCGAAAAATGCTACCGAAAAATCAAAATGAAAAAACGAAAAGGCGTTTTTCATACACAATGTATTTGATATTGCAGAAATATCATTCCGATTGAGGTTTGTCTTCTAGCTTAAACGCTTGTGATATCTTTTGTTGATATCTACTGAATGAAAATTCTAAAAAAAAAAAAATATTTAACATTAAAAAGAAATAGTATGAGAAAATTTAAAGTGGAGAAATACAGAGAGAACAAGAGTGTAGATTTCATTATCGTTCTTCGTATATTTCCCAATTTTACAATTCACTTTTTCTGATGTAAGATCCATATTAAATATAAAACGAGTTGAAATTACGGGCTATTATTTTTATTCTAAAGAAACCTGAATAAACGAAATCTTTAAAAAGAGTTAACTAATTTTCTGCACATGAAACCCAAATGTAGTATTTGGAACTTATGAAGGCTAACAAAAGTAACAATTTTTCTGTAGCCCCGCTCAATGTAGGGTCAACTCCCAGGTCCTGCTTTTACTAACAAATTAAAAATGGCATGATCTTTACGCAATATTACTTTCCATATTTACTTCTATTTTATCGCCTTCTCCACCACCATCTTTCTGCGTAAAGCTTAGTAGTAAGACAGCGTCATTTTTAAGAACTAATTGAATAACGGTCAATCATAGCAAAATATTGCGTCTTCAAGACAATGACGCCATTTTCCGTGTTAATTGGTACCTCATTTAACACGTTTTTAGCATCCAAACAATATTTTCTTTGAAACGATAATCTGACGATATCTCCTAGTTCTCCACAAATATTTGTTAAGCTATACCTTCAATTATTCTTCTTGCCGTATTGTTGTCATATTGCCTCGAAGTATCACCTTGGCCACACAAAATCGGTGAAACCGAGAATCTTCTCCAATATGAATACGACTGTTGACACAATATTTGTTTAACAGGCAATGTGATTTTGCAACATTTCTGAACTGCTCTTGCTGTCTTTTACACAATTTCGCAGATGCCGTGCGTGCTTTAGGCTCTAGTTCGCCGGTGAACAAAAATATATGTGCATCCCCCTCAGTCAGTCTACACAAAGTGCCACCCGTCATCACGGCTAAAATTGTACACTTGTCTTCGATTTCCCAACACTGGTTAGTCGTCGTTACTACTCTCGATCTACTTGAATGGAACCGATGATGATTGACATGCATTTGAAGCAAACGGACGGAACGGGCAGCTAACCAACTGAAGGGGCGACGAACCGTGCGGTGGGGTGGAGCTAGAGCGGGGCACAGTAAGACGATGACGATGGTTTCTATGTTCGCATTATTTATAACAAACATTCTGTTGTGTTTATCTATCGTTTATAACGAAAACAACAACACGACAGCGCAAACAGCACATAAAGTTGACAGCTTTACTCTTTTGGCAATAGATGTAGGCGAATGACACCACCACCGTACCCAGAAGAGAAACAAATTCGAAAGCCTAATAACGACAACAATAACAGCAAACGGCGTAAAACACCTTCTACAAACTATTTAGATGATGTCGTTTTGTCTTTCGTTATTATTATTAACTTAGTGAGAGCCACCCAGATACTCGCAACATTGAAATTATTTAAAGTATTCAAAAAAAAAAAAAAAAAAAAAAAAATTGTATAGGTATCTAACATTTCAATTGACTTGCATGAATGGAAAGAGAACGAAATGGCGAATGATTAAAAGATCATGTGTGTGTTCTCGAG
>JAHXMU010000030.1:801513-838680 GCA_019455685.1 Philornis downsi | reverse complement strand
ATTGTGTGATTTTGTGATGATGATGAGTTTTGTGTAATATTTTTGTCGTCCCTCGATACGTTCACACAAATAGACAAAAATGTTCAACCTCTGTCGCACTGGCTGATTGTGACAGTAAGGGCAGCGACGTTCGCGGCGGTGGCGGCAGCAGCAGCAGCCGTTGTGATTGCTGGCAGATTGTATGAAGTCAGAGGAGTGTTTTTTCTTCTTCTTCTTCCTTCCTTCCTTTAATACTACTTCTTTTCGTTCGTTATGTAGCTGACTGGCTCAGCTTTTGCACCAAACCACACAGGGCAGGCAGGCAGGCGTTTCCACATAGAAAAAATGGAATATGCGGTAGTTGTTTTTGCTTCTTCTTCTCCTTTACTTTTTACTGTGTTTCTACCGTGTCTGTAACTTCTTTCCGCTTACTTTCACCGTGACACCATGAAAATCTTTTTCGCCAATACGTACGTCGGTAGCTGGACTTTCCTTTGGGTTTGCAACTCAGCAACTAAGGGGTAATTAACAATTATCCGGACTCACTCGTGTAAGTGCACCTCACTCACAACATCGTTGCAACCAGCAACATCATCGTCATTATGACCAAAAGCCAATGAAAAAGAAGTTCAGTGTCCGTCCATGATTACACAGAAGAAAAATAACTGCACTTTGAATGAAACACCGACAGCAGCAGCGAGAAGAAAACACGAAACTCGAAGCCAGAAGCAAATAGTGATTCACACTCAACAACCGCGGTGGGCGTAGGGGTTTTGTTAGACAGCAGCAGCGACAGCAACAGTCGCAGCAGATGACAGCGGCATTAGGTGCGACGTTCACGTCGTTAACGTCACCGTCAGCTGTTTATAAATTGTGTTTTTTCGCCTTTTCCTTGGAGTTTTTCTAGCTTGGTTTAACTGTTTCCTGTTTGCATTCTTACAAAACCACTGAATCGATTTGATCTAGCTCACATTCGCGTCAAATTTAATACTTTTCCCTGCAATGCAAAGAGCTAATACAATCTTTTTATTGCTATTTTTCCTCGATGTTTGGTGTGAAACTGCATTGTACAGCGACGTTCGTTTCGGTCACAAACTCTATTTTATTCTCTCTTTCTCACAACAACTTCACTTTACTAATGACATAGCAAAAATCATTTCTTTTTCTCTCTCACTCGCTCTTTTACACTTTTTTTGTGTTCTGTCGCTTGTCGTTCGAGAAAACTACTCAGCAAAAGCAACACTTTTTTTCTTAGAATTAATAAAATCAGTTCACTAATTACTCTTATCGTCGTTTCTATATTAATGCATCTATTAGCTTGGTTTAGTTATAGAATTCGCTTAGTGTCTGTTTTGTTAATTTGTAAACTTATGTGTGGGTAGTATTTCTTTTCACAAAATCAACAGCAGTTTCACGGACTCCGCTGTACCTGTTTTTTAACTCAACCCGCAATGCAAATAATAGAGTCTGCTCCTCTGCTTTGATTTGACAGTTCGAAATGGGTGTTGCCAGAAGCCAGGAAAATATTGATGTTCTTTGTGCGTATTATAAGGCTTTGCCTACTTGCGTATTAAGTAGTATTGCCAGTTCGTAATATACACACCAATGATTGAATGAGGCAATCATTCGATATAGGAGTTGGCAATGCTAAATGCAATGCAGCGAACGTTAATTCCAAACTGGAGTAACCAAACAACCCGTCCATGCGGAAAATTGAGTTTCGGTTATTTCTGAAATGACCGCTTTTAAAAAATCGTTTAGCAAAACTTTTTCTCATTAATATTTCTTAAATACAGGAAATTATTGTGCTAGTACTGCGAAAACAAATGCGTACTGTACAAATGTAAAAATATACCTATTTGAATTTAGATTATTTATATTGTATCTGTCAATATTTTCAGATGAAAGTAATCCACTTATGTATAGAAGATTTCTAATGAAACATACAAAATCTCAAAAAAGTTATTTTACTGAAGATTATCAGTTAAATATTATTTTGTTTAAAAAGTCCAAAAATCATTAAGTTTAAATTTGTTGAAGGTTTAGCATATAATTTCTAAATAGTTATATTTATTTCTTTAAAATGTTATCACGTAAATTTCAAAGCTCTATACCAGAAACTAAACAAACGAATTACAAAATGTTTTTTTTTGTTTGTTTTGGAAATATATCTTATAATTTCTCGTTTCATTCGAAATTGTGCGATATAAATTAAAATTTTGTTTCTAAATTTTTGTTTTCTTTTGAACATTCGGCAATTGTGTTTTTATATTTAGGGAAAATTTCAGACAATTAAAATATAAAATGCAATACCACTTTCATTATCAGGAATATTAAAGCGTTTGCTCATACCTTACATAACAATAATATTTCGCATCTGCAAGTAACCTCTTCGGAGGGACTTTTGGTGCAGCTTTATTCTTAACAAATTATTTTGGCCAGTTGGATCTCGGCAGACAATTTCCGAATGGAGAAGTCCGAAAAAGATGTTCATTTTATGGAAAAGTCAGTGCAAAAACAGCTTTTGTGTAGGAAAGTGAAGTAAAAACTTTTTTTAGCTTTTTGATGGAAAAATTGTATAAAGCAAAGTGTTCTTGAAGATATTATTTATATAGAAAGATGTTCGGAAAAACATTTTTCACATAGGGAATAACGGAAATTAAACTTCTACATAAAACGCGTATTCTCAGGAACATTCATTTGAAACCTGTCCATCTATATACAGGGTGGCGCAAAACATGCATATTTAAAAAATAGATTAAAAAATAAATACAAAAGGTATGGTTAAAATAAATCTAAGGCATTGTAGAGTAATAAATGGAGTTTATTTTTTCAAAATAACATCACCTAAATGGTGACCCTCTCTACGACGGCACTCCTCTAACCGCAAACGAAAATTATTGAAAACTTTCTTCAGTAATACGGGTGTAATGGCTGTCATTTCACCACGGTTATTCTCCTTGAGCTGAACGATGCTTCTTGGATTATTACTGTAGACTTTGTGTTTGAGGTATCCCCACAAAAAAAAGTCAAGAGGCGTCAAGTCTGGACTACGTGGGGTCCATGGGATATCACCTCTTTTCGAAATCAGTCTGCCAGGGAACATCTGCTTCACCACCGCCATGGAGTCATTTGATGTGTGACAGGTAGCTCTATCTTGTTGGAACCAAGTTCTGGAATTCACTATTCTTGAACTTTCAATTTCTGGAGCCAAATATCCGTCCAACATCTCAACATAGCGTTCCGTATTAACCGTGACGTTTTGGCTCCGCGCATTTTCGAAGAAAAAAGGACCAATTATTCCTCTGCCAGAGATTGCTGCCCATACTGTCACTTTAGGACTATGCAATGGTTTCTGGTGTTTGATTTTGGGATTTTCACTGTTCCACTAACGACAATTTTGACGGTTTACGAACCCATTCATGAAGAAATGAGCCTCGTTAGAGAAAAGGATATTGTCAAAATTGGAAAATCGATTAACCATTTCATTAGCAAATGCGAGCCTTGCCTTGCTATGAAGTCAGACTCTTTCAATTCTTGTGTTAATTGCAGCTTATATGGATGCAGTTTAAGATCCACGCTACCAGCCAAACTTACCGGTGGAAGCTGCGCAGCAAAGCTGTTACCAAATTGTGATTTGTACACCATACTTCACGGGATAGGTCGCCCTGCAGCAAATAGAGAACAGATTGAAAATTTTGTACATATCTGTTTGCGTGGAGATCGCAGTTAGATGAAACGGTTGACACTACATTGCAAGGATGCAGTATCCTCACCGAGAGATCAAAAAGGCACAGATGAGAGATTCAAGAGGCCCTATCCTTGTGAATCCTTATCACCCTCGGTACCAGACAGGGCCTCTGGTTAGACCCTGTAGCTGAACTACTCGCAGTTTCAATCCTTTGAGGTCCAGCGACTGGTGCTACTACAATGAGCAGCTGCCACCTATCAAACTGAACAAGATTGCGGGAACAGCATTTTCTAACAGTCTTGCAGCCGCTTCACCTTCAGGTCGGACTGCCTCAAAAAGACCGGCTAACCCACTCCCTACAACTAAGTCACTGTAGCCCTACGCCGAGCAAACGCTCTGAAAGCAAACTCCGTTGCTCTGGCCAACACGCCCTGGATAGAGAGCATATATCCAATACTGCAAAATAACACCAGGTGTCGTCCATCGATTTAATATTCTTTAGTGGTAAATAATAGAAGCGGCAAATAAGGTTGCCATTGAGCGCCTGCTTTTTCGGACGTGTAGTTCATGTTTCATTCAGAGCAATGAATTAAAATTCAACTAAGTTATGTTGATATATCTCTAAACATTGCGTTGTTCGCACTTGAGGCACAAATGAAAAGTTCCTTAAACAATGTATATGTATGATGCAACCTAGACCTCCCTGTAGGGAAGATTATGTACTCGTGTATGTTTTTTGTAATGCTTCCTGCGAAATTGAAATAAATTAGAGGAATATGACATGCAAATTAATATAACTTGTTTCGAAAACAAAACTGAGAGTCTGACAGAATTGGTTGCACCGGTTGTTGTGCTTGGTGGTAAGAACAATATTCCTGTGGCTGTAAATGACATTGGCCATATCTGTTACATAAATGGCAGGAAGGTAATTTTGGTCAAATTCGCTAATGTGATGGCTCGGGATAAAATAATGACGGAGTGTTTAAAAACGAGTTGTCTTCAGATTTGTGTTCTAATTTCTGATGACCGTTTGGGTGGTGATTTGCCTTTATAACAAGATTTACCAATAAGAATTACCATTCAACATACTGAAGAAATTTTTTAATACCGTGATTTCAATAACATTAATGGGGAAGGCTTCCATAGTCTTTTGTCAGAATTTGACGAAACTTAAATTGCTAACACCTCTAACGTCAATGATTAATGTATTATTATTTCTTCTCGTATTGAGAATTTATTTTCGTATATTCCGATTAGACAAATGAAATTACGCTCTTGTGATCATAACTGGATGAATTCACCTGAAATTATTCTGGCCAAATCATTGAGAGATTTGGCTTATAAGGATTGTCTTCAACATCGTACAGAAGAAAGACGAAGAGTTCACCGCAAGTACCGTAATAGCGCTAAATCAGTCATTCGGAAATGTTTTGCTCGGTTGTTAGGAGGTTTGGGTTCTTCTGGATTTTGATGTGTGCTAAAGAATTTAGGTTGCTCTCATTGTTATGAATGCTTTTCCAAGATCTTTCTTTCTGTATGTTCTTCAGTGACGCCACCTCGGCTAGCTCTCGCTTGTCATGGATTCTCAACCCGCAAAATTTCAGATCAGGGTAGTACAATAAAAAAAATTATATTTTTTTTTTTTATTTTTTTATACGAGACAGATAACAAGTCTCAATGCCGCTGCCCTCCCAACCTTAATCGTTCTTTTGATATTTTCAAACGATCCCTTAGCATATCCAACTATTTTGCTTTACCTCCGTTAATCCATCACCTAAATGTTTCCGAAATCCATTATAACCACTTTAGCAACACATATCACGAAATTCAATTCATCTCAATTTTAATATAATCTTAGGAAATTTAATTATATACAAAACTAAAACAATAACTCATCTAATTATTCATTATTTTCTATAACAGAGCCAACTAATTTTCGTTTTCTTTAAATTCGCTATTGCGATATTTACAAAACTTTCCAAAATTAGTAGGAAAAATAATAAAAAAAAATTAAAAAAAATAAAAAAAAATTTAAAAAAATGCTTAACAAGAAACCTATACTAAACTTAAACTAACATTTAACACAACTACACGAATGGATTTAGGACATTTTAATTAAACTTGTATCTAATATGTTTTCTTTTTCTTCTTTTTTTATGCATTTCCTGTATCTCACGTTAGCACCAGACTTAGTTCCGTGGTTCAGTACCACGCTAATCCAAGAAGTGGATAAATTATCAGGAGTTGTGGGTATTATACTTTCTTGGTATTGACTTCCACACAAATTGCGTCCAATTAGGCCTAAGCTGCCAGCTTTGGATGCTTATATTCACAAATTTATATTCAGCTTGTTACCTGATGCTCCACAGAAAAGAATCTTGCCAACGTCTTTTGCTAGGAATGAACGTTCGATAACTTTCAATTTCGTCCTTAATACTTTTCAATTTCCTTCTTCCTTTTGGCGACCCTATTATAAATAACAAATAACACACAATGCATTACTGCTAATGACCACAGACACTAACCTCGCATTACAGAGCACTTACGGCAATCAAGTTTTAAACTTAAATTGTTTAAATTAAGTTTACTTTACTTTCTCCGTGGGCATCCCAATCGGCCTCTATATTTTTTTAAGTTATCACTACCTTTCACTTAAGGTGAGCTTACTTAATATTAAGAAATTATTTAAACTAAGCTGGTTAAAAATCTTCTTCGACCGATTTTTGTTTTAAAATTAACACTTGCTTGTTGCTTTATTACTTTACTTCTGACTCTAATTTTTCCAATCAAAACTCAACAAGCCCTCTTTAACGTACCCTACATACATTAAATGGACAACGGAATAACACTTTCTAAGTATAACTAACACATAATATAGAAAGCACCGCTGCAACTCGGGTCAATAGCCGACCACTTTGGCCTTGAACATTTTGTTCTCTCTTGTGTTTACTACTGTAACTTCAGAATGCAACCATATCCTGTGACCTTATATCTCTGACCCACCCTGCATGGATAAGATGTGGATCATAAACATTTGACATTTTACAGACGCTCATATGAACAGCAGACCACCATCAGATCGCCATTACCAACCTCTTCTCGAATTTTTATACACCTAAATTCATACTTTTCAAACTATAAAAAATTTGCTTCGATCATAAAGGGTGAACGATGATATGAACGAGGATCTGATTTGTGGCTCCAAAAGAAAACGTCCATAACCATACAACACTTCCGTGGCGAATTCACTTACGCGACCCATCGCTGGATTTGCGCTGCTCCAGGATGCCGCCCCATGTAAATGTTTGGTCGTGAACTTTCCCTTCTCCGCAATCAGCTCCTGTGCCTATGCCGATCTTTGAAGAGGATAAAGGCAATATCAATGCAAATTACATCTTAGCACTACATTAGGTATATTCCAACTGTGATACTTAGAGGTTGGACCCCTAGTGGGAGCATCACGCGGGTTGTGGTTGATACCAAAATCGCTGGTAGAGACTTTGTGCTCGAATGTGGAGTTGCGTTGCAACCGGGTACTACATACCCATAGAGGAGCAGAGGTGGTAAGATAGGCCTCACCTCCGCCAATGGGGATTATGTTCCATACTAGCATAATCAATTTGGCATCTCCTGGCTGCGAAGAAAGGGTTGACAATATGCGGTAGTACCAAAATTGTCAGCCCCTTTTCCTAGATAGCCCAAGTTTTACTTGGCTATCCCAGGGGACGTTGGCAATCGCATTGTAATATGTCCAGTGTGTCGCACACCGTGGGTAAGGCCTTCAGGGCGAGACTCACGTTAAACCCTCGTGGACTTCTGTGATACTTATTTTGATATTATTTTCTGCAAATATTTTAAAGCTGATGCTTTATATTGGACAGTAATATTGTCGTATAAAATAATAAACATTTAAATGTTTTGTAAAACTTGACGAAAATTATATGTAAGTAATTTTTCAAGTAAATATAAATTGTCCATCATGTTTAACCAAAACCGTTGCCAGAACTAATAAAATCATCCCTCAAAATGCTGAAAATAATCCCAGTGAAGCGTCTGTCGTAAAGCCAAAAATATGTTATTGTAATTCATTTGAACATAGGCTGATCCTAAAAGCGACCAAAACATAATTTAGTTAAATTGAAAAAGGGCAACATTAAAAGTAAATGTACAAAATAAAATGCGTATCATATTTATAAGGCCACCCATGAAATTGCTTTATTTGTGTAACGGTACAAGTAGCGTAAACTTTTCAAAGAGTTGCTGGCACTTTTTATAATCGCGGTTAGAAAGAATTTCTTTCCTTACTGAGTGCTTATTAGATCCATAAGCGTCAGGATCTCATAAACAATTTTGAATAAGACTATAGCTCCTGTCCAGTTTTCGCCCAATTTCTATTCCACTACATTCTTCGGCCTTGTAAGCGATTATTTTACCCATTTCGTGTTCTCTCAAACTTTTTCCTTGCGGCATGTCTTTTTTATTACTGAATTTTACCACTTCTTCACAAAAATAATATTGATCTTATCGCTTCCACCTTTAAAAACTCACTAATTGAACTTGGCATTATAATTGTGAATCACGCTAAAAACAGAATTATCGCAAGAACAAAAGTACCGTTATCTGCACAAATCCCAATAATTTGTGCGCATGATTGTTTCGTCCAAACAAGCATTTTGATAGAATATCATAACAACAAAAAATGTACCGTTACAGAAATAAAGCAAATTTATGGCCGGTATTATAAATATTAAATAAAATTAAATAAAACACACATAAAGCTTTGACTTCGATGAAACTTTTATTTCATAATAATGCTTGAACTTTATCATGATTGGTTGCAGCAGTTGATCCTTTTGAGGTTGTTCCAGCGTCATTTTCATTTTTAATTTTTAGTCACTTTTTCCATATTCAATGGCTTTTCCACAATCACTTATGGATTCTCCGAGTCCTATATGAGACAATTTTGCTTGTTGGTGTAATCATTGGGTTGGGAAATTACCTTCATCGCTGAAGAAAATGTTGTTCGATTATAAGTCCACGTTTGAATCACTACTTTTGTAGTAAGTTTAAACTATTTTTACGCTTTCTTTGGTTGTTAAACGATCCATATTCGTAAATGGCAAACCTTTCACCAAATAAATAACACTTCAGATGACAGATATCTAACAGCTAGCTAACACTAAATGAATAATGACGAATAATAAATGAATAATTAAGATTTTTTCTCAGAAGCCTTCAAGAAAAATTTCGTTTAAAGATAAATAGGCTCGAAGCCAACGAAGATTTCGTTTACGATTTACATTTAGAAAACGCGGCAGTCACCTTGTCATAGTTTTTTTTTGTCCAATTGATTGTGCAAAGTTTAAATCACTGTTCCATGTGATATGCTCACTTTCACTCGTCCATCATCCTAAATGCCAATGCGAATTTTATTGATGATATCTGTCACTTGCATCACAAGTAGAAGTGAGCTCTTCTTCGATTCGGTGAATGAATTTGGGATAGCATACAAACTTTGCTCATTTTTGCTTATTTCCATACGATCAGAGTTGAATTTCTACTAATGACAGTACGGCGTATATTGGTCTAAATTGCTGGCACGCTTTTGGTTCGATTTGTTTGAAACACGGGAGAATAAAAAAGAGTCTCATCCGATTTTCCTTACCGCAAATTTTTGGATCTAATTTGACTACCACATTAAATTTGTTATACTCATTGTAAAACCAACTAACTCACTTGGTTTATGAGAACTCTTGAAATGCAAAAATTCTGTTGATATTAAAACGTAGTGCAAAGCAAATTAGACATTAATAGATTGCATTCACACTTATTTATGGACAATTTCGTTACATTTTCATACTAAAAATGTGTCAATTTTCTTAAAAAGGGTTAAATCTGTCAGAATAATCTGTTAGTGTGTCATCCCTTTAAAAACTTGTTTATGTCATACTATTGATTGCAGGGTTTGTTTTCTTGCTGCTGAAATATTTAAAATCAACATCGTTATTTTGTTGTAATTCTTTATTAAATTATTTATACATTTCTTAGTATCAATAAATGAACTAAATCCGTAGATATGTATGTATTTTATGTATATTTAGTTTATTTTACAATTGATATTTTATCGTATTCATTTTTTAATTAAAACTATAAAAAAGCTTAACTTTATTTATTTAATTTAATATCTTTATGTAAATGTAAGTTTTTGTTTGTTGGTTTTATTAATAATCTCATAGCGATTTCGTTTGTAATCTCATTTATCTCAGTTAAAATGTGTCTGAAGAAACGTAAAACGAAACTTACTGAAAAACAATTGGTAAATCCAAAAATAATAAAATGTTAACAACAGATATTACACATATTTTGTAAATACACTGTGTGTGTGTATGTATGTGTGTGTGTACTTTTGTTTTATATTTTCTTTTGCCAAATATATTTTATATGTAACATTATTATAATTCATAAAATTGATACCTAGATATACGAAGATATGTTCAAATGTATCTGTGGTATATTTTTGTTTTTGCATTATCATAAATATGTATAAATTTTAATTAACTTACAGATTTCAAGTCAAAGGGTGGTGGTTAGTTTTGAATGCTTTTTCATGTAAACCCTAAACTTCAACTCGAAAACTGTGCCTAGTTTAAGTTCAAAAGTAAAACTCTTTTTTTATATGTGTTAGTTGGTTGTTTGAAACGTTTAAAATTTTAACGATATGTATGTGTATGGTAATTTGTTATGTTTGTAACTTATTATGTCCTTTGTTCGAATTTTATTTTAATTTTCGTAATATTTTTAAGCATTTTTTGTTGATTTGTTTAAGTCCAGACGAAATTTGCATGTTTTGTGTAATGAGGGCCAATTTTACCGAAACTCTAATGTAAATTGTTCAAAAACAGGTCCTTTTGTATGTTCGTAGGACAAACGGAGCGATTAACTTTAGATTTTGTGAAAGAATGTAAAGACAATGCGTATTGCTCACTGTGCTGTGTTTCCGTTGGTAAACTTACGAAATATTTTTATGATTTATTATTTTTATTTTAGGTTTTGGGAATTCGGCAATTTTAGAAGGATTTTTCACAAAGTTTTGTGCAAAATTTAAGGTTATTGAAGATTTTACTTAAATGTAGGTAAATTTTGCACATTTTCATCGAAATCTTATAATCTGATATTTTGTTAAACAAAACAGCTGCTTTTAAATAAAATATGAATTTTCATCTCAAAAAATCTGTCAGAGGTGTCGATAGCCCGAATAGAAATCAAAATTCATTAGATGGTAATATGATAAAATATATACTGCACAGTTCAAAAGAAAATTTCGTTTGCCATTTATCTGTATACGGAAATCTTTTGTTTGGATTTTTTGTGAAAGACCCAAATTTTTTGTTCGAAACTCCCAAATTGAAAAACATTATGAGCTTAATTCATAAATATTTATTGAAGTTTATTAAGCAAATTTTTATGGTAAAAACGTTCTTCAAAGCTTCAATATTTTTATTTTTATTTTATAGCAAAACATCAGTTGAAACGGGATTTATGCTATCTGCGGTATAAACACCTCTGTAATAGCGTTCCTTAGCGAATTTTTTCATGAACAGCAGCATTCCATTCGAATGAAAAATGGACGGAAAATTTCGATAGCGAAAATTTCTTATCAACTTCGTGCTTTGTTTTACCAATTAATGTAATCGATTCGAAAAATTTCTATAGAAACAAATTTCCCATTACGGACTAGTATGCAATTCAAACGATACATCAAAATTCCTGCACCAAAAAAATTATTAGAACAATAATTCCGTTTTGCGGCAACGGAAAACGTTTATTGTCAACGACGTTATATTATCCTCGAATGTCAAATTATTCGTGTACGCATCCCGTTTAAGTTTAATAATGAAAAATGGAATGACGACGAAAATTTGTGTAAACAGAATTACGTTTGCAGAATTTGTATGCATTTTGTATATCCTTTAACAGGGATATTTGTAATAAAAATTTAAGATTTTTGTAATCATGTAGAATTCATGTTTTATTTCCTTCAGAGTTCATTGATTTCTATGGTAGTAAAGTTCTTAATCGGATTTTAGATTAGTTGCAGTTCAGATGAGAATTATTGAAATTGGTAATTACAGGGTTGTTCGAGGTAAATCTTGGAGTTTTCCCATTATGCCAAAAGTAATTAGCGATCTGAGTATTGTTTGCTACAACAATTATCGTATTTTGTAACATATTTTACAATAACTAACAAATTAGGTAGTTTTTAATTTTCCTTAAGCATAAATTTAGTAAATTATAAAGATGAATAGAAACAATTTTTAAAATTATTTTGCCAAATCAAAAAATCTTGTAAAACTTACAAAATCTTTAAGTACAGTATCACTGGAACTAATCTCGTGAATGGCCGTTTATACATTGTGTGAGAAAAAAATGTTGATTTATCTTGATTCAAAATCATTTAATTTTCAAAATTTCACATTACATTACTTGGCCTGGATGCAGAAGTATGAAATCTTAGAATAAATGTTTCACTGAAGAGTGATTAGAGAGTTTCGATGATTTTTTGTCTTTATAGACAAAAATCAGTGACGGGAGCTATCGTCTCTTTAAAGATGAATGATTGTGTAATTTAATTCGATAACTTTTCTTATCTTCATATTGTAATTATTTGTTAATCTAAAGTGGTTTTTGACTCGTGGTTAGTAATCTATACGTAGATTTCACTCTGACTACATAAGTTAACCGCTCCGGTTAGTTTCTTTTGCGGATATGTATGCATGTATGTATGTATATGTAGAGGTGTATTTCTTTCGTTTTTTTGATAAATTGGACTACTTATTGTTAATAATAACATTTTGGAGGTTTATAGGAGTTTAGGCATTATTTTTTTTTCACAAATGTTGTTGTTTTATTATTACGATGCAAAATTTTTCGTTATTATAGTATTTATTTAAAAAATGGTTCACGTCACGTTAATAAACTTGTTAAGTTTCATCTTTTTTTTTTTTTTGTTTATTTCAACTTCTGCGTTGTTTTAAGTCGTTGCTATTATTAAGTTAATAAATTTTTCATAACTTCGTATACATTAATTTAATATCGTTTTGTTGCAATTGTAACGGTTTTTTGGGATTATCCGATTTTGTTTTCAAATATTTTGATTTCATTGCAAATGTTTAGATATTTAGTTATAAACCCGTTGATGGCTTAGAGAAAAACTGGTCGAAATTTTCTGCATATGTGTGTTGGGAGTGAGATTATAGAATATTGCACGGTGCCTTTTTGCAGGAGAGAAGTTATAATGTAAATAACTGTGATGAGGGCGGGGTGGGTCTTCGATTATGACTTCCTCGGCTTAGTAGTAATATTATTTAGATGACGTCACCAATTGTGAACTGCTGTAGCCTTGTGTATTGCAAGTGGGCAAGGTGAAGGGGTTAAAACTTAAACTGCTAACTCCTGGAAATGCAAAAAGGTTTAAAAGGGAGTGATTAATAATGAAGGGATGGATTGCTATAGAAACTAATTTTGGATATCAAAAATCATATAAAGAACTCAAAGAAATTATTCGTTCAGAAATAAACTGTAAAAATGTAATAAAGAAAAAAAAATAAAAAAAAAATAAAAATCATCAAATGAAACCAATTAAAAAGAAAGAAAATCATAGTACCTAGATAGTCTATTAGAGTGTTAAAGTGTTTTTAAACGTTGCTGCTTTCCCACATACAAAGGCTGATATCCTTTTAAACTCATCCTGTCTTGAAGAACGACATCTGTTGGAGGGTGTAGTGTTTGATTGTTTAAGGTTTAACCGGAGCCGGAAGGAGTTTGACCAAAGCCTTAAACTGCCGCTGCGGCCGCCGAAACAGCTGAATTGTGCCAAGGCTGATGCGGATGATGATAGTGATGCGGATGTGTGTGATGATGTTGCACCAGCGCCTGGTGCCAAGTGGAGGTCACTGTTGAAATTAATGGCGAAAATGCTCAGCTTTAGGTTTAGGTTTGGTATGAGGGTATTTTTTTTAATATCATTCAAACGATTTTGTGTTAAATCAACAGAAATTGATAAAAACCAAGATAAATCGAAATTATGTAGGGCAAAGAAAATGCAATAAATTATAAGAAACTCATGAGCAATAAACAAAAGTCATGCAATTTAATGAGCAAATAATGACAGAAATTGATCGGAAACGTTTACAAGGCAACAAAACCAAAAAAAAAAAACTATATAAAAACTTGTTTATGCTGCACTGTATGATTTGATTTCGTGAACTACATATCAATTCAACATAACGACATTTTGCAGAAAACATAGTTCATTAAACCAAGCAATCGATTACAGCCCAGGGATCCAAATCGAGGTAAAATAATCATCGTCAGTACTGGGTGAATGTGAACTTTCAAACACGAACTTTTGAATGATGCAGGAAATATATCATACTACAGGTCTATTTTTTATTTATAAATATTTCGAAAGAATTCGTACAAATTATCGAGGCGCGTTCATTTGAAAGTAAGAAAAGCATTTGCACATTATAAAAAAAATGTGAAATTTGAAAAATGTATTATTGAACTTTCGTACGTTAAAGGTATCTCTATTAGGATATGTGTGTGCACACGCTTGGAATAATAAATAAGAGTAATTGATAATTGAGCAAATAAATAATCAACCATTTACTATATTATTGCTACAAGTTTCGGTTTTAGTTGTTTACATTTCACATCCCTAATCAGCTGTTTGAGTTTACTTGGAAAATTTTCTGTGTCTGTACTTTTTTGCACTTTTCTCTATTGTTTGTGTTTATTTCCTGTACTCCTTACTGGTAAAGCAAGTGAATATGCTTTATGTCGGTCTCCTTTTTATATGCATTCTATCAGTTTTGAAAGTTTTACCGTTTCCCCTACGTTAGTCTGCAAATTTTAGGTAGCTTTACCTTAAAATTTACATCACTGAAACATTTCCCATCAAATAAAAGTTCGCATTTAAAGTTTGCTACTGAATTCAAATGGCGAAGCCGTTTCAAACTTTCAGCTTAGATCTCTGGTGCAGTTTAGACAAGCTTTATGTTAATGAAACTTTAGCCACAATACTAACTTGATGTAGAATTGAAAACACTGCCAGGCGATGATGATAATGTGCCCATATTTGTAGTGGCTCCATAACCATTTGTAGCTGCCGTAGTAGTGGCACCATACGAGCCACCCGAACTGTGGGGCGTCGAAGCGCTACTGCAATAGCCGCCACGAGGACTAACACTGCTCGATTGGGTACGTTGATATTCATCCTCGGTCCATTGACCTGAACCATCTTGCACACTAACAGCCAACTGGCCGGCATATGAATTGAAACCAGTCGAACCGCCAGGAGATCTAAGAGACACACAGTGAGAGGGAGAGAGAAACATTTTTGGATATGGATGTATGATGAATAAATTTTATACTCGTATTTAAATTTCGTCTTACCTAGGCATTGAATATAAAGCCTCTACGAGATCAGCCGCTCTCTTTAAGATAATTTCCTTTTGTAACTTTTCAGGATCACCCGGATGGCGAGGTATTAACTTTTGCAGGCGTTGGAACCCATAATCAATGGTGGGCTCATTTAATGCTGGAAAAAAGTTGATAATAAATGGTTAGTTTAAATAAATGAAAAAAAAATATATTAACGTGATGTCGAAAAAATTAAGCTTAGTCTACATCACATGAAAGATTCCTATATTAAAGCCCTAAGGTAATGAGACATCACTCTAAAATTCCTACCGTCATTTTTCCATTTATTTTCCCTTTGAAGTCAATACTGTTCAAAGAATAGTTATATAAATTGAGATATGCATGTACCAAAAAGCAGATAGTCTTCCTCTAAGAAGTTAGCGCAATATCAATTTTGTTGCGAAATTTATAAAAAAAAGCATTCTGAAACACATATCCTTAACAGATTGAAGCTAGCAGTAGTTTCATATAAAAATTCCAGCATGTGCCAGTAATACTTTTGAAACTTTTTGTTTGGTCTTTAAGTACCTCTTCACAAAATTTCGTATGGTAGTTGTACTACAGGGATGTTTATCCCACAGAAAGTATGCACATTCCCTTTCATCTCCCATGGTGTTTCAATAACTCGAACGCATAGAAAATATTGCAATTCAGAAAGTAATAACTAATTCTAGCTGTTCGGTTAAACTATTAAGTTTCGTTTGTTATTCGAGGCCCATACCAATTAATGAAATCAATATGGCATTAGTAAATTTCTGAATAATCGCCAAAATAAAAAGCGCTACATCAAATCTCTTAAATCATAAAATCATATTTGACGATTATTTATTTATTACTTTATTAATCGATTAATCGCATTTTTGGACGACAAAAAATATTGATAGATACATAATATGAGTTATATTTTGTTTGAGTTTATATTAAAATAGAATAACAACCCCAACTCACATTTTTTAAATCATTAAAAAAAAAATGAAAAAGTTTGCTGTTTTTCAGTTTGCAAGGCAGCAGGTAAAGAGCCTTGATATCCATAGCCTTGATAATCGCTTATAATATGAACGACTTAGAATGTTGCTGTTAAAACGCTCAAAACGTAATTGTGAATTTCTATTGTTCAAACAGTAAAAGTAAGAGAGAGTTTGTAAGAGTGGCCAGATAGTTTAACAAACTTCCAAATACATTAAATATTTTTTCTTCATCCCAAAACACTTACAAGAAGCGACTTCTTGCCGTGTTTGATATTGCGGTTTGATAGTTTGCTGTCCATCTTTCTTTTCATTCTGAACGGGGAAATGATTATCGCTAAATTTATTATTTTTCCTTCCTTTGTTTTTGAGCCATTACTTGTATAGCATCTCAATTACTTAGTTAATTAAATCTTAAAAAAATACTTGGTGTTATTAATTTTTACCATTTAATCTGTTATTACATTTTTTCGTTATATGGAGTAGCTGTAAATTCAAATTAAAGTTATAATTCCATATTTTAGGACGGAAAAACATACATAATGAAAAATTCTAATAAGTGAAGTAGACCGTCATATTGTAAATCATATTTTTCTGATATTAAAATACACAAACTTTTTTATAACATTAGCATTGTAAGTTGTGTAATGCATTTGTTATTGAATTATGGAGAAGATACATTGCAGTATTGTAATTTAATCAAATCGGCCTTAAGGCTTAAAGTTACAATAAATAAGTTAAATTAAATAAATAAGTTAAATTAAATTAAAAAAAGATAAAATTATCTAAGAAGTATTCTGATTTTCTGTATTTCATAACGCAAAAGAAATAATAGCGGCAACGCATATTGATAAAGCTTTTAAAAGAACGGCCAAGAAATTGGAAATTGGGAAATTGGCATAATCAGAGTAATTTAGTTGGTTCCGATCTTCAACATATCTCAAACATATCTGAGAATCCTGTGAAAGCAGGAACTAAGTTTATTCATGTTAGCCACGCAATCTCGGCAGTATATTTCAGTGCCATACATGATATGAGATCGCAAATTAAAAGTTAAGGGAATTTAATTTCAAATTAGATCCTACTTTTGCCTCGGGTCCATTTATCTCTACATGGAAAATATTTTTTGGAAACTTGCGGGAAAACATTTTTACGTTTTTAATGTTTAAATGTCTTTAACGCTCAAAATTAAAACCATTTCTATGCACAAGATTAAGTAAAACCATTTTCGCGTTACAAATAACCAAACAAAATTTTCGCAAAGAGTCACCGAAACGAATTTTTTTTTTCGAAAAATTTTCTTCATACTAAAAATATCTGCTAGAAAATGCGATGACAGTGTGTGAAGGTAATTTTTCGTTCGTTCACCACACTGCATAGAAATTGGGGTATGTTGCTGCACATGTACCAGATATGATTTCTAGTTAATGGGCGACAGGTAGCGTGTGAGTTATATTTCAATCATTCAGTATAGAATTCCATACCGCTCAAACCTTTGTGTTCGACAAGTTGTTGTCTATATGTTTTATAATTAATAGTTTTTTATAATTGTGTAATTAATGTACGATAGACGGCGCTGCAATCATCATCATATGTATATGTATAATAAAGTCAATGCGTAATTTTCTATTGAAAATAATTTGCTATATCTACTTAACATTTGAATTGCAATATTGACTGGTTTTAGTTTATCCGGCGGGGATAATTCTAAAAATAAATCAAGTAATGGAGAATGGGTTGAGTCGTCTGTATACATAAGAGGAAATATGTGTTTGTTTGTTTCATTGATGCATTTACATCATCGTACATAGCTACAGGCGATTGCGATGCAACTTTACCAGGATGATTATCGCCATTTGGGGATTCATTTCTTGATTAGTTCAATAAGTGTAGTGTGTGTGGCATCCTTAATGTACAATAAAAGTCTCCGCTAAATGCATACATGGAAACGATACACATTCCTGTTTTATATAACTTGTAGTTCATACATCTGGAATGATCTCTAGCATGCGCCGGAATGGAACAAAATAAAACATACATAGGAAATATATATAGGAATACAGTTTCGCAAATGACCACCCATGGCTTGATGGTTAATACACGCGACTATTGTTCGCATGATCACGGGTTCAACACCCCAATACAGCTACCTATCATTATTAGAGCAGCGGTCATTTCGATGTATTTGACGAACATTGCAAGTAGTTGAGTAATCGATAAGTCTAGTAAATGCTTCTCAAACTGTGATGTTCGAGATCGTCATCAAACTGTAGATCCCATTAATTAAATCTAAAAATAAAAACCATGAATGTACAATAATATAAGAAGCTCTCCCATATCCCATTCATGGGACTTAAGGGAATTTGTTTTAGTAGCCCTGATATTTTTCGGTTTCTGGTATTTGAATCAGAACTATTTAATTTCGATTTCGACAAGTCAATCAAAAAAAAAAAAAAAAAAAAAAAAAGAATATTTTTGCTTCAAGTATTCAAAACTACAACTAATTTTGATTCTGATTCACACTATTGAAACGAAAATATAAACCATTTTGATTCTGATTTAGTTTATGAAATATTTTACCATGGCTCTATTTGGACATTTTCAATTTAAAACAAGTAAAAAAAACAGCAATTTCTGAAAGCTAAGAATTTTTTAGAAAATTTTTGTGAAGCATTTTTACTTTTCGAAATTTAGGTTCAGCCAGACCTTTTTCTTGCAAGAAAAAACTACAGCCTCGTTAGAGTCTGTTTAAAGAATAAATAAATATACCAATGTGAGCTTGGGCTGCGTTTCAATTAGGAAAGGAATGGTTCTGAGAAGTGCATATGAAGTATTTTTAAATGAAATTGCAAAATCAAAGCCGAAATGGAACGAAACTTGAGGAAAGTCTTGTATTCCTAGGAAAGTTTAATCAATACTCGATAAAGGTCTTGCATACAAAAAAGGACGTTTGCAAGTTGTTTTTAGAATAGAATATTGTGGATATTATCGTAGCTTCGGCCCTCATACAGTCATCTATTTATCTCTCTTTGAGCGGCTGCCTCCTCTACTTTATACAGATGAACACTTATAGTCGATAGTGATCAGCAAATCTCAAAACCTGACTTTCGTTAATAAATGGAAGTGAGTCTAAGAATAAATATGTGCGTAAATTCACTGAATCCTATATCTATGCAAGTGGAATTTCTTCATTGTTTTAGATGGCGACTACTTGGCTTCATATACTTTTCAATGCAAACGTTAACAGATTATCGCCCGGAATCAGTAATGAATGTTCTGTGGTACAATTAATGCACGATAGGTGGTGTTAGAACCATATCAATAAATGTGATTCACATATGAGTTTTAGACCACTCTTTCTCATATAGAATGATATAAAGGATTCAATGATGCCATGCAAATTATTTTTGGAAATCAAAAATGAGCACGTAAGAATTAACAGCCGGAATTTCTAAATACTTTTAGAAATTTCTTAAAAATTTGCATACTTTATTTCACATATATGTATAATCATTTCAAAATACTTACAAACATATACAAAACGTCCCGGAGAACCCTTACAAAATTGTTTACTTTTGTAGGACAGTGTAACTTCCACAACACCCGGTATGTGACGAGGCGGGGTCTGAACTCGAATGGCATGCGAGGTGATTAGCTCACTCCATACCAGCATAGTGCCAAATACCACTTGAAGGCCATCGAAGAAGTTATCACCCACAATGATAACAGTAGCGCCACCTGTTGTCCAGCCCTCGCTGGGTGAAATTGCCTTAATGCAGGGTGTGGCCACGGGTAAGGGAGGATATAAACCTAAAATTCCAAAGCAAACGAAAAGAGGAAAAAGATTGTTTACTTACTAAGGTATAAAACATAACGGGAGACAAGTTATATGATAAAGAGGGGAGTATGCCAATTAAAGATATTCTTCAAAAACGAAAAACAATGCCAATGATTTTACAAAAAATACAAAATTAACTACTTTAACGTCCTTTAAGCTTAATTTAACGGACAAATTATTTATATTATTTGGGCTCAATACAAACTCAAATAATACAAAAAAAAAAAAAAACACTAACAGAAAATTAACCTTACAATAACTTTCTAATTTAGCAACATAATGCATGTTACTCATTGCAAAACACAAAACAAACAACACAAGAAATGGAATTTTGAGTACAGACCATCATAGGTACTGTCAGGCGCTAGGGGATGTCCCGTTATGGACAGGGAGGAATTGCCTGTACCTTCCGTGGTATCCAAACGTTTGGCACGCCGACCATGTTTCGAATTATTGTGCACAAACATATTATCCGATATTGCCAATAGGGGACCCTCCACGCTCACCTGGGTGGAGATGACAACCTATAATTTGACAAATTCTTAATATTAAAAAACGATTTCATACAAATTTAAAATAACTTTTTTCTCTCGTTTCCAATTTACCTGAAACCGTCTCATATCTCTGGGATTACCCGCATTTTTCAAACAATTTTGATTGCACTTCAAAAAGAATTTCAAAAAGAATCTGCAAGAAAGAAGAAGACGAAAAAGGGTACATAATTAATTATTATATTATGTAAAAATCATGTCATAATATTTCCTCACATGTTTCCCAGATCTCCTTACAGAGTCGTAAAACAAACTTGACACTTTGCCAAGGATTTTAATGTTTTCTTTGAAATTTTGAAAATTTATTACCTCAACAACGGAATGTTAAACAAAATTTCGAAAATTTATCTTGTTTTTGGGTGATTCACGTTTAACATTTACATACTGGCATACATAATGAAACATCTGGCGGTTGGTTCGAGGATTTGGTTTAGAAGTACTAATAATCGAATTTGTTATATGTTTAAGTTATTTTGGTATTCAAATTTCAGTTCAATTTCAGTTGTTTTCGTTTTTATTTCTTTCGTGTTTTTTGCTCTATATAAAACTGAAATCCGATACCAACACTTTAGTGGCTGTGCCATCATGATAGTCTTTCTCTCATTCACTGCTCACTGCTCTAAACATCACAGACAGACGCAGAACATTCGTCCTGCATATTATTATGCATCATATCCTCTAGGTGCGTGAGTGTGTGTGTGTGTGCGTGTGTATGTTGAGCAACTGTTCAAATCTTTATACTCAAGGGATGATTTTTGGTTGTTGATCTTCTTTGTGTTTTAATGAAATCAATGAGAATTTTTAGTGTGTATGTTTATGTGTGTGTGTGTGTGTAGTTGGAAGTGAATAGATAAAGAGAGGGGGGTTCTGTTCTGTTAATGTGCAAACATGAATCTAAAGATGAGTGTGAGCTGAAGGACTTTGAGTGTTAGGTACTTATGGGCAATTAGTTGGACAATGTGTCAGCTATACAACAATTTATTGAAGATTTTGGGGCTCCTAAAACAGCGACGAAATATATATTCCATAAATCTGTCATCACTTTCCATAATTTCTGTACTGGGCAAAGTTTGAAATCTAGGATTTAAACGGAAACGAAACAATATTACACAAAATTTTAAATATTAAAAAAAAAACATGAGAACTTTTTACCCAAATATAGAAATTAATGTCCGATGAAGGTGGTTCAAAATTTTTTCGTTTTAAGAACTACGAGGTGATACAACTTCTAAAGCTGTAATAATTTTAGATACATTTAGAATGGCTCCAATTTTTGAGAATATTGTTTTTGGGGAAATCCGCCAGAAGCACTTTCTGTTCTACAGAATGTTACAGTTGATAAGCTTGGCCATGAAATGTCTTTAAACATACGAGTATATGAACAAATTTCTCAGAAACATTTTTAAAAAGTATTCCTAATTTGCTAATACTTTCAACAAAAATATGTGTAAATCATAAATGTTAAATAATGATTAGATAATGCTAATGATTGCTAATTAACCTTCTTTTGTGAAATTCTCTAATTCATTAAACAATTAGAATTAGTTCAACTAATTCCCATTAGATAATTGAAATTTTTATTCTAATTGTAAAACTAATTGCAATTAGTTGCCATTACCAAAAAAAATTGGTTTACTTTTACAAATAGAAATCTAATTGTCTTCTGCTAATGCAATTACATATTCAATTAGCTCGAACTAGAATAAATTATTTTGTTAAAAATACATTTTTGAAGAAGAAGATGATGATAAAACTTCCAATATATGGCACAGATATCCTACATTAAAGAAAATACCACTGTTTTGCAACACACCGCTTATGTCTTCAGCCCCTGTGGAGGGACTATTTTCCTTTGCGGGCATTATTAATAGTCCAAGGCGGGGTCGCTTGACGGACTTTTCTTTTGAAAAGCTTGTATTGCTGAAAGCGAATATACCCGGTCATTCTAGCTATTAAACAGTTAGTATGTAATATATGTAGTACATATTATGTACATAAGTTACATATATACAATGTATATTATATATGTATATGTGTGAAATTCATATTATGAATATTTTGTTTTTTTTTTTTTTGTTTTTGAAAATATCAAAATAATTGATTCTAATTCGAGCTAATTGAATATGTAATTGCATTAGTAGAAGTCAATTAGAATTCTATTTGTAAAAGTAAACCAATTTTTTTTGGTAATGGCAACTAATTGCAATTAGTTTTACAATTAGAATAAAAATTTCAATTATCTAATGGGAATTAATTGAACTATTTCTAATTGTTTCATGAATTAGACAATATAAACCAATTGCATCGATTGCTAATGCTAATTGCAATTTAACATGTCCGGTGTAAATATTCGTTTAACAGTTTCCATGCAATTAACAGTGACAAATTTTCAGGGGTAAATTTTTTCAATTAAAAAAATCGGAAATTTTTCTTTTCTACTTTTAATTTTTTTTTATTAAAAATCTCTTGTAGAGATGAATTATTCCACTGATTTCGATAGTTGGTTTAATTTAAATGTAAGGAAGAAAATTTGGAGAAAGAACAAATATTTAAAGACTAAGACAGATTTCCTTTCAAAAACTGTTTTCCACAATTTTATTAAGTTGAATAAGTCGTCAACTAGAAAGTGTTTAAATTACATAAATATGCAATCTTATTTTCTATTGTACTCTTTTCATTCGGCATTCATGTACTACCAAATTCACAAAGAAAAGCCGAAATTTAGAATGCGAAAATGATTACTCCAGAAATATTTGCATTTCATATTTATCAAACTTCAGCACTCAACTATCCATTGCATTTTAAATGATCGGCTTCATTGCCTTTGCAGGGAGTAATATGGGTTGTCCCAAAATTAAAGTAAGATTTAAATATGCCAATATTTCTATAGAAAAGCGTTCGCAAGCAAAAGAAAATGAAAACTGTTTAACACTGGCTGACACTTTAGGGTTTGTAAAAATAAACAACTTTTCATTGTCCAATAATATTTCAAAACTAATGAAAGTTTGGCAGCCGCAGTTTGCAAATTGCATAGAAAGTATCCTCAAAACATTGAATTAACATCGTCCTTTATGAAAAGAGTAATTGGAAAATTCCAGTTCCCCACGCTTACAGAGTTGAAATCAGACAAGAACTAAAACCTAATAATTAGATGATGCACAAAGTAGACACTTCGTATACTGGATTATTGAACATCAAGAAGTCAATGTTGGTTTTCAGGTAAAATCAAATTCAAGCAAACGCCTTTGTTAATCGTTAAAACTGCGGCATTTGAGATTCAGGGTGTTCACATGTGATTATAGGAAGATGAAATTATCCACAACGTACGGATTTTAGTCTGAAGGTGTTATTAAATCTTGGAAAATGACTAATCAAGTAATGACTGTTACTGGTGCTCGATGTCGAGTCATGATAATCCAGTTGTTTTTTGTCTAAAATTTATGATCATCCACAACGTACGGATTTTAGTCTGAAGGTGTTATTAGATCTTGGAAAATGAGACTAATCAAGTAATGATTGGTACTGATGCTCGATGTCGAGGCATGAGAATCCAGTTGTTTTTTTTTGTCCAAAATGGATGATGTTGAATAACCTTAAATCATGTGATCACTGGATTTCTTTCTATGAGAATATTTTCCAACAAGACCACAATCACCCGTAGATTAAAGAATGATATTCCACGCTTTTAATTTAAGAACATTTTGTACTGTTATTAATGGCTGTTTTTAGTAGTGACTTCCGCAAGTTGTGTAGCTTAAGAACTCCTTGGAGTTATTTTTAAATATTTTATATGTTAAAAATTGAAAATTGAAAAAAAAACATCGTTATTTTGATATAAATATCGTCAAGTCATCATTTCCGGATATTGGCACAAAGAATTGCCAAAATGACATAAATCGTTAAATATGGCAACACCACAATAAATATATAAACACAAATAAATGAACAGTTGTTCGTTAAGGCCAGCACTGACCTCAAACAGAATTCCGGGTAGCCAATTTTGCCTTTACCTATACACGGAAAAATATCAGTGAAAAGCAGCGCAATAAGGAGGTTGTAACTAAACAGAAAATAGCTGATGATCGTTACGGTTCATATTAATACGTTTATTCAATTAAGTCTGAAAAATGTCAAAATTCCTATGTCAAAGAATTAGCAGACCATAAATCCCATCTCACAACTAACGGATAACATTTTCAATGTTTAGTTCCCGTATAAGCCTAAAAAGTCAAATTTTCCGTTTGGGGACAATATTCCACAATAGAATTCCGTTTGCAGAATTTACATGTATTTGTATATGGGAAAATTAATTGCACGACCAGCCTTTATCCATAAATATATTCTTGAAATGTACAGGGTGATTTTTTAAGATTTAAGTTTTTCAGATTGGCAGCACTGGTTGGTAATGGCGTCCAAACGTCATCTGTCAAAGTGAAAAGTGTATAGTACACTCTGCCATTTCATCATGGAAGGACTAACAAACGAGCAACGATTGCAAATCGTTGAAATTTATTATCAAAATTCGTGCTCTGTTGCAAATGTGCTTCGTTTGATACTGCCATTTTATGGTCGTCATAATCGACCTGCTGAATCAACAATTCGTGCTGTTATCTCGAAATTTCGCACCAAATTTACCTTGTTGGACATAAAACCATCGACTCGCAGCCGTAGCTATCAGTGTTAATGACGATCGTGAAATATTAATTCGTCGCCATTCTCAGTGATTGGGCATGTGTTACTCAATCACAAGAAAAATTGTACACGTCGATTTGGGGTTGAGAACCTATAAAATTCAACTCACGCAAGAATTGAAGCCGAATGACCTACCACAACGTCTAATTTTTGGTGAATGGGCCTTGCAAAAGCTCAATGAAAATCCGATGTTATATCGAAAAATTGTGTTCAGCGATGAGGCTCATTTCTTGCTGAACGGATACGTGAACAAGCAAAACTGTCGCATCTGGAGTGATGAACAACCACTTGCCATACATGAATTACCGATGCATCCCGAAAAAAACGACAATCTGATGTGGTTTATGGGCTGGTGGCATCATCGGTCCATTTTTCTTCAAAGACGACCGTGGAAGAAATGTTATCGTCAACGGCGAACGATATCGAGCCATGATACTCGATTTTTTTTTGCCCCAATTGGCTGAATTGAACTTGGTTAACATGTGGTTTCATCAGGACGATGCAACATATCACACTGCTCATGAAACAATGGATATGTTGAGGGATGAATTTGGTGAGCAGCCAGCTTATTCCTCGATTAGGCCCTGTGTGTTGGCCCCCAAGATTTTGCGATTTAACGCCTTTTGATTATTTCTTGTGGGGTTATGTCAAGCCGTTAGTCTATGTGGATAAGCCGAACACTATTGAAGCCTTACAGGATAACATAACACGCGTTGTTCGTGGAATATAGTCCGAAATGCTCGGAAAAGTGACCAAAAATTTGGCCTTCCGAAGGGACATTTTGAGACGGAGCCGCGGACAATATTTACATTAAAAATTCTTTACAAATTAAATGGCAAAGACCAATTTATCGATTCCAATAAAAAAATGTTAATATAAGATGGAAATTTGAATATTTTATTCGATTTTTGAAAAAAAAACTACTATTAAAAAATCACCCTTTATTTCAGTTGTCCCACTTTTCGTGAGAGGACAATGATCTTTCTTCTTTGCATGTAGTTATTATAAATGATCGTATAACTCTAACAAAAATTTTGTCTACTCTTTACACTTTTTAAATTTTGAATTTTATGAATTTCGTTGTGAAATATTGGAGATACGTTCCAAAAGAAAATTTGTATACCAGCTCTTTTTAATTAGCGTAGACATTCGAGTTCCAAATGTTTTTTTTTTTTTCTACTCGAGATTTTTGAGGAAATGTCAATACTCTCGCCTAAAATGATTTAATTTCACAACACACAAAAATCATAATTTATGATAATTTCAAATACTCAGACACATTTTTGTATTTTGTGTTTCATGATCTTTATTTGCTCCATGAGCGATTTATTACATTTTACCTCCGGTAATTGTTAACAAATGACAATTTCCTGTATGTCAAGTGACAACAAAAAACAAAAAGTGAAAATCCCCCGGACCTGACATTAAAGGAAGTACTTTGGAAAAAGGAAGTCCTGTGGCGTTCGGTTATATTACTTGAATGTAATGCGAAGCACTAAAGAGTGTCAACACTCGTGCAAACCCTCTTAATTTTGGTGGTAATTTTGTTTTTGTTATTAAAATGATATCAGCGTAAATGCTGTTCTGTCTGTGTTATATTGTGAGTCCTTTTTCTGCATTTGCTCTTTTTGATTTGATTCCATTTACGAATGTTTGCTTGTTTTATGTCTCTACCAAAAGGGCGTTTGGCATTGGACATCATTGGCAACTTCTTTTTACTATTTAAAATGATATGTTAGATTTTTTTTTGTGCCGGCTTTGCCCTTCATACAAACGGGCCTCTAAAAATCGCCTGCTGTGCAATATTTATCAGTGAGCGAATTTGTCTGCTATTTAGGCATCGATGGGGGGTAACGCGATTGTTAGCTACCGTGTGGGGTAGTGCAATGTATGCGTTCGTCCTTTGTCCTTAGGCAAATTTATTTATCCGTGTGAATTCAATTTGTCGCCCTGGGGTTTATTAATGGGTGCACTTGATACAACTACTATGTACTCGATTCGACTACTGGTAACCAAACAAAAAGCGCACAAACACCCAAAGCCAATAAAGTCAAGAGACAAGACAGCCAGACGAACGAAAGAACTGACAGACTGAAGGACAGACGTATAGGCAGACAATGGAGACGGAGACCCCGAATTGAACAGTATTTATTTACGTATAGTGTAAATAACTAATTGCCCTAAGGCAAACATCTGTTCGATTTATTTGGCCGACAAATTCGAAAAAAATGAGAGAAACACAAAAAGGCGTCATTGAGATATGTTACACAAGGATACATTTCAAATGCACGTAGATTGTTATGATTTTTACGCACGTTCATAGATTTTGCTCACACTCATGTTGGACGTTTGACCACATACTGATGTTTCAAGCTACTGTTACTGCTACTGGTACTGAATTCGATTTTAGTTTGTTACTTTAATGTTACGAACTTTGCAAATATCCTTTTTCTTGCAAGCAACACAAACAAATCCTCTTTCTGTGAAACAAATAGATCTTTAAATCGGCATCAAAAAACAAATAGAAATTAGTCGAGAGCTTTTAAGATGCATAATTTAGGTCATCAGTTATCTTATTTGCCAAGCCATCTATAAAGAAAGAAATTTTGTAACAATACAACACATCAACTAGAGCTCAAGATGGATGTCTAAGCCGCCGTTCATTGGTCCCGTTTTTTCAATTCTTGGCCACAAAGTAGGCCGTGTAATTGAGGTTGCTACGAAACACTTTTCCGCAGTGCATGTATTTTTTAATTCAAATATATTCCTAACGAATTTGCATGGGACACTCCCACCCGGAAAGATTTTATATTGTTTTATTGTTTTTAAAAACGTGTAGTTCAGACAGATAAATAGGTTTGGCGTACGATAATAAATATAATATAATAATATAATATAATATAATAAATTTTCACCGAACTTTCCACAAATGTTAACCAAATTCCAAAATTTGTAGACGTTGTTCAGAATTAAATTTTTGATCTATACAAAAAAAGAAAAAAAAAATTTAATATCCAACGTGGAGAAAAATGATTTCCGAAAAGTCAGGTGTTCAATAAATTATCGCTGGATATTGGAGATTAGATCGTATTACATAGTATCGACTACTCGTTCGAACATGAGCGTATACACGAAAAAAGAGTCGAGTATTTGAGCAATACCGAATGCTACTGCTATTTCTAATATGATTTTTCACAGAAGATGATCTTTTGGCGAATACCAGAACAGCTCCGTTCAGCCATTAGATAAATTAATTAATTTAAAAAGTTTTTATACTAGTTTTGCCATTCGGCTTATAACAACAAGAAATGGTCATCTGAGACCCCATAAAGTATATACATATATTTCTGATCGCTATAAAGATCTATTTCCATCTTACCAGGTCCGTTTATTAGTCCGTTAGTCTGTAAAGAACGATAGAGGTCGCACTGCATGGGCTAGAAGTCTGAAATTTGCATAAATATAGGGTGATTTTTTAAGATTTAAGTTTTTCAGTTTAGCATCACTGGTTGGGAATGGCGTCTAACCGTCAAAGTGAAAAGTGTACAGTGTACTCTGCCATTTCATCATGGAAAGACTAATAAACAAGCAACGATTGCAAATCGTTGAAATTTATTATCAAAATTCGTGCTCTGTGACAAATGTGCATCGTTTGATACGACCATTTTATGGTCGTCATAATCGACATGCTGAATCAAAAATTAGCGCTGTTATCTCCAAATTTCGCACCAAATTTACTTTGTTGGACATAAAACCATCGACTTGCATGCGTAGAGTGCGTACTGAAGAAAATATTGTAAAAATATTGTCAATTCGTCGCCGTTCTCATCGATTGGGCATGTGCTACTCAACCACAGGGAATTTTTTTGCCCCAATTGGCGGAGTTAAACTTGATTGACATGAGGTTTCATCAGGACGGCGCAACATGGCACACTGCTCGTGAAACAATGGGTATGTTGAGGGGTGAATTTAGTGAGCAGCTTATCTCTCGATTTGGCCCTGCGAGTTCGCCCCCAAGATCTTGTGATTTAACGCCTCTTGATTATTTCTTGTGCAGTTATGTTAAGTCGTTAGTCTATGTGGACAAGCCGAATACTATTGAAGCCTTACAGGATAACATAACACGCGTTATTCGTGGAATACAGCCCGAAATGCTCGAAGTAGTGATGAAAAATTGGACCTTCCGAATGGACATTTTGAGACGGAGCAGCGGACAACATTTACATGAAATTATCCTTAAAAATTAAATGGCAAAGACCAATTTATCGATTCCAATAAAAAATTTTAATATATGACGCAAATTTTAGTGTTTTATTCGATTAAAAAAAAAAATTACGATTAAAAAATCACCCTATTTATCTCACAGTAACAGGTAAGTAAAGTTCGATGTTGGAAAAAATCAATCCCATAGGAAAAATTGTGTCCATTCAAGGACTGAACGTGAGTTCACGACAGGAACTGTATTTTTTTTTTAAATTTTATCATCTTATTATTAACTAAAAGTATTATAATTCATAAAAGCTTTTTTAAAGGATACATTTTTGCTAAAAAAATAACATTTAAATAACATTTTTATAACATTTTTGTTAAAAAATGACGTAAGTCGAAGCTATTGAAAAAACATTTAAAAAAAATTAATATTTTCGTTAGAAAATAGCGCAAGTCGAAACTAGTCCATAAAATAAACATTTTTCACGAATTCTGGACTGAAAAAAACGATGTGCGGAGTCGAAACTCTCCCTTACTGATGATAGTTAACGAGATTTATTCTGTCAAAAGTTATCAGAACTATAATATTCGCTTGCGCGTTGACTAATCTTGTCGAAAGACGGGCTTTACCAGGAAACCGATCTCACGATTAGCTCGAAATTGCCCATTTTAAAGAACGTGGTTCACGGTTTAACGATCTTACACAAAAAAAAAACGGTGCAACCGGTATATTTTCTGGTCCTCGTTTAGTATAAAAAATGTATATTATAAATATTATTACTTCGATATTGTTGAATATACTTAAGAATATCAATTTACCAACTCTGAAATTTATTTGAGATATCTCTTAAACAACAGCCAACAAAGATTTTAAAGAATTTTAAAATTTCAAACTTAAATTTTACACACTTTGGACCAGAATGGATAAAAATTTGCATTCGGGTTTTCAGTTCAGTGAGTTTTCGCAAAATAACATTCGAGGACCAACAATAAAATAGTCAAATTGAACGTAAACCCATTTGTGTTCAAGTTTATACGCTCACCTTAATCTTTTCATAAGATATATTTTACAGTAAATGATTTGGAAAACTATGGATATAATGCCTGCGTTTGGAAACCGATTTTCGAAATCGATTTGGAAACCGATTCTAAACAAAACGTTTACAGATGTGCTTGCCATGCCTATACTTACAACTGATTTCAAATACCGGATGTGGCAAGACACTAGAAATTTAGATAAAACCTTCAAATGTGTTCAAACGCTTTTCAATTTCCAGAAGCACAATGTAATTTAGTATATGTTATAAAAAACTCCGATTAAAATGATAATCGTTGCTCTAATAGTCTTTTGAATCGATTCCCGGTTTTTATCATTACAGTCTCTCTAAGACCCTCTAAAGCCATTGAGAACTCAAGGGCACCCTTCGAACTAGGCACAAGTGATAATTTGAACTCATCTGTATCAGTATTTCAGAAACAACGCTCAGAATAGGTCGGCCTGATTCGGGCATCTAATTTAACCCATTATGAAGCCATTGAGGTAGTTTATCGTGCAAAGACACTTAAGTTCAATTTGTCTATGTTTTTACTCACTCAAGTATTTTGTGAACAAGTTTTTCTAAATCTGGCCATTTGGCAACAAAGAAGTTGCCAGATTTTCTCCTATTTTATAACAAGAGAAAAGGGAAATTTGTATGAAAGTACCGCTTTAGTGAATACTTTGATAGTAGGAATGCCTAAGATATCAAAAATTATAACTCATGACTTAAATGCGCCAAATAAAAAAGCTTTTTGCCTACATTTTACATGTAGAAGTTTTAGACCAAGTTTATGACTTTCGAATTCCAACACATTTTCTCTATATTTTATAGCTAACCCAGCAATAATTATCGCCGATTTCAATCAACATTTAGTATTAGATGTTAAATATAGTGGACTATGGTTATAGAAAACTTTCTGGGACCAAGTACTTTAATTCGTTATAAATCAAATTCGTTATATGTGAGATAAAAAGATCGATGATGCTATGGCGGTCCCAAAACTAGCCGACCTAATAAAGAAGACACAAAAAACTTGGGAAACATGTTCTTTATTTCTAGAGCTCCTATAACCTCCTTTTAGCTCGATACCCTTTTTCCAGCGATATTCAATAGCTTTTATAGCCTGTTTATAGTAAGAACTGTCAAATTCCTTAAAGTAGCCATCAACCGTAGACTGTACCTCTTCATTGTTGGCAAATATTTTATCATCGAGTCATATTTTTAAGTTTGAAAATAGAAAATACTCGGAGAGATCTAAATCCAGCGAAAACGGAACGTAGTGAATCAATTCCAACTTTAATTCATTACTTTTGGGCATCACAATAGTGGATGTGTCAACTGGAGCATTGTCTTGATGAAACAACACGTTCTTTTTCGCCAAATGCGGCCTTTCTCCATCACCTAAACGCTACAATAAATTAGCATAATATTCGCCGTTGATGGGTTTCCTTTCTGAAGATAATCAATAAAAATAATCTTATGCGCTTCCCAAAAAACAGACGCCATGATCTTGCCTATAAATAGAACCGTTTTCGCCTTCTTTGGACACGATTCTCCCATTTCAGGCGATTGTTTTAATTGTTTTTTTGTTTCAGGTATGAAATGGTGGGCCCATGTACCATCTATGGTTATATATCGACCCAGATGGCTTTTTTGCGGTGGAACATCGCCAAACACTCTACTGAAACATCTTCACGACGCAGTTTTTGCTTTATTGAAAGCAAGCGCGGCACCCATCTTGCGCACAGCTTTCTCACCTTCAAATCTTTGGTCAATATACGATATACAACACTTTTTTAAATGCTAGCTAGCTCACGCACCTTCAGCCGACGATCACTCAATACGATTTTGTGGATTTTCTTAACCGTGTCTGAAGTGGACACCTCAATTGGTCGACTATTACGGTGTTCGTCTTGGCAGCTCGTACGCTATTCAATACTTTGCAGTCGTAAATGAAGGAGTAGACACCCCAGAGACCTTTCAAATGGAAATATTGAACTACATAATGGTAACCATGTGACCATTTTTCCATGTTTACAAATTCACTGAGATCGTTTATTTTTGATTGCCAAAATAACAATACTAAACAACCTGGCTAATTGAAACTTGAAATATATGTTTTATAAGATTGCCACTTTTCACCAAAATAATCGTTTTCAAACTACTAGCACTATGTACTCCTATAGTACGTCAGGTCGGTTAGTTTTGGGACCGCCATCGCAAACTCCCTTTTTTTCGACAGTGACTTTTGGGAATGAGACATTTTTGAATGTGTTAGGATTTTCCAAAATAAATGCAGGACATTTTGTATATTTCTCTCAGTTACAACCAGATTTAAAACGTTTTTTACTTTTCCTTCTTTGGGGTGATCCCAATAAGCAACTAAATTATGTGAATTATGTATAAGAAGTGTAGTGGAATTTTATATAGAATCTCATTCAAAATTGTTGGAGCAGAAGCAAATATTTGTTACAGTTAAAAGTTCGTTATAACTGGTGTCCGTTATAGCATAATTTTACGGGTGACGCACCAATTGCACTATAATAAGAAATTCAAATAACTTTGTTTTTCATCAATGCATTTCATTTATTTTCTTTATTACAAAGAAAATTTAATTTATAATAGATCGTAAACAACCTCCAGGCTCATTTACGCATATGTGTCACCTGATCAGAAAATTATTCATT
The DNA here is from genome assembly GCA_019455685.1 of Philornis downsi. Taxonomy (NCBI): domain Eukaryota; kingdom Metazoa; phylum Arthropoda; class Insecta; order Diptera; family Muscidae; genus Philornis; species Philornis downsi. The sequence goes on along the minus strand of JAHXMU010000030.1, from coordinate 805,544 downwards.
GCGGGATCGCTTCAGCAATTGCTTCAATGGACTGCTTCAATTCAGTAAAAATTCCTTGGTCTCGTTTTGTACACCTCTTGCCTGTCCATAAAAAAATCTGGCGACCTTGGGGGTCAGCGGAAAATGGAGTTTCTGGATATTAATTTATTTGGGAATTTTCATTGGAGCTCCCCCATAACCGGTCTGACTTCGTGTGCAGTTGCTTCATCTTGCTGGAACCAAATGCTGTTGAAACGGAAACATCTTCGGCGCAGTTCCAGGTAAAAGAACTTCTTTACTCATCTGTAAATAAGGGTCTCCATTGACAGTAGCACGATTCGTGCACCACCCTGTTTATTGGGAATAACAATCTCAAGAAATCTTGTTGAAATGTTGTAGGTGTTTAAGTTAAAAAATGGTCTTCTTCGTTCGAAGGGAAAAGTATTAAGAAATATTAAAAAGAAAGTGTGGATTCTAAGCAAAACTCCTGATCTTTGGTATCGAGCACAGAATGCACTCATTTTGAAATAGAAGTAATATTCAGTATTATATAGAATCATCATTGTTGCAGGAAAAAGTTTTTTTTAAAGGCCTTTCACGGCGAAACTAAATACAAAAAAAATGGTCGTGGAATTTCAAGCTAAATTTTTCCACCAGGCAATGCCGCGTTTTTTCACAGGGAAAATTTACTTACGTGGCAACGACAAACTCTTCTTTGTTGATTTCTAATACTGAGGTCGAAATTACTTGTATGTCGCAATATGTTTGATAATACATTTGTAAACTTGAAAATGAAATAATAATAATAAAGAAAGAAATGTGTTATCGAACACATTAGGACGTATAGGGTTATTCATTTTTCGGTTTCAAAAAAATACATTTATATAAAACAGATATAAAGCTAGGATTTCGTTGAAACCTTTATTTCATTAAAATGCTTGGATCTTGCCATTATGTACGAAATATAATGTTATTTAAATGACTGCCTCTGATTTGGTTGCAGCAGTGGATCCTTTTGAGGTATCTTTCGAAAAAATACGGACCAATGACACCAAACAGTCACTTTTCCGTATACAATGGCTTTTCCACAATCACTTCTGGGTTCTTCGATTCCAATAAGCGACAATTTTGCTTGTTAATGTAACCAACGAGTGAGAAATGACCTTTATTGTTGATGAAAATTCTGTTCGATTGAATGCCCACGTTTCGTTCTTTGGCTGTTAAACGATCCATATTCGTAAATTTAAAATCTTTCGCTAAATAAATATTACTTCAGATAACCGGTATTTAACAGCTGATAGCCTTGCCAGGCCGCCAGATTTGAAACCACTAAATGGATAGTGGATAATGTGAAAACAACAGCTGTTCCAATTTCAGTGTTGGAAATCAATGCAAGAGTTTGTCAGCAGCTAAATTTTTTCACGAGCAACCAATGCCTCGTAGATTTTTTTCCTCGCGAAAAGAACACAGTACCTAGCTTATACGGAAAACAAATTGCTTAAGGAAATACCCATAAATGTAGTCTGAATAAAGGAAATATTTAAGGATATTTCGCATATATGTTGTCTATATGTGTATTTAATAATTTCTATATTTTTGAGTCATTTAAATTTCTAGATTATTGAAACGCTGTGGATGCTAGAGCTCTTATATACTTTAGTAAGATAAGCCCAACTTTTCGTGAAGCCGCTACAAGGACAAACTTGTCCAACTAGTGGCAAGGAATTCTTAGTATTTCTTTCATTTATTAACGAATTTTCGAAAATGTCAATACTTCCTCCATAGAAATATCTGGCTCCTGTGTTTAACTTTTGACCTTTGCCTCTGGATTTGTTGCGTCGTCATAAGTTATAGCAGTCATTTATATGGCAATTTTAATTAGACACTGACATAAAACTGACTTGTAAAAGACCATCCTGTAAATAATTGGCGAACAATTAGAGGAAGGAAAAATAAACGAGGTAGGTTATAAAAGTATGGCGGTTTTAGCACAATTTTGCACAAACAAGTGAAATTATTCCATCTCACCTTCAAAACCTCAAAAAAAAAAAGACGAGCTACAGTGTGTCATTGCATGCTAACAATATGGACTATAAACTTTCATAACACTTTTGTTCACATTCCAGTGAAAAACGTTAATGGTGCGGCTAACTGTTGTTTTACAATGTTCACGCTCTACCTTATTTACTGGATGTATAGTATAAAAATGTCCTTATCTCCTTACCCAGACTGACCGCATATGTATAATTTGTGCGTGTGTGTGTGTATGTGTGTCTGGATGTCCTATGTCACATATTGTGATATGTTCACAAGTTATTAAAATGTTACCTCTCGAGAAGTATTTGCATAACCACATATTTACATTTCCAGAACGTTTTAGGTGTTGTTTTTGCTCTTTTATTCCCTGACATTCTAAACATGGTTGCACGTTGCACACTGGAGGGGTTTTAGATGGTTAGTTCGAAATATTCTGGTTCGTGAGTTTGTGTGCCCGTGGAATTTGCTTTGACAAAATGCTCGTTTTGAACTGCAAATAATAATAACAATAATAATAGTTGGTTGATGACAGCGCTCAGTTGTACCTCTACCTTCACTGTCGACGTTACACAAGAAAATGCATTTAGAAAATTAAAAAATTGTTGCCACCAAAAAAAAAAAAAAGAAAAAAAAGAAGGAAAAGGAGGAAAAATGCAAACAGTTAGAGCTTTGATAAAAATAAACAAAGTTTTAACATAAAGTATTATGGTATAAAACGCAGAGAGAACACAAAGTGCTACAACTTTGTTCAGAGGATGTTTCAGTGTTAATTTAAAAGCACGGCTATACTACCTAAATATGGATCAATAAGAAACTTTTAGTTATCGCCCTTTTGCAATGAAAGTCCATTTGAAACGAAAAGATCTTTACTTCTTCTCATGGTTGGCACAGCTCTAATAGTTCTAAATGCAACTAGTTTTTGAGATACTCATCGGGTCCTTATTTAACTATTAAAAAAGAGCTACAGGACATGTGTCATTGTCTTGTTGAAATCATATACCATTCACATCCATGTATTGCATTATAGGCACTGCATTGTCGTATCACGATAGTCATCACTATTAAATGTTATTACCAAACCAGCAGAAAAGATTAGTCTTATGTAGAGATGAAAATGACCAATCTGACCGAAAATGACTTTCAGTCAGATTGGTCATAATCGGTCAGAAACGGTCATTTTCCGGTCAGATTCAGTCAGATTCAGTCATTTTCAGTCACTTTCAAAATATAATAAAAAAAAAATTGTGAATGTATTTGGGCCTATTTTGATGTTTATTTGGCAAAAAAAACTGAATTTTCGATTCCTGAAATTTATTTAATTTCATTTGATATATTCTACACAATCATTTTACAATCAAAGCAACCTTTGCCAACTTATGACCAACGTGTGCTGCTTTTGTTTTAAAAAACAAAATCAAAACCAAATTCCAAAAAAAACAAAATCAAAACCAAATTCCAAATGACTAGTTTTTCATTTCTCTTTTGCCACTTCTCTGATCTTTCGGAAACTCAAATTTCTGGAAACGAATCGACCTCTGAATCAGAGCCAGAAACTTCCAATTTAGAAGTTAATAACAGTATCGTTCTAAACTAACTTTATATTTATTTTTGTATAATTTTCTTATGTACCTTTAGATTGTTTTTATTAATAAAAAACAAAAATAAACTATTTAAAATTTTTTTTTGCCCGATTTTTCATTGGGCGATATTTCCTAGAGCCAAAAAACAAATAAAATCGTTTTAGCAATTTTATTTTATTTTATTTTGAAAATGACTGAATCTGACTGAATCTGACCGGTCATTTTCAGTCATCTATTATAAAAGACCAATCTGACCGGTCATTTTCGGTCATTTTACATCTCTAGTCTTATGATGGTTCCCGTCCAAGATCACCACCAAACGGTGAGATTATGCGTAACCATATGTTTCTCACCAATCACTTTTGAAGTTTCTTAAACCTAAATCCTAAATATAATACAGGGTTGCCCATATTCGACGGACCCATCTGGCAACGC
>JAHXMU010000030.1:762904-791513 GCA_019455685.1 Philornis downsi | reverse complement strand
AGTTATGGCATTGCCAGATGGGTCCGTCGAATATGGACAACCCTGTAGTTCGACTTTAATATTGCTTGGAGTGAGACCTTTCAAATGCAAATATTGAATTACATAACGGTGACCAATTTTTTCCATATTTGCAAATTCACTGAGATCGTTTACATTTGATGGCATCTTGAAACTTAAAACATGCATATTTGTTATAAGGTTGCCACTTTTTATCAAAATAATTTTTTTGAAACTACTGGCAGGTCGGTTAATTTGTTTATTTCCTTAGTGCTTAAAAATTCGAAATTGATTTGGAATGTTTGCATTATAAATTTCGTTTTGTAAAACTCTGGCTTTGAATTCTACGTCGATTTAATATTGGCTAACAAGTTGTTGGGTGAAAGGAAAATATCAAATAAGATTTCATTTCATGTGGAATCTCGTCCTTGTTTTGTGTTAGATGTTACCGATTTTCATAATACTATTGAATCGCTTTTGAATCAAATTAAATGTAAGTTAACTGGAACGTAAATGCAAACTCTACTTTTCTTAAAGGAAATTTTCTCAGATAACTTCAAAGTTTAACGAATTGCTCGCGTAAGTAATTAGGAATGGACGTTCCCAAATTCTTTCATTCACAAAAAGGCTCCCTAAATCCTTTTTTAAGTTTCAAGAAAAACTCTTGCAATGTTGATGCCATTTGCAGGTGCAATACGTTTTGGTGGCCTCTCAAAAGGGCTTTCACATGTGTTGGGCTTGCTATCGAACAGGGAGAGTTATCTTAATTTTTAAGAAAAAATTCAACGGATAATCTTATTGTCCATTTTTGGATATTGATCTCGGACATCATACGATAATTCTGCACATTTCGGAGAACGATCTAAAAATTACCAACATAATTTTCTACCTCTTACTTTTTTTCTAATTTCCTCTGAAATTTTAATTTTTCGGAAAGAATTCAATACGCCGGTCAATATTTCTGCCTCGCTTCGGGGAATAATCTGAAAAGGATCATTATAACTTTTTAACTCTCAAATCTTTTTCAATTTTCTTTTGAATCTTAATTTTTTTAGGGAGCAATCAACGTATAGTTGACTTCTGACACCGGGCGATATTTCTGCTACATTTCAGAGAACGATCTGAAAATAATCAATATAACTTTCTACATCTCAAACCTTTTTCAATTTTCTTTGAAATCTCAATTTTTCTGAAAGAATTCAATACATAGTCTTATTGACTTCTGACACCGGTCAATATTTCTGCCTCATTTCGGAGAACAATCTGAAAAGGATCACTATAACTTTCTAACTCTCAAATTTTTTTCAATTTTCTTTTGAATCTTAATTTTTGTAGAAAGAAATCAACGTATAGTTAGTTGACTTCTGACACCAAGCGATATTTCTGCCACGTTTCGGAGGACGATCTGAAAATAATCAATATCTCATCTCAACATCTCAAATCTTTTTCAATTTTCTTTTGAATCTTAATTTTTGTAGAAAGTAATCAACGTATAGTTGACTTCTGACTCCGGGCGATATTTCTGCTACATTTCAGAGAACGATCTGAAAATAATCAATATAACTTTCTACATCTCAAACCTTTTTCAATTTTCTTTGAAATTTTAATTTTTCGGAAAGAATTCAATACACCGGTCAATATTTCTGCTTCGTTTCGGCCAATAATCTGAAAAGGATCACTATAACTTTCTAACTCTCAAATTTTTTTCAATTTTTTTTTGAATCTTAATTTTTGTAGAAAGAAATCAACGTATAGTTAGTTGACTTCTGACACCAAGCGATATTTCTGCCACGTTTCGGAGGACGATCTGAAAATAATCAATATCTCATCTCAACATCTCAAATCTTTTTCAATTTTCTTTTATATCTTGACTACTGACTCCGGGCGATATTTCTGCTACATTTCAGAGGACGATCTGAAAATAATCAATATAACTTTCTACATCTTAAATCTTTTTCAATTTTCTTTGAAATCTTTTTGATGTTTGATAAGGTTTTTCATTAATTTGTCCGCGGTTTTTCTGTTTGTGTCTCCGTTAATTATCATTACTCTCAATCATGGCATCATCGCCAGCCAACATCTGTTCACCGATCAACCAACCAGATTCCCATTGTGAGCAAACATACATAAGAAATTTCTATTTCTTTTATAGCTTTAATGACATTAAAATCCATCACCACAGTGAGGAGCTTCGCAAAACGGCAAAAGGGACGCAAAAAAAAGGAAACGACACAGAAACCTCCATGAAAACTCCCATAATTTTAAAGTCAACAAGCGTTCAAGAGCGGTGCAACAACAATCAAGAATTGGTAGCAATATTGAAGGCCAGAAAAAAAGGGTTTACATGATGAAACCACACACCGTGAAATGCGAACAATAATACTTACTCGTACAACATTAAGTGAACAGTGTGGTGAATCCTTAAATTCATTTAATTCTTGAACTCACACGATGCACGCATATTTCCATCGCCCCATAAAACATTGGAATAATTCCAAAGTCGCCTCCAATGCCAGCCGGACAACGAACAAAGAGACGGACCTCGCAAAAAATAAAAAAGCAAAACAAAACAAAAAAAGTATAATGCAAAAGTGTCGCCGTAGTTGTATAGTTTGAAGTTGAACAACTAACAAATCATAATAAAAAACAAAAAAACGAAGAAAAGGAATTGAACTGAGTGAGCATCAGGAGTTAGGGGAGGTGGCAGCATGATGATACTTATAACCGCCGCCGACACTCTGTGATCGCGTCACTCGTAGCTGGTCCGTAGTACTCACTGTTTCACGGCATAATTTGAAATTCGGTTTCTGTGGCTGATTTAAAACAATTGCAATTTTGCGAGCAGCCAGATCCCGAAACGAAACAAATTCATCAATAAAACAAACATGTGAGTGCAAAAAATAAAAATCAGGCGACTGAGTTGCACCGACGAACAGACGATGACGACCCTTCTTCGTGGTGAAGGAGTTGGATTTTGCTAACGCAAAAAAGGCAAGCAGTTATGATGGTTTTTTACTGAGGCACATATTGTTAAGGAAGAAGCACAGTGGTTTACACGGTCAACTGTTAGCCTTATGGAAAACACGAAATTGCAAATAATCAAACAATGCAAAGCTAAATCAGTAACTCATGAATCACCGGATAGTATTAGTATGTGGGTCACAACTATTTCTTTTTTTCCTAAAAGAATGCTCTGTAGTTTAAAAACAAATTCAAATGTTGGAGTCCTTTTAGGGGATCTCAATACAAAGAATTGCCCGAAATATTTGCACATTAGATGGAAAGTAATAATAGAGATTTCTAGTATTAGTTTAAGCTTGAAAGAAACTGACTTTTTTGATTTGGCGATTAACTCTAATGCTTGACGTAATCATAATCGGTATCAAAATTCGCTTTTACTAAACTTGCCAATTACTCAACCATTCGCATCATCACGCATATCGACATACGAGTATGTTTTGTCGATTACTCGAGCATTCGAAGTGTTCGTCAGACATATCGAAGTCTATATACAGGGTGGCGCAATAGAACGTGCATATTTAAAAAATAGATTAAAAAATAAATACAAAAGGTAGGGTTAAAATAAATCTAAGGCATTGTAGAGTAATAAATGGAGTTTATTTTTTAAAAATAACATCGTCTAAATGGTGACCCTCTCTACGACGGCACTCCTCTAACCGCAAATGAAAATTATTGAAAACTTTCTTCAGTAATACTGGTGTAATGGCTGCCATTTCACCACGGATATTCTCCTTGAGCTGAACGATGTTTCTTGGATTATTACTGTAGACTTTGTGTTTGAGGTATCCCCACAAAAAAAAAGTCAAGAGGCGTAAAGTCTGGACTACATGGGGGCCATGGGATATCACCTCTTCACCACCGCCTTGGAGTCACTTGATGTGTGACAGGTAGTTCCATCTTGTTGGAACCAAGTTCTGGAATTCACTATTCTTGAACGTTCAATTTCTGGACCCAAAAATCCGTCCAACATCTCAATATAGCGTTCCGTATTAACCGTGACGTTTTGGCCCCGCGCATTTTCGAAGAAAAAAGGACCAATTATTCCTTTGCCAGAGATTGCTGCCCATACTGTCACATTAGGACTATGCAATGGTTTCTGGTGTTTGATTTTGGGATTTTCACTGTTCCAGTAACGACAATTTTGACGGTTTACGAACCCATTCATAAAGAAATGAGCCTTGTCAGAGAAACATTTCATTAGCAAATGCGAGCCCTGCTATGAAATCAGACTCTTCCAATTCTTGTGTTATTTGCAGCTTATATGGATGCAGTTTAAGATCCAATGTTAAAAATTGTTGCAAACTTCGTCGCGATAATTGTAAGACAGACGATCTCTTGCGAGTCGACATTTGTGGATTTCTTCGTACTGACTTCGTAACTCTCTCAACATTGTCTTCGGTCCTAGATGTTCTTGGGCGACCATTTGCTTGTGGTTTAAATGTTGAACCGGTCTCTTCTCTTTACCCATATTTAAATTAAATTACCATTCGGAGCTTCACTAATTCCATATTCAGCACAATATAGTCGCTTAGTAGCAATATATGAACGAGAGTTCTCGTAAAACGCTTCCCGTCGAAGTGATTCATAGCGACTAAAACTCCATGAGCCCGCCAACCCAACGATGTAGGCGCCCTCCCGCCCGCGCCTTTTCTACCCCGCAAAAAAAAGATGATGCAATATGCACTTCTATTGCGCCACCCTGTATAATAACCTGACATTTTCTTTGAATCATTTAAAGTTTATTGAGACTGATCACCTTCACCATTCGTGGCTATCATGCATATGATTATGGCTTTTACCACTGATACCTGTCTCGTTTCGGGTGGCGATAATCTCGAATTTCTAAAGAACAGCAGTCGATAAGTCCACTAAAAGCTTTTCAATATGATGGATGGATTTTTTATTAAATGGCAGGTCCATTTAAGTACTTCTAAAAAAAGAATGCGTGTAAGTTCGACGAATATGGAAATATCTGCCATATTCCCTTCAGACTTTATGATTTCTACTGTGTTTTTGAAGTATCAGTTTAGATGTTTGATTAAATCCATTGCAATCATAGATTCCAATACGTTTTCTATGGAAATGATGTCGACAAATAGCTGACAGGTTTAAGAACTAGAAACACTTGTATATTATAGGGTGTAGGGTGACAGTATTTAAAGTTTATGTCCTCCTACAATTAATTTTATTTATGAAAGGTTTCAGCGAAATCAAAATAAATTTTCCAAATTTCACAGTTTGGGCAACATTTGTTTTATATTTTGGGGGAATTATAAGGAATACATACAATTCCTAAACACATATTTGCTTCGAGTATGGCTGGAACTTTAAAAAAGTCTTTAATTCCTCCTAGTTTTCTATAGAAGCGAACTCAATGAAAATTACTGGTTGCAGCATTTGGTCATGGCAGCTATTGTCGAAGGTTGATTATTTGCAGATTAAGTTAAAATCCTTAGAAAGGAAGCTAAAGCTATATTTTACCTTTAACAGTGGGTTATTATCATTTTTTTTTTTTGGAAATCTCTTGAAGAAATCGGAAATACTTTAAGTTTTCAGAATTTGTTGATTGCTTGTAGTCGAGACTCACAAGGAGTAGACATTGTTTCTCACTGACTCATTGCTTTGAGTCCTTAAAGATAAAAGATTTGTTATATTTTAAGTTTGATCGATTCTCTCAACCACTTCATTTTCTATAGGAACTCTATTGGTGAAACCTGAAAAAAAACTTCAAGAATTCGTTTGTAGCAACTTATTCCAAAAGCGCATACAAACTTTCTTTACAGCGTTGGTATCGTAGTTTCTTTCGGTTTAAACATTCAACTATTGTGTAGGGGAGAGAATCAGTACTTGAGGGAATTCATGCCAGTCGACACAATTTGTAGTTTGTTTGAAGTTAAGTTTCCATTTCGAGCAATTCAGTTTTTAACTTTGAGCTATTTAGGGTTTAAGTTTCAAAATTTATTCACTTAAGTTCGTATATAAAATCAAAGAATAATTGTTTCATCCAAAACTAGGTTGATTGGTTTCGAGTTTTTTTTTCCTAGTAGTTCATGTTCTCCGGGAAGGTGGAGTATTAGGATACCACACAGAGAAAATGTATTCCCTTTAAGAAATCGGTCGCTTTGCCTATGTGTAGCCGTTTCTAGGTCAAGTAAGCATCGCTTACTGTTCAACAGCAAATTTGGACGTTAATTTCAGAATTTCTCTGGCATAGCTTTCAATGCTGGAAAGTGAGACCGAAAATGTGAATGCAAGGACTATACAAAAAATTAAGCATACACAGGCTTACAGAGGACTGAATTTCCAATGTCGTGAACTTATTATAACTGTCGTAATATCCTCCGTGGTTAATTTGCCTGAATGTATCTACCGAAGGTTCTCCCTTTACACCTTCAGGAACTTTTCTTGCGTAAAGTTGAGAAATATCTGCGCTTTACGATTCCATGGTCTACTAGAACCACAGTTCGTTACAATTGATGCCTGAGTGTTCTTTGATTGATCTGTATTCAAGAGTTTTCACATTAGTAACAATCTCTCAGTCTGTTAGGCCATACAATCCCCTATCACATGAACCATCCCATCCATCCAGTTAGTCAGCCATCCATCCATCCTGCTAACCCACTATACTCGTACGTCTATCCAGTTTAGTTCGTCAGTCAGTTATACACTGCAACTCGTAAGCATTAAGGTATACGCGTCATCTCGTCAACCAGACATTTGGTCATTTGTGTTAGCGTATTTTGTTGCTGCTGTCGTTGTTGTTAGGGAATCAATGGTGACTGTGTGATTGTTGTTGCTGCTGGGGGAACAATTGTTTTGTAACAACAATGCCAGTGGTGGTCAAGAAAGCTGGGTGACAAGTCACCAACGCAAACATTTATTGAAAGGCAGCAGCAGCAGCAGCATTACTTATTTATACGATCACTGATCGATCGATTGCTAAGCCTGGCATGTTATGGCCTGGCCTGAACTGGCTTGACACCGACCGATCGATCGATCGCAACATCTAAGTGGCAGGGACCTCCACTGAAGTTTGCGCTTTACGCGCTATTTGCAACACTACTCTACATGAACATAGATCAAATCACTAAATCGCCGGCATAATATAATAAAACTTTAAAAAAGCATTTTCGATGGCTAACCGAGAGAGAGGAGAGGAGAGGAGAGGAAAAGAGAGAGGGAGGACGGATGAGAGGGACAGGGAGAGAGGTGGTGACGAACAGGGGCTGTAGAGAAGCTAAAAGTCTCAATGCACCAAAGATTTGTGGTGGATCAAAGTGCTTAAGCTCAGGATAAATTACACATATCCCCATTGCCAACCACACGCATGCGCAGTGCAGTGACAAAGCGCATAGCTTATGAATTGTAACGCGTGCTAGATTATAACGAGATGAATCCTTTTGTTTTTTTTTTTAAATGAATTAATTCACAAAAAAGCCGAACGATCACAAGGCTTTCCTGCCTACAAACTAAGCACGGTAACGAAATGCCTTGATCTCTTTCCCCAACTCTGCTGTATGTGTAATATCTATTTTTTTTTTTAGCTAAAGCGGCGGCATTTTGAAAGCGTTTTGTTAACATTAACTAGGTTTTTGTTTGTAGCTCCGTGTGTAAGACGGAACGGAATGGGATGGCCGGCAGGTCGGAGTGTTTTAAGCCACTGTGGTCTCACAACTGATTGACGAGTGCTAAGATGCCGCCGACAATCGATTTCAAGTAACGATCAGCCGGACGATGACGATGACGGCTATGATCACAATAATGGTGGTGATGATGATCATCGTCATCGTCATCATCCGTCCACCTATCCATCCATCCCATCCCAGTCAGGCCAAACAACATGACAAACATGGCTACAGCTCTTTCGTCAGGAACCTAGGCCTAGTCGACCGCTGGTAAAAGTAAACTTTTAGTTTAAGCCAAAGCTCAAGATCTACATGCAAACACATAAAGATGATGCCTTAGCTAGAGCACTTGGCATATTTGGTTTGGCGGATTAACCATTTTCGTAAAGTTTTCTTAGCCGCTTTGTTTGCTTTTTGCTCCAGCGACTTGTTAAGAAATTTAAAATGGACGGATCGTATTTAATATGCGAGTATGTGCGTGCGTGTGTGCGAGTGCAAGTGAGCGAGTATTTCGCTCATTTTCTCTCAATTCCATTTATATGGTCGTGATGTAAATACATGAAATTATTATTATTGCTAAATATTTCAAGTGTATGTTGAGGTATAGCTCGTACGATCGGCAATGTGTCCAAATGTGAGAATGTCCAACATCCCGGCTGTCAATACCAAGCGATTTTCAATCTTTGAAACGTGCGACATTCCATAACGTCCAATTGTTGTGATGTTTTATTATTAATCCGAATGGCAAGAAGACAAAAATAAAACCAACGAAGCAATGGAACATATGCGAAGAAGTAAACCAACCTAAGGTACCTTAGGATATACCATGTATGTATATTATACAATGTATAGACGTAAATGAATGTAAGTCCTGAAGGACCCAGCTGGAATTTGGATTTCTTGTATTTAAGTTCGGAGACCTCTGATTTCAATACTAATAGCCCTCGTTTTCATGCAAATGTTTTCAGTGAAAAATTAGGAAAAATATTTCCTTTTGAAATGTTGGCATTCGAAGCCAAAAGTTCAAAAATCATCGGGAATTGGTCACTAAAACTCAAATTTATGGTTTCGCCTGCAAAGTAGGCCTCTCCCCCTAAAATAATATACTTATACCAACGAACCATCCAATCATTAAAACGTTTATCAAACGCATTTTCGGGGAAAGACCTCGACTAAAAACGGGTGTCTCGAAGTGCTAATTTCAATTTTGTAAAGAGAAAAACGTCAGTCGGACCAATATCATATGAATAATGTGGTTGTTCGATGATATTTGTTGAGTTTTTAGTTATAAACTCCTTTACAATGATAGCCATGACATTTCTTTCCATAAATCCGGCTTTTCCGACAAATTTACCTCCTCAAACGCTCCACAACACCTAGAAATTCCCCCACAATGATAGCCAGGAAATTTGTTTCTACAAATCCGACTTTTTTCCGTCAAATTTACTTCCCTAAACGCCGCACAACGGCCACATAGTAATCTTTGTTTACCGTCTGACTTACTGGCATGAATGTTGAGTGCACAATATCGCGATAATCAAAGAAAACAATCAGTATTATCTCGGTTTTTTAATCGAATTAGACCATGTTTTTTTGGTTTCAGTTCGGTTGGAAAACGACATAGAAACAAAAAAAAAACCAACTCTCTTGCATCTTGAATGAGATATGAGCTTATATGCATTATATTTTTAGACTTACTCAATGTTATCGACGATTCCGATCGGCACAGTTCGAGAAGTATTTACAAGACTTGCCGACTATTTAACCACTCGAAGTGTTCGTTAGACACAACGAGATGACTGTCGCTCATATAATGATAGGTGGCTGTGTGGGCAGTTGAACTTGCGATCATGCAATCGATAGTCGCGTGTACTAACCATCGCGTCACGGTCAGTGCTTATTTACTTATTCCGTGAACTCATATTTCATCTGCAGTTATAATGCGTATTATAAATGTGGGCAGGATTTGTTTCATTTGCAGTAACCTCCATGCGAATAAATTTTTGAAGAAAATTCAGGTATTTTATTAGTCGACATGATACAAATTAATGCGTAAGACACAAAAAGTTCGGCTGCTATCTACCTCAAACTTATATGACAATTTTCTGTCAGCACTTCCTTCAATTTACCAATGTTAGTTTTAGTTGTAGTCGTTGATAGCCGCCCAAAGGGAGGCAAATCTTCACTAACATCCTAACTGCTTTTGAATGCATCTCACCTATGAACGTATTTTTGATAACATCGACTCAACGTAAGCATTGTGATCTTTAGAAATTCGGCTTACAAAATTCTATTTTCGATATTTTCATCGATTGTGAAAATAGCATCAGTGTGGAGAACAGTTCTGATAAGGACTTTTGAAAATCACTTTAAAGAGGCTTTAAACATGAACGATTTCCAATATTTTTTTAATAGAACGTAAATCCTAATAGATCATGGAGCAATGTAATAATACAGGGTGTCAGTCGGGAAGGTATACTACTTTGTTTTGCCGCCATTTTGATAAACATTAGTCTTGACAATTCATATTTGGTTGTCGTGCAGTAGAGAAGTAGCAAACATTACTGCTGCTCAAGAAAGTGTTCAAAACAATCCATCGACCTCAATTCGACGCCGTGCACAGGAGCTTGGTCTTCAAAGAACAACTTTGGCCACAATTTTGCACAAGGATTTGCATTTATTTCCATTTCAGATTCAGTTGACACAAGAGCTTCTTCAACAAGACCATTTACGCCGCCGTACATATGCCAAAAAGGATGTTACAGCTCGCCCATGACAACCCCGATGTTCACGGAAAAATCATAATGAGTGACGAGGCACATTTTCATTTGAATGGATATGTGAATAAACAGAATAGCCGGTTCTGGGCAAGGAAACCCTTCAATTTACTCATCAGTCACTTTTGCATCCATTAAAAGTGACAGTGTGGTGTGCAATTCGGCCAGAGGAATCATTGGACCTTACTTCGTTGAAACTGAAAACGGCGTGACGGTAACTGTCAATGGGGAGCGATATCGTGATATGATTGAAAACTTTTTAACGCCACAACTGCATGCTTTGGGCTTGATTAACATGTGGTATCAACAGGACGGTGCCACATCGCATTCAACCAGGATTACAAAGGAATTACTGCGAGACCTCCACAATAAATTATTTCAAGAAATGGTGATGTTGATTGGCCTCCACGGTCGCCTGATTTGACTGCTCCGGACTTCTTTTTGTGGGGATATATGAAAAGCAAGGTTTATGCAAACAATCCAGAAACGCTTGAGCAACTTAAACAAAATATTCGTGATGAAATTAATGAAATACCGCGTGAAATGTGTGAATGTAATAAAAAATGTGCTCAAAATTGTCCGCATTTGTGAGGCTAACAGAGCCGGATATTTATCTGATATAGTATTCCATACATATTTGCCGATATTAAATAAATCATTTATCAATATAAGATCCATTCTCTTTCATTTAATCAAAAATTATAAACAAACAAAGTAGTATACCTTCCCGACGGACACCCTGTATATGTCATATTGCACATAAATATGTGTGAAATTTATAACACAATTTTAAGCCAATAAAGGCTTTGCAATTGAAATCGGGTTTGAAAGTAAGAATTCGGAGTGTGGCAGATTCGCTTAGAGTCAAACTAGGAGTTGAAATCGCGATTTCAACTCGTAAATTTTAGCCATTTTAATGCTGTTTAATAGTTTGAGATTTAAACATTCCTTGCTCTATTGAAATGTACAACCATAACGGAACACGATTTTTGGGTAAAGCTGGTAGAAGTTGTTAATCTGATAAAAAACAGGAAATACTAGAAGATAGTTCTTAAAAAAGAAATACGATTTTATGCTTCGAAGAGTTTGTGTTTTTTTTTAATTTTTAGTAAAAACAAAAACTCAAAACCGTCTAGAGTTTTGGATTGGCAAGTAAATAATATTAACTCAAAGTGAATGTAGAAAGAAATTTCCTGAAGTGAATTCTTGTTACTGAGATAATTTCTTTTAATCCACAAACCTCTGCTATAATTCAGAAAACTTTTTGACTCCAATTTGGAAGAATGACCGATGGTTCCCAACACTCGGAATAAATCGACTTTTAGATTCACATCTGCTTTGAAGGACCTTCCATTCAAATAATTTTGTACGCTCCGGAGTAAATGAAAATCAAAAGGAGTAGATCCAGACTACTAATGAGATGGATGCAATATCAGCTAGCATGCAAGTTTGTATATTTTTTTACCGTGACTGCAAAAATGCGTAAGGTTTAGCGTTGTCGTGGTGGAAAAATTACGTCTTTGCGTTTTGTCAATTCAGACCTCAGAATTTATGTTAGTTATGTTAATTTAGTTCCTTGGAAGTACTTCAAAGTAAACGACTCCCATAAAATCCGACAAAAATTGGCAACACAAGTATTTTTTTTTTTTTTTGTGATGCAACTCAGCCTGAAGTTTGAACACGCTCGTCTTGCTTGGAGCAGGATCACTTTCGTTTGGCTTTGTAGTAAAGAATCCATATATTACCTCTAGTGGCAATAAATTTTAAAGGGGTATAATGATGGTTAGATTTAAGCAATAAGTCGCAAGTGCACATCCACGTTATTAAATGGAAGGAAAGCATTTTCAAATGCTTTTCAATGGTCTCTGAAACTTCTCGAAATACAAACGATAAAGGCAATGATATCGTAGTGGTCATCTTTGCACGTTGCATTTTCACAACGGAAGTTCGTTAACCAATTTTGGCACTTGCGTTGTGTTCCATTTATTTCGTTGGAGGGTTTCTTTGTCCTTTCCAAAATACTCCTTTTGTGCCTCCATATTCACAATGCAGTTTAAAGGTAATCTGACCATTGAAAATGTTGTGACATATCAAAAATTTAATCTTGAAATGTCAGCCGTATAATACATATATATAACGTTCAATTCAATCAGCTCAGCTAAAGCATTTCACAAATAACAAGGGCACCATCTGTGTGAAAAAAACCGAAATTAATTTCTTGCCAACCTAATATAGGGTTGGTGGTTTCAAAACCGCCGATATGGCATTGCTGTCAGCTGTTAAATATCTGTCATCTGAAGTGTTATTTATTTAGTAAAAAGATCGTGAATATGGATCGTTTAACAACCGAAGAATGCGGAAAAATAGTTAAATAGTTATTAAAAATAATAATTATTATATTAATAGTTACTACAAATGTGGTAATTCAAACATGATTCAACACGACCGCTTTTAGCTTTATTGCATGAGAAGTTTTCTCAAAACGTAATTTAACATTTTGGCGACGTCAATTGGCCACCAAGATCATGCGATTTGACGCCGTTAAACTTTTTTTTTTTTGTGGGGCTGCGTCAAAGACCATGTTTATGCATATAAACACCAAACATTTCTGCCAAAATGTGCGAAAAAGTAGTCGAAAACTACCTCAAAAGGGTCCATTGCTGCAATCAAACCAGAGGCGCTCATTTAAATGGCATTGCATTTCATACATAATGACAAGGTTCAAGCATTATAATGAAATAAAAGTTTCTTCGAAATTGTAGCTTTATGTGCGTTTTATTTGATTTTACTTTTGAAACCGAAAAATGGATAAACTTGTCTTATTTGTTTACTTGTTTAAAGAACCCCCACTATTTAGTCCTGACTGTGAGGATTTTTTCCATTTACCATTTGACAACTCCAGTCTAAGTGCTTCCCTAAGATCATCACAATTTTTATAGGAGATACTTTTGTCAAAAACCTGACGATTAAAAGTACAGCATTTTAATTAATCAATTGTCATTGCCCAGCTTTTTATTCTACTCTGGATTAACTGAATTAGCTATAACCTCAGTTATCCTGCGTTAATTACTGGGCCCTTTAGATAGCACTGCTCTGTTAACCCAAATGTGTATTGTTAAAGGGTTTCTTACCGCTCCTGTGGTATGAAATATCTGCACATTTGAAACGAGATCATTAAAAAATATATAAATATAGAAGCAAGAATATGTAACAATGCCGGTGATGATCGATCGATCGATCGAACGATCAAGCAGTTGTACATACAAGATGACGCTAAAGAAACAAAACTTTATACTTAACACATTGGCTAACGTGGCCAATTTGCAAAAGCGCAGGAGAGAGCGAGGAGCAAAAAAAAAAAAAAACAAACAAACGAGACAAAACCCAAGCGTTAAATTGCCAATCAACAATTATGTGGAAGTATAAATCCTCATACACATACGGCTGGCCAAGACAAACAGTCCCAGATCTCCCTCATAGGCAATATTCATCTGCTACTGACTGCCTACTTACTATGTTGTACTGATAGATGTTAACCATCAAACATAGGCATGTTAGCAGTGCCCACTCTGGCGATGGCTGCTAGTAGGACGCTTGTAGTGCTGCTATTTAGTAGAGTAGAAAATGTTTAATTAATATGCCAGTTATGGGATAATTACGAATGTTACTAACATCACTAATAACATCACGTTGAGTAATGAAATCATTATGTTTTCGCAATTGGAAAAAATGCAATTACAAATCACAAAATGATAATAAAACGAGTGAAGAGAGCGCTCGCGCAAAAAAAAAAACGCCAAAACGCAAAGCAACAACAACATCAACGGATTTTTCATACACATTCGGATGTCCGTCTTGTCGCTTGTTAGTAAATTGTTGCCATAAGATATTCAGGTGTTTGTTTTTTTCCGCCGTGGTTTTTACTTCTTGATTCCTTCGATATAGTTTGATTTTTTAAATCCTTTAGGATATTTATTGTTGGTTTGCTGGTCTTTTTTTGCAATGTGATTTGGTTTTTTCCGTTGTGGTTTTGTTTTTGTTTTGTTTTTTTATTTCAGAAATTCCTTGACTTCTTGTGGTGTCTGCGTAGTTGAAAGCATTTACGGCACACTTCAAGCGATTGCCGCTCTTACCATATTGGTGGGCATCCCTGGAGCAATCTCCGTTGTACGTTTTGACTGTTGCCTGTCGACGACATGAGGACCACCCAAGTGCTGTAATTAGCTAGATTGTCTCAGCATGACAGTATGATGGTGGCGGCACCACGAAGGCAAAGTAGAGTGATTTCGGTGGGAGCAAATGAGGCTAGTGAGGTGGTGGGGTAGGGCGGAGTAGGAAAACGTTTAACGGAGGAAAGTTAAGAAGACGATAATCGAAGGATTAATTTGAATATCTAATGTTAATTATGCTGTGGCATAAAGAAAGGTCGCCTACAGTCCCTCCTGTGTATAACGTATAAATTTTGTACTGCGGAATCTGAATATGTGACATTTTTTAGAAACTTGCGATTGAAGTTGCAAAAACTGCTTTCATGCAACTTTTTATAGATTTACAGAAACGCATTGTGCAGTTGAAGAAGTAAAATTCGGTGTTATTCTGAATTCCATAAATGGTATTTGATTTTCCTCATTTTTTTTATTAATAAGACATCACGGAAAGTTAATAATATATGAAAAGAAGTATCAGGAATTAATAATTGAAAAATCCCGCCTTAAGGGATTGTGAAAATTATTTTTATCACTAAGCTGACGCATCTGTACTGTCACAGAGTTTGAGCGCGATCTGTCATTTACAATACTCTGTTTTGACAGTTCGTCTCAAGAGTGTTTTGTGACGGTTACAATGAAAATTTTACTAAAGGCTTACAGTGAATACGCTTCACCAAAAGGTACATGCATAAAAGTGATACGGCGCATTCGAAAGTGGTTGCGTCATGATGGAAGACAACATCAATATCTTCAACTTAAGTTAAAGTAAGCAAATGGTGAATGGAAATCATCATTTAAGTTTATGAGAGATAGCTGCTGAACTTCCTTTATCTCTCATAGCAATTCGCATCATTCTACACGACTCCATATTCATTGTGCATTCGGAATTTTTGCTACAAGATCGGAAGGTAAATAAAGAATATTATGAGGGCGTTTGAGAGTTTGAGTAAAGGCCAGTTTCATGAGAAAAAAGCTCATAGATGTCGCACCACGATCACGCACCATCTCACAAGGCTATCAGCAAATATCATCAAAAAATCACCGTATTCATCTTTTAAGACTCCAACACTCATATTAGCACTTCGAGACTGAGAAGTGAGGTCCTATCCGGAAAATACGATTGAAAAATGTTTCAATGTTTGGATTATTCATTGGCATTAGAGTGTTACGGAAGTGGCAGTATATAAAGTTGTATGAATAGTAAATATTTTACCTTTTTCGGCAGAATGCCAGTCCTATAGACATACATAATTCCTAGAAATGTCCAAAATTGGACATTAATTTTCAAATAGCTTTGTTATTTATGGTTATTATAATATATATGTATTTACATCACAATATCGCGTTAAGGCTCGTACTATGCTGACTTTTCGCAGTGAAATTTTATATATACAGTCGAACTTCTCTATAACGAACTTCTCTATAGCGAAAATTTCTCTATAACGAATAAAATTCGTGAACGCAACAGTTTTGTTAGTATTTTCATACATTTTGATCTCCCTATAACGAACTTCTCTATAACGAAGTTCTCTCTGTAGCAAATTAATTTATAATGCCTAAAAAAATTTTTTCATATAAAATAGTCTCCCTATAGCGAAGTTTTTAGTAATCGTTTTTTATGTATGTACACAACATCTCAGTTTCAAGAGATTTTTGTACTGATAGGACGCATAATTGAAAGATGGCAAAACGTAAATGCTTATCTCTAGATCAAAAGTTAACTATAATATCTGAAGCTGAGAAGGGAATAAAAAAAGAAAGACATTGCCTTGAAGTTTAAAATTACCCCCACCACTCTCTCAACTATTTTAAACAATAAAGGCAAGACTAAAGAAGCTAGCAGCTCATCTATTGCACATGGAAAATTTCGAAAAGCTCGAAACTGTGAGTATGCCGATGTCGACAAAGCAATGATTAAGTGGGTAACTGCAGCAAGGCATAAAAATATTCCACTTTTCGGGCCAATAATTCGACAAAAGGCAATTGAATTTGCAAAGTCATTGGGCCATTCCGATTTCGCTGCAAGTGTTGGATGGCTTGGTAAATTTAAAAAAAGACATAGCATTGCTGGAAGAGTTGTCTGTGGAGAGAGTGGTGACATAAATATTCAAACTCGCAATGACTGGATTAACAACGTGTTACCAAACATAATAAATGGTTTTCTTCTCTGAATATAAAATTTTTATTTTTCTTTTATTTTTACATATGTCTATAAAAAACAAAATGAATGTGTTCATGAAAAACAAATTTTTTGTCTCAAGAAATATTCTTTACCCCGTTAAAAAAAAAAAAAAAAAAAAAAAAAAAAAATCTGAAGTTTCTCTATAACGTAGAAATTTGGCGGTCCCCAACTGCTACGTTATAGAGAAGTTCGACTGTACTCGTACAAACATAATTACGAAATTTTGAAACAAACTTTTTTCACCGGACTGTACTACGTTTTTCACGAGAGACATTGTCTTAAACGTCATTGCCGTCTATTTTGCTGCTGATTTTCAACGCTGAAATTGGAATAACTTATGTTTTTACATTATAATATTTTCGTTAATATACTTATAAATGCGTGCGAAATGAAATTGTGATATAAAACGGCAAAATTTTACAATTTCACAAATATATTATCGAACATATTATGATGTTCCAATTTCGGTGTTGGAAACCGATAGAAGAAAAGCTAGCAATGTCGCTAAATTTATTCACTAGCTAAAAATGTTCCGATGAAGTTTTTCTTTTTCTGAAAAGAACTTAATACTTAGATTTAGATCTAAAAATTAAAGCCTTTAGGAACCTTTTCACTGTTTTTTACCAAATCTTCTATAGCAATGAAAACTCTTTCGATCATCTTCATGACAATTTTCTCCTTTTAATCACAATTCACACAACTAATTAATTGAAATTATTAATGAACAACAATTTTAAACACATGTTACAATATTTTAAAACTTTTTGCATTGGAAGAAAAAAATAATAATTAATTTTAATATTCGTACAACAACTGTCGCTTACGATCCCTTTGCGATAATTAAAAACAGCTTCCCCAGAAGCATTTGTAGAAGTTATGAAAATTCTATTCTTTGGAATGGCTACCATTTCTTCTGCTGGGTAGGCACATGAAAACTATTGCCGATACTTAAGCAACAACCTGCTAAATGTTCAATTCAATCATATGATTGATGTAGCAGCACTTAAGGAACACACAGCCATGACATTTATGTTCGGTTACATTTCTATTTGTTATATTTTCTGAAATTCACTGTATGTCGGCTTGACTACAACGTATTAAATAAAATGTCAAGTTATGGTAACCTTCAAAATCAAGAGAAGGATTAAAATACCGATTTTTTTGGGTTATCTGTTCATTTCGTTTATTTAGCTTGTCATAAACCTTAATGAATTCACCTTGACAGCGAAATTCACAGATAAACAAAAACAAAAGTGCCGACATGAAAACTGCTTTAAAGTTCAATTGTAGGAGCCCAAGGGCTGGAATACAACCAACATACAGTTTGCCAAACTTTTTACGACCTCCCCTTTCTCCCCTCCTTTCAAGCCTTCAAGTGAGTTCGTGTGAAAAGTACAAGAAATTTGGCGCAAAATGAGATTTCAAAGATACCTTTTCCTTTCTTTTCCTTTTTCGTGTTCTTTTAACACAGCTTATCTATTTTGGCATACAAATTCAACAAAATGTAATCAATGATGTGTGTAATGAGTTTTCGAAGACGTGTTTAAAATTTTTTAGCGATTTATTTTTTGTGTTTTTTTATTTGTGCGTTCTCAAACGATACGCTTGTTTTGCAGGCCCAATTGGCAAAATTGACCTTTAATTTAAAGGTCAAACTATAAGCGAAGAGGACATGTAAATGTTGTAATGGAAAGGCTTCCACTTTTTTTCCTAACTGTTCCCTTCGATTATGTTTTTTATCGATACATTTGTCTACGCTCTAGTAAAACTAGAAGTTTTATAGTCCTTTGAAATGAACTGTAAAGAAATTAGGAGGATGGCTGAGAGGACAACGATGACGATGACGCCGCCATTCTATTGATGTGCGAATTTTCCACAATGGCAGTCTGTAACAAAGTTTGGGAGAGTTATTCTATCCTCCGTAACGCCATTAAAGGCCCACCACCATTTTGTTTAGTTTAGTTGCGTGTAAAGCTTTTTTCGCCGTGTGAATGTTGTTGTGTCCATGACTTTTAACAGGATACAATTATCTGGAAATGTCTAAGATTTCTTACAGTAAAAACCCCTTTGGCGTTTCTTTGCGTTTCCTTTTTGCGAGAGTGGCCTTTGGCGAACTTGTTGAGATGTTATGTTCTTCTTAAAGTTGTTGATACGATATGATGACATTCAAAAGCTTTCTATGCACACTTTCACTTTTTGCTCTGCGAGCAACAAAACAAAAGCTTGAAAAGTAAGAAAAGTGAATGTCCTTTGGGGAGTACAAAGAAAAAAAAGAAAAAACTTAAAGGAAAACAAAGTCCTGTTGCTTCTCTTGAGTGAAAATTAGAGGCAAGAAAAGAAGCGGCTAAAAATGTGATATATAAATTTAGACGACTGTTACAGTATGAAAGGTAATTTGTTAATTTGTTTGTTATAGGTAATATATTTATTTGTGAGCAATATTTTAAAATTCTGTATATTTTCATAAGTTCTCACTCATTTTGGAGTTGAGTACAAAGTCAATCACTCATTTCTTCACTTGCCTTTAATCCAAACCCGCCAGCGCCACCACCGTTTGTTGTGAAGACCCCCCTCTACTTCCTGCTTGGCCCTTTTTTTTCTCTTTTATCCCCCTCCTTTGAGTTCACGTGAATCTTTTGTTTAATATATTTACTCCTTGTTATTTTGTTTTTATCCCAAAAGGGTGCTTTTTACGCATCAAAACATCTTCCTTCATTTGGGGGTTGCTTTGGGATTCAAACTCATGCTGTTGGGATTTTGGCCAAAAAAACAAAATGAAAGAAAGCCATGACAAAACAAAATACGTTGAAGTCTAAAACGGCCGCTGCAGATAAAGTAACAAAAAGTAAACAAAAATAAAACGCAATTTTTATTTGCCGAAACTGCCACTAACCCACACATTTCACCCATACCCTTGTTGGGGTCCTTTCATACAAATCGAAATCTTTGAAAATGTTTAGGATATAATAGGATTAGTTTATAAATAACCCTTAGATCAGCTCTTTGTATATCATTCTCAATGCATTCTGCAACAAAGGAAAAAAAAAATGGAGTTAGTGGAACATTTAGTAATACGAGTTGTTATAGAGATTTTTGTGACTTTTCCAAGACGGTAAGAGAAGAATATTGAATTTTTAGTTAAGGCTTAAGTAAATAAATATACTGAAGAAACAGGCTGCTGAAATTTGAATGTAGAAACGAAACTACATTTCTTGGTATTGTGAAGTCTTCGATCTTAATCTAAAGATAGGCAACTTACTATGCGAAACCGTTAATTGAAATGTGGACAACACAGGACTGAGGAAGAAGAACCCGTTTTTTGGGCTTTATTGATCAACATGGTACTCTTCAGGAGTGGTGCAATAAACCTAACGCTTTTCTAATATTTGTCAAAACTATTCAAATGAGCTTTATGTTCCGCAAATATCTTCGCATTCGCATTTCTTCTCTGAAGCATCCTTTTGAAACTTTTAAACAGACAACAGTCTCTAGTGACAGTTTTGGAGAGTATAGTGAACAGGGGCAACAACTCAAAATTAAATTCATGGGCGAAAAAAACTCCGTTGGAAGGACCAGGTTTCTGAAATACTATCGAAGCTTCGAGTGACGAATTGGAGGAGAAGCGCAGAAGATTGAAGCACTTAGAATTATTTTCTATGGCGGCGTATAATAGATAAGGCTGTCTATTCCAGTCGCCACATAAGAAGAAGAAGAACGACTCACAAATGTAATTGTTTTTGAAATAAGAAGCTGTTTATTGCGAGTGAAATGTGAAAAATTAAACGAATTAAAAAGAAATTAAGGATTACAAAGTCAAACAACTTTATAAAATAAATAAATAAAATTTCAAATCGGCATAATTTTTAAAACTACAACACAAGAAGCGAATAACATATGGCGTTACATGAACACGACGCCTCGGTGAATGCAAATATCTCATAACTCTATAAAATGTTATCTGCATTTTGCTCATATTCCATTTATTTGTGGCACTACAAAGTCCTACACAATATAGAATATTCAATATGATATATTGATGATGAACCAATTTGTCATTAACCGAGTTAGGCAACACTAAATCAGTATTATAAAGATTTCGAAGTGTATTATTTTAAAAGACGGACTACAGTATTCACATGATAGTTAAAGTTTAATTTGTCACCCAAAAATTACTCCCGAGCCATACAAACTATGGATAATTTCCATAGGTGTGCCCTGATTAGTTAAAGTTAGGTTTAAAGTTTATTCACTTCAATTTTTTAATCGAAGAAGAGTATAGTATGTGCTTACCATAATACTGACGCCTTGACGTCACTAGCGGGCATTTGCAAGGCTTTCAGCCGATCGTCGATTCGATTGAAGATTGTGATACTGAACCCAAATTCCTTCCGTTGTCACATACCGAATGAAAAACAAAAATTCTTTTCACTGGTTTCTGAATCAGTAATATTTTAATGATTTTCTATCTCCATTAGCAAACGCGGCACTCATTTACGAAACATTTTTCTCATGTCTAAATTTTCATATAAAATGGTGAATATACTCGTACTACATTTTGATATCTTTATGAAGTCAATTATCTCTCATAATTGGAGCCTTCTTTCGCTACTTCGAATGAGCTTAGTTTTCATTCATTGAAGTACGAGGGGAGGCTGAACAGCAAATGGCCAAAGTAAGAAAGCGTAAGAAAAGTATTCGTTTAAGCATTATTTTTTGTTAACATTATTTATCAACTGACTGCTAACAAAATGTCAGACTTCTGCTTCTAAATTTTTAGCATTAAAATTAGCATTTCATTAGAAAAAAATACAGCAAACGATGAGATCAAAGTGGAATTGCACGATTTTTATTCATCACTCCAGAAATGGTTGATATAATTCATGGTAACGGACGATCGCCGATTGAGGTTTTCCAAAGTCGAACGAATGGGAAATATGTTGTACAAGTTTTTGGATATTAGCAGGCTTACTAGCAGATGGGTAGTGCGTTTGTTTGAAGGACTGTTTGATGACACTCAACCGCATTGGATCAACAAATTTTTGCTCGCACACCGGTGAGAAAAACATAGTCGCTATGGCAAAGTTGTACGAATTGTTTTACGGCCACCATCTTCTTCTAAATTTGAAGAAATACGTTGATGGAAAGAATTTTCAGTCTAATTTATGAAACAAATGCCTGTTTTGAGGACCTCGACAAATCGTACTATGCGAGAATAAAAGCACATTCTTTGAGAAATAAATTGAATTTTAGCCATTTAGTGTTTACGTCGCTACGTCGCTGCAGGTGCAAGTCGAAAAGGAGCGCAGAAATCAAGTCATTTGCAACATTTTCGTTACATCGTTTAATACTGTAATGACAGTAAGAATCAGTTAGAAATGATCGTCAAACTGCGTATTTAAAAAGCGTTTGCGTCACTCCCTGACAAAGATAAAAAAAACTTATTTTTTGATGCACTGAAGTGAAGTAGATCATTAATTTCATGAATTTCACATCGCTGCGTGACCTAAGCCCTCAACTATTACATATTATTATAATATTTTGATATAAATGTTTGCTGCCTGTGAATTAGGCTGCAAGGAAACCAAAGTGAATTTTGAGCTCACGTATTCCTGTTTTTAATACATTTTTTCGGTGGCAAATAACTTCTTGTTATAACCAATTAACCTTACAACAACTTAACCACTTCTCTGCCAGCGTACATGGGTAGTAGGAAGTGTGTCCTTTCGTGCATCCTTTGAGACAGTTGTTGTTCAGTCGCATGTCAATCCACGCTACCTCCACCCACCATTTTGGCATGTTAAACATAACAAGCAACATGCGTTGTCAATTTATGGCCGATATAGAAATGTACCCAACTAATATTTAAATTTCTCTACCAAGCGAATGTACTCCGAGTACATGCCAATCTCACTACTGGGTTTTGTGATGAGCCAGGAAGGCGGTGGAAATTATCGACACGTTGCACGCCACACATTCATGGTAGACAGACAATTTATATAAATGTAACATATAAAACAAATGAGAGCTGTATGTTGTGCCTGGTGGCGGTGGCGGAGAGGTACTATTTTGTGCGCCCTGTAAGGGAAGACGGTGAAAGGATGTTGGCTGACGACATCATCATTGATGTTGTATAATTTGTTGACACGTGACATCCTGGGTACATTTTTGCTGGTGAAAATGTTTCGAATGGCACAAAATTCATATTTGTATGAATGCATGGAATGACTGTGTGTGTATAGATGTGTTTAACAACAATAAAATATTAAATTTTAATAAACATTTTTATAAGCATTTCATTTAGTTTTATTTTATTTAATTTTTTTCTTTCATACAACATATTTTTTATGATTTATGGCAGGTTTTATTTGATGAAATTAAATACATATTTTAAAGCGAAACTGATTTAACTGTTTAGTATTTATAAAAAAAAACTAGCAATCCCCTGGTAAATCATAAGCATTCTGCTTAAATTTATTGAAATATGCTGTATTATTTCTATTCTCAATATACTATTGTTGTTAGTAACAAGCGTACTCGTATATGTGGCGTTATACTGTTGTTTATACTTCATACGTAAATTGCCTACAAGTGACTCAATCGCCTCCTATTGTACATAAACTGTACTATCTTGAGACCGCTGCCGTAAATAACATGTTAACAAAAACATGATAAAGTTCCTATAAGTGGAATAGGTTCTTATGCGGATTTTTACATAAGGATACAGCAGAAACGGACATCTAATCAAAACGAACATAAAATATAAATATCCGTTTGGGGCATCAAATATCTGCAAACAATTTTTATTCTTATTTCAACAACCAAAATTTGATTCCGTTTGTGAAATGTTATTGTATAAATAATTAAGTTTCATAGGAAAAACTTTTTTTAAAAACAAATAAATTATGAAACAACATAAATTATTTGGTTAACATTCTTTTGAAGCAAACATTCGGTAACGATTAGTGCATGACTTCGGTGGATCATTTGATATTATCTTTGTAGCTAATACAATAGACTACACGCCTGTTTATATCTCACACATATTATTTGAATGACTCAGGCGCCCCCTATAGTACACTAAATGTACTATTCTGACACCAACACCGATGAATTAACCAGAAAATGCTAACGTTTCTGTATATATAAATATATTAGGTACCGGCAACAAAACAGAATTACAAATTGCATCAACTGAAGTTTAGAGCGTTGTCCCACACGCGTATTCTCCAGATAAGTATGGCTCCAGCGGCTATTATCTGTTTGCAATTCATATGATAAATGCTTCAGGGAGAACAATTTAGATCAAATGTTGAGGCGGTTGCGAACACTAAAGGTTTTTTTGAGGACCTTGAAAAATCCTTCAATAAAAAAGGCATCAAAATATTGGGAAGTTGTTGATCTGATAATATCGCTTTTAAAAGGGAAGCTGAATAAAGACAAATTTCACAAAAAACAACAACGATTTTTTCAGCTCTTGGACCTATTTACCGATGGGTTAGGCATAGTCTAAGTCATAACGGATACCTTAACAACGACTTGATAACATTACGTAGCAGCTTATTCCATAGCGTACGATTATGGAACTAACTGACATATGCAGAATAATATTAGACGTACAACGAAATATTTAATTTACTTGTAAATGTAAGTAAGCGCCACCTATCTGACATCAATTGTACGACTCTAAAAGCCATCTATAGTGTTTATAATACCATAACATAAACATATAAAACCATAACATAAACGTGTTGATACGACATTTAGATTACACAAGAGGATTATAATAATTTTAATAGAAATTAATAAATTAATGCATAACAAATCTTTTATGTTGTAATTTCATCATTTCTGTTAACGACAACAGAATTGAATTGACAACAGAATTTTATTGGCACTGTAAATCTTTAAGTGTACTCACTCCTTATTATAATTTTCTTTAAACTTAAACCTCTTCCTGTTATTGTGAAACAGCTTAACGCAAACCAAAAAAAAAAAAAAAAGCAGTCCTTCTTCAAGTTTTATTGGCGTAAATCAACAAAAGCGTAAAGTTTTATGAATGCATCCTTACAAGGATAACAAAATGCTTTCGCCTTCAACCAACGCAGTTACATCCCCTCGACCGCACTTAAATGCCAACAGCAGAAAAAATCTCCTGGTGTCCCACAGAACCTCTCCACAGTGCCCTGATATGGCAAAGTGCAGAGGATGTTCACAGCAACGGAGCAAGAGCGCATAAGTATACTGTAAAGGATATATGAGTCTGATATTTATTATAATGAAAAGCTGCTTAAAATGTCAACTACGAAAGGGAAAATAATGTGAACAGAATGCGTTATTGTGCACCCGATGTTGGTTACAATTTATTGATGTTCGACAGTCAGGATAATATTGATGTTTATATATGTATATGCACATATAAGCGAGAAAGGATATTGCGGCGTACGACGAGTAATATAGTTGAATATTATGCTTAATATTGTGATGGTTCAATGTGATATGACATGATATGCGTAGCAGCGTCTGTGCATACGAAGACAACTGCATTTACTTACCGATCAATAATGACAGGATCCGATGGTGTTTCATTGCGGTTGCCGCAACTTTTTTTGTCACAACAGCGACTGCAAAGAGAATGTTGTGGAAAGCATAAATATAAAATCTATAAAATGTAATTGGTTTAATGTAAAAATGCAATTTAAATACAATACATTTTGGCATGGATATTATTTGCCATGCAAGGAAACTGAAGTGATGTAATGGAGAACTTTCAGAAATTAATAAATTTGGAAGCATAGTGTAGAAGGCAACATTAAAGTTAAAGTTAACATAAGTTTGATGGGAGAACATTGACTGCATTTAAATGTAGAATTAGTAATAATTAGTTTTACATGGTCTTTTTTTTGGTGGCAATTGTTGCTTCTTGTTAAAAGCGTAAATTTTAAGTTGGCATTTTTAATTAACAGGAGGCAAATAGCCCACACCCCAAATACTCTGTGGCTTCTCACAGCCACATGTCTACATTTATATATTTATACTCATTGAATCACACCTGCTGTTTTAAAACGATTCAGTGGCATTGCGAGCCTTTCACCAGGCATGTTAACCGTTTCGCGGCGGCGAAAACATTGCTGTTCCACTGCATAACTCAGTTCAAGTTTTCCGAACACAAATATTTGTCGTCCTTAGTGCAACCACCAGAGAATGAAGTAAATAATGATAAATAACACCCTAAAATACAATTCCAATTAAAATTTTATATACTCGTATTTTGTGAGCAGGGAAAACATTACTGAAAGACTTCAAGGTCTCTGTAAGGAATCTCTGTAGGATGTTTGTCTTTCGAACTGACTAATTAGAGAGTTATCAATTTAATAGTGTTTTATTTGATTGATTATGTATTAGTAAACATGGAAAAATAGGTCACCATTATGTAATTCAGTATTTCCTTTTGAAACCAATATTAAAGCGGAGCTAAATTCTACTCTGGGGGAGTTGGCACCTTCATTCACGACCGTGAAATATTGGATAGCAGAGTTTAAACGATGCTGTACGAGCTGCCAAGACGAATGTTATAGTGGTCGACCAATTGAGGTGTCTACCCCAGTCACGGTTAAGAAAATCGACGAAATGGTATTGGATGATTGAATCGGTTGGCTGAAGGTGTGTAAGCTAGCTGAAACGATATGCATTTCAAAAAGTGCTATACGTCGTATATTGACCGAAGATTTGAACATGAGAAAACTGTGCGCAAAATGGGTGCCGCACTTGCTTTCAATAGAGCAAAATCGGCGTTATGGAAATGTTTCAGTAGACTGTTTGGCGATGTTTCACCGCAATGAAGCCGAGTTTTTGCGTCGATTTATAACCATGGATGGAACATGGCTCCACTACTTCACACCTGAGACAAAGGAATAGTCTCAGCAGTGGACTGGAATGGGAGAATCGTGTCCAAGGAAGTGTCCATCTGCAGGCAAGGGAGAATCGTGTCCAAGGTTGGTGAAAACGATTCCATCTGCAGGCAATGTAATGGCGTCTGTTTTTTTCTCGGGGCATAGGATTATTTTTATTGATTATCTTCAGAAATGACATTTTAATTTTAATATATTGCAGCGTTTAGGTGATAAAACAAAGACAGCATTTGGCGAAAAAGAAAGTGTAGTTTCAGCAATACAATGCTCCAGTTCACGCATCCACTATTGCGATGGCCAAAATTAATGAATTAAAATTCGAATAGCTTCATCACACACCTTATTCGCCAGATTTAGCTTCCTCGGTTTATTTTCTTTTTCCAAACTTGAAAAACTGTCTAGGTGGTAAAAGGTTTACCACCAATGAAGAAGTGGAGTCTGCAGTTGATGACTATTTTAAGGAGTTTGATAGTTCTTATTACAAAGAGAGTACAGAAGCTGTAGAAAATCGCTGAAAAAAGTGTATCGAGCTAACAGTTGAAAATGTTGAAAAATAAACACAATTATTCCCACCTTTTTGTGTCTTCTTTGTTAGGTTGGGATCACCCTCGTATGGTCCATTTACTCGGCCAGATGAAATGTCCTTAACCAAACAAAACATTAGATAAGTTCGACCTATATGCACTAAACACATTAACCGAAATCTGCTGAAGAAAACATTGCTGCTGTTGAGGCGCACTAAAGACTAGAATTCATTGATTCATAATTGAGCAAAATAATTTACTGTGTGGCCAAGAATCTTGGATAGCTATAAAATCGAAATTTTGTAAGCAGTTCCTCCGCAGGGGAATATTCTTTGGAGGGTTTCATGATTTGCGACCTCGCAGTATTCCAGCTATGCTCACCAATGAGTGATTAAACGGTGTCAAATCTGGGCATCGTGAAATGCAGTTTTCTTCTCTTTAAAACGGTTATGGCCAACGAGCTGCAGTTAGCTTCCTGATACAACTCGATCGGCCATTAATGAGGGATCGTAAAAACTGTGATCGCCGTCAACAAGCTGGTGTATTGCAGTTAGAACTCCTGGTAACGAATGGATTTACTTGTTGATGATATATATATGTAGATAACAGAAAAAGGATACAACATTATGTAATTTCAATTTCCGAAGGCACAGCAAGTGGAGAAAGGAGGTGTTGTCTCTGAATATGACTTGTTTCTAAAGGCCGTGGAATGAGACCTTTTATAAGTTTCGCATATGGTAACGGATCAATGCAATGGCATTAAAAATCATGCAATGTAGAGCCTTCACACTATTTTTTTTTTTGATGTATTGAATATCTAATTCATTTGACTTCCTTTCTGTGCGATTTTGTGGAGGGATGAAGTTAATTTTTAGCGCGGCAGCTTCGCTAATAGACAGATTTGACACAAAAATGGAAACGTCGTTCGTAAGAACTCATCTTCAAATCCGTATCTTAAGTAACGTTTGTGAGAATGGACGAATGTCTTCTTCGTTTAAGACCGTTTGTGCCTTTAATTTTGTTTCTCACCTCACAGCAACTTGTGAGAAACTTTTCATTGTTTAACTCTATAAATTCAAACCATCATATTTTTGTGTACTACATCTTACAAAGTCCCTAATCAATAACTTTGTTGTTACTACAGGTATTATAAGGATAACAGTCGTTACTGCTTCTACGAATATGTATACGATACTGCCACAGTCGCTTGAAGTCAATACCTTGCAATGCGAAAAAAAAAATGGCCAAATGCCAAATATTCTTTGTTATCCATGCAGAGCTTATAATATGAAGCATAGAATCCTTTACAGGATAATGATAATGTTTAACTACTACACATAATTTTGTTTTGGGTTTTTGTTACTGTT
>JAHXMU010000030.1:738298-757904 GCA_019455685.1 Philornis downsi | reverse complement strand
ATTAAATGAATAAGATTGCCAACCGCCAAATTTTTATTTTTTTCTGTGATTTTTTTTTAAAAACATGGGTCCGTCGAATATGGGCAACCCTGTACTTTTAGTTTTAACTCAACCTATGTAATTACTAAAATCTATTAAACATTTTTTAATTGTATGTATGATAGAAGTAAAATAATAAAAAAAAAAAAACAAAGAAATGGAGTCCTCAAATGCAGACGGTCCTCATAAATGCCATAATAATCATGATTTAAGTGTACCCTCCAGGAATCTGCGGACCTCTTTTTAGGAAGATTTGGCGGAAATCCTGGGCACATATAAGCCTAACTACATCGCACTTAAAGCCAAGAGACACGATGGACTAAATAGGAAAATATACAGTCTAAAAATTCAAATAACATTGGATAGATGTATCGAAATTTGAGATCGCAATGTTGTGCATTTTCGCTGCACATCCTACTAAATGCTTGCAAATATATTAAAATATAATGCATCCGCCGTAAGATTTGAACACAGAGACTTTTATTCCATATCATTGAGAATTGACAAATATTACCAGGCATTTTCAGTTATTACAATTACAAGTATTGTGTACATAAGAGGGTAACATTGTCTTCATGTTTGCATTTACATTTTAAAATAAACAAATATATTCAGCTAATTAAAATTTTCAAAAATAACTATTTGCCTGTCAAAAGCTAATCATACTTTTTTTTTGTTTTGTTTCGTTTTTTAAAAACAGCAAATGTTAATATTCGAACATATGTAGGTCTAACAATGGAAGCTCTCGTCTGCTTCTAACTGTCTGTCAAATTGAAGCTATCCATCAAATGGTGACCACGGATGTTTTTTTTTTTCTGTTTGGTGAAAACCACTTCAAGGCAATTGGAATCAATTTTACTTGCAAAGGAAACTAAAGGAAGGATATCAACAAAATTATGCCATATGTAAAATTGTCTATGTGATTTCTCTGTCTCTATCCCTCTCTCTCTCTCCCTCTAACTCCCTATCCCTCTTGCTCGCTCACACTTCCTTTGTCTTCCTCCGTTGGTGCAAACAACATCACTAGTGCATAGAAACCACAAAGTGTTTGTTGGGATTATTGGGCCAGATGAGTTACCTAACCAAGTAGAAGGCATAAAATGCAACTATCACTTATCTACCCTGCTCTCGCACCATTGCTATCGAATATCTATCAAATTTCAAGTGCCCCCTTTTGTGAAAATGCAACATGCAAACAAACAAACAACCCATTTCAAAAGTTGCCCTCCATCTATCTGTCGGTGATAAACATTAGTGGGTTAGTGTGAGCTGGTAACAGAAAAACAAAAAAAGACAATGCCAACGACTCAACCAGTCTAATTTGAAAATAATTAAATACAAAATATGTACACGGGCTGCAATCGTACAGCCAGAGCAGTCAGAGAGTAACATGTGTAATCCTATAGCCTCGGAGATGGTCCAACAAGAATCAATCGCATTTAGAGGGTATATAATCTTGGGTTATCTCCTGAACATACGTATACATTTTATTATATTTATCATATGGACGAATGGCATAACAAAAAAAGACCTGAGTGGTTATAATTTCTGTTTCTATAATAAATTGAGAGGCACAAGGACGCAGGGACAGACAGATAATAATTTCTAAAACAAATGCACAGTAGTCAGTGCGAATAACCACCACCCAGCAACGCTCACTGAAATATCAACCTCACCACCATTGTCATTATGCTCATCCTTAACATCTTCAACATCCTCAACACCTCACTCGCATTATCGTTTACTCACAAAGGATACTCGCTAGTTAACAGCCCCTTTTCAGGGTATAAGAGTTCGGGCAAAACTTGAAACTTTTTCCTTGTACAAAATTTCGAAAGGAACAAGTAGTAACGAGCAGTAGTAGAGATAATGCATTTACAAATCCATCCACAGTTACTGGTGTGTTTGGATAACTGTTACCATATGCGCCCATCCAGCCAACCTTTCAAATGCATTAGTTTTGAAAAATCTCACCACCACCGCCACTGCAAGAGGGCACTCATTCAAAGTCCTCACAGTGACACACAAAACAAAAATATAATCAGAAATTAATTTTTGCGCAAAAGTATCAAACACTAATCATCCAAGGATTTACAGCCTAACCATAGAAGGATAACACAAAACACAACAATGATGTGGCAGTTAGGTATTGCTTCGTTGTGTTACTGTTATTGTGCTGGTCCTTTCGCGAATGAGAAACCAATGCATTGTTTCGTAACAAGTGCTTGTTGGGCAGGTTTTTTTTTTCGAGGGTGAAGTGTTTGTTGTGGTTGCATCGAATACAAATGATATCCTAACGAAGAGATTCCATAAATTATCTTAGACATATGTGCAAATTATTCTACGTTGCAAAAAAAAAAAACCAAATATAAAATCATAGATTTGTTAAGGAACGGAAATACAAAGGGAAAAGTATAAGAAATGTCCTAAAATTCCTTTAAAGATTAAGTTGTAAGATATTAATTTCTATATACTTTCTCGCCATCGTGATCTAACATTTAGATTTAGACATTTAGACATTTGTGTGAAAACATCTAATAATCATTAGAAAGATTTGAAAAACATTGTGACGTTTTCTTATTGGTGAGGAAAATCTTCAGCGATGTCGCCTTAGCCACGTAGCCATCACAATTACTTGTTCTAAGCTTCATATGAGGCATATTTTGCAGGACAAATTTATATTTTATGTCACTAGTTGCATCAAACAGCCATATACTGTTCAATCTGTTAAATCTTACCTATACACCACCTATCGTTCATTAATTGGACTATGTTAGAAATTATAACCAGTACTGTGCAAATGACCGAGGTTCTTTTAATTTAGGCTCTATACTAGATTCACTTAGGAATAACCGGAAACGGGACCTTGCAAGAATTAGCAGCAGATCACTACTTTGGGTATCCCTTGATTAAGGCATGGTCGTTCTGGCAACTACAGCAAGTAAGGTAAAATAAAGGTGTCTAGTAGAGTGACTTAAATGTTATACTTCCACCGATGATCCCTACATAAGTAACGCTTATTAATGAAATTCAACTAGGATTATATGTCGTGGCCTAACAAACCACCAACTTAGAAAGTACTATTACAAAAACAACACTAAAGAAACACGGGACTCCTAAATGTCTTCGACCCTCTTAAATGTCATAAGAACAATATACACTTGAAACCTTGGGACACCTTTAGAAACGATTGCAGGATCTCCTAGACGTACATTAGGCTGACCTCACTGCGCTAAAAGCCAGGAGTTTATATAAACATCAATATATACATATAATATGATTCGAAGATTTTGGCATTTTGCAGAAAAGCATGACTGTGGCTATAAATCTGTAGAGACAACTTCTCGCGGAGTTCGTGTAAGCTGCATAATAACTACGTTCCCCTTTAACACAAACTATTTATGATTGCGTTTTTTTTTATCAGTTGTATAAAAAAGTAGTAGAAAAGTATTGAAAATAACAATGCGACCAAGTTCTCCTACGCAAAAATAAACCAAGAAGTTAAAGAAAAAGGAGAACGTCAAATAACGTAAATACAAGTTGTTAATTTTTTTGCATGGATTTGCAAGAAGAAGGGGAACGTTAAATTTGTTTGGATGTATGGATATACACTGCCGCTCACTTGAATAGCGTCCCCCTAATCATTTAATAATGGTGACTACTATTTAAAGTACACTTCACATAACGGTTCAGTTTTTACTTATTTGTTGCTCCTACTTCCACACATCACCTACAAAAAATTTCAAGCCATGAAAGTGTCCCGTTATATTAATTCGCTCTTTTCTTTTAAATGAGTGAAAAATGTGTTCTTTTTTTTGGTCCATTTGAATAGCACCCCTCACGTGGTAATCAGTTCAAGTGTGAAAGTCCATTGCAGATCATTATAAATCAGATCGGATTACAGTAATTGTGTATAATTAAATATAAAACAATCGATTTTAAGTCAAATGGGCCGAGCTAAATCCTTGAGTGTCGAGGAAAGATCCAAAAATAAAACCTACAAGGAGTGTGGACTTTCTATTCATCAAATAGCCAGAAAAACTAATAGAAGTCGCAAAGTTATATCGACATATTTACGTGACACCCAAGGCTATGGAAATAATATGAAAGGTCGAACAGCAAGTGCTATTACAGCCGCTGACAAGAGGACTATTCTGAGATATTCCTCAAATTCATACGACTCTGCTGCCAAAATCTAGGAAAAAGGTGGCGTAAATGCAAGTGTATCAACGGTAAAAAGAGTTATTTTCAAACCAGCACACTTGCAATGCTTGAGACTTAAAAAGAAACCACCGCCAGATAATCTCCGTAAGGAACGTCGCCTTAATTTTTGTCGTACGACTATGACGTGGAGTAGAGAATGGAATAGAATTTTTTTTTTGCTGACGATAAAAATTTAATTTAGAGATTCATGATGGATATAATTACTACTTCCACGATCTTCGAAAAGAGGAACACCTACTTAATCGATTACATAGTAGGGAAAGTTGAGTTATGGTATGCGGTGCGATCTCTTATTAAGGCACAATAGAGCTCCAGTTTCTCTCTGCAAAAATGAATGCGACTTCCAGCACGGCTTTGCTGGAAAAAGCTTTTCCTGAAATTAAAAATGTTTTCGGAGACTTGGGATGGAAATTCCAGCATGACAACGCGCCAATCCACACAGCAAGAGTCCTCAAATTATGCATTGAAAGCCAAAATGTTGATGTTATGAACTGGCCACCTTACTCTCTATACATAAACATTATTGAAAATGTCTGATGATGGTTAGTACGCAAGGTGTACGAATCAGGCAAGAAATATTCAAGCAAAAGTTAACGGAATTAAACAGCTATTTAAGTGAACCAAAAAATTAAATTGAATTTCTGACTTTTTTTGTGTTTAGTGTTTTATTACTTAAATCATTAAAATGAAAAAAAATTATGTTATAGGATCACAGCAAATACGTGAAATATGATGTATAAAAGCACAACCAGTTCGTTATAATTATTATTTTGGGAAGAATCGAGGTTAGAAAAATATTTAAAGGGGGTGGTATTCAAGTGAGCGGCTCTGTATGTTTGTACGGATTTCTTTGTTTTGGATTTGTTTGGATGATAAAACATTACGAATCAGAACAAAACAAATGAATAAGCATTTCATAAATAGCAATGCTGCCAAGATAATTTTGCAAAGCGCCGATGTGCTTTTTTTTTGTATCCTATACCGGTATCCTATATAGGACACCAAAAAGACGCAACGTATTATGATACTGATTTATGCGCACGCTCCAATGGAGATCAAAGATGTTGGGACCACAGACACAATTTATGAATGCTTAGAAGAAATATATATCTGTTACCAGTCAACGAAGTTGATTTTGTTCTGACAGATTTTAACCTGAAATTAGAACGGAAATAGCCTTAATCCTCTAATCACAGCCGACAACACCTGTAATATCGAATTAGGACGGATTATTTCGCCTCGACAGGAAATGCGGCAGTAAGTGGAACCAGTTTCCCATCCAAAGACATCCACTTGAAATTGACTACGTTTAAACTATAAGAAGAGAAACGCTGAATGATAAAATGATAACAGATGGGAAGCACGCTTCTAGTGCCACAGAAAAGCATCTGATCCATGGTGCTAATATAAGTGAAAATTAATACATGGCTGCAGTTTAAATAAAAGAGAAACTTTCGACACCGAGTACAAAGAAAGATGGATATGGCAAAACCGCTTGCACTCCCAAACACAACCTAAACCGACAATCTTTCCCAAATACTGCAATGTATCGCTCCTAATCCTAATGTTGCCGAAACGCATCTGCAATGTATCGATTGTAGCCACCGCAAAAACCATGTAATACTTGTGTATAAAAACCCATGATCAGACAAAGCCTGATATGACGAGAAATATCGCATAGCTACTGAGGAAAAGGATGCTCTTTACATGACAATGCTGCAGTCACCGTCCGATGTGAGTCAGCGGTATAAGGAGTGGAAAAGAGGGAATCGTCTTCTAAAAAAAAACTGTTATAGAAATCCCGGGAGAAGAAAAACACAGGAGAGTACGTATATTGAAAAAAATGAGGATGGCAGTAAAATCCAAAAGTTTTTGGCGAAAGGGAAAATAAAAATTATCGAACTGCAAAATAGATGGGCAATTGCGAGTATTGGACAAAATACAAATCGAATTCAAATGTCAATTATCTTTATACCGATTTCAAAGTAGCAATATAGTAGAAAGTTAGTTATAGTATAGTCTGAAATTGATGTATCATCATGGAATATAACTAGGCAATATTTAGCTCAGTTCAGATACGTATTTGTCTATTGATCAAATGAAACTAGGATTTTTATCGATTGGGCGAGATTTGGCATTAAATCGCCTAATAATAATATTATCTATTTCTAAATAATTTACATTTCTAGCTGATACCATTAGATTTATTGACAGTGGGGCTTAAGTAATTAAAATTATCTGCCATGACAAAATTATTGCTGTCACAGTTCACGTAACGTCAAAAACGAGTAGACTTGTTGTTCGTCGAAGCGAATACCGTGTTTTTGTCGTCTACAGTCAATCCCACTTTCGCTGACTCCTTCTCAATGCTTAAGAAGCTTGCAATAACATCTGACAGCTTGTGATCAATAATGGGAATATCATACGCATAAGTAAGTGGCACTTGACTTGTGTTTAATACCACGTCAGACATACTCACAGCTGTTTTCCATAATGTCTCCTATTCCCTGCATAAATATGTTTAAGAGATGTATGTCGCTTGGTGCTGAACGGCTCATTAAGATTCATTTTGTCTTCATTCCGCAAAGCCATGCCAACTTCATGGGAAATATACTCGAAAGAACTTTTTCAGCAATAGGGTAAAAGGCTTATCTCGTGGTAGTTGATCGCTTTTTAAACACCGGCCACAATATGCTTAGTTTCCAATCATCGGACGTGCTTTTGTTTTTAGCTAAATCATGTTTAAGGGCCGAAACAAGCGCACTATCATCTTGTCGTCGTTGGTTTTAAACAACTCTGTTGGTAGGCAAACCAAACCAGCAGTTTTATCATTTTTGTACCTTGGTGTTGCTATTCTGATCCCGTTTTGGCTTGGTGGTTAGCACTGTGTGCCATCGTTGATTGGTGTAATATCTTTACTTATGGTACCTGACTATAAAATTTTTTATCCTGCCCTAAGTAGGAGTATGTGCAATCACATTCCACGATTTCATAAGAATACATATCGTTATGTTAAAAACTGGATACACTTACTATTATGTATTTCGCCGCGGCGAGGATAAACCATCCGTATCCGTTTTATACATATAAAAATTCCCAGAATAATTTTAACGTTATCGCAGGCGGATTGTGACTATTCAGTCGAAAACAAACTTAAACCGCGAGGCAAGGTATCTAAGTGTATTGCCAAATAGGAATTCACATCTAAACTCCTAGCAGCTATAGTAGAGGTCGCAATTTCTACACCGAATCCCTTCTCTTCTGTTCGGTGATGTTAGTTTTGTCGGGAACATTCGCCTAACGGATAGAGGCAGATGATCTATGAAGACAGAATATCCGTATTTCATTCCGTAAGTCCTCAACATTTGGTGGATCTTGAATATTTCCTCCTCCTATCCTCCTCCTATATAGGGTTATCCATTTTTTGGCTTCAAAAGTAAAGTTAAATAAAACACAAATAAAGCTATGATTTTGATTAGAGTTTTATTTAATTATAATGAACCATGGACCTTGCCGTTATGTACGAAATACTATGTCACTTAAATGACCACCTCTGGATTGGTTGCAGCACTGAATCCTTTTAAGGTACTTTTCGAAAAAAATACGGCCCCTTGACACCTCCAAACCATAATGCGCAACAAACAGACACTTTTCCCGGATTCAATGGATTTTCCACAATCACTTCTGGGTTCTTCCAAAACCATAAGCGACAGTTTTTCTCCTTGACGAATGAAAAATGAGTTTCATCGCTGAAATAAATGTTGCTTAATTGAAAGCCCACGTTTGAATTACAACTTCTGCAGTAAGTTTTAATTTTTTTAATGCGTTCTTTGATCGATGTTCGACGTTAAGCGATGCATATCTGTAAATGGCAAACCTTTCACTAAATAAATAACACTTCAGATGACAGGTATTTAATAGCTGACAGCCTTGCCGGACCGTCGGGCTTGAAACCACTAAATGTATAACCCTATATCTCAAAGAATTTGGTAAGCCCAATCAATAGGAATTTCGTCCCTTAGCCGGTGCAACGAACCACGGAGCTACGTTGGTATCTCAATGTGGATGTCGTTAGTCGTCTTGAGATTCAGGTTCCACGTTGCGTTCACTTGACACAACGCCTCATAAATTTGTGCATTAGTTATTATGTTTATATTATACACACAACTTTTTTTTATTAAATTTTGGTTCAAATTAATTCTTTTTTAACTCAGTTCATCATAAGTGAATGTACGACCATGTTAAAAGTCATTCATTCGATTGTATACAGTCGCTTACGATAGTGCAAATGTTCCGTAAATTATTTCGTCATTAAATGGTTTATATGTAGTCATCTTATAATCGCACGAAATTCGCCTAATTTCCATTTGGCAAATAATAAAAACAACATTAACTTTAGAATTTGTTAGTATTCTACATAACTGAAGCCCATGAGATGAATTCTGTGCAGTAAATTGTTGAAAAATTCTATTCACCAAAAAATAGCGAAACTATACACTACATATATCCTTCTTCTGATGGATTTTTCTATCGAACCACTGATTTGCCGTCGTTAAGAAAAAAAGTGTTGCAATTGTTAGTAAAGACGGATTAAAAAGAAATCTTTGTTGTAACTCTCAAAATTATGGGTTGGGATAACTTGATTAAATACGATATACAACAGTTACATGTAGACGATGCCAGACGAACGAGAGGGGAATATATTTATCAATTTGTCATAGTTCCAACGATATGGCTACAGTGGCAAAAGACAACATTGAAACACATACGGAAGTACGCATGATGTGCTTTAAGTACGTTTGTGTTTATGTGTACTGTCGAAAGTGTTAATTAAGCGATAAAATTAATTCGAACGTCAACACTTTGTCATTATACGCATGCATGGACGAAATGCAACACACTGAGTGGAGACCAATAAAAAAACCCAAATACGAAGAGGATGTGAATGCAACATACACACATACACACACACAAACAGCGGAGAAGATAAAAGCCAACAAATATGGCCGGCCGGCCGTTTGTTCATAATATGTTTTGCAATTTGCATACAAGCGCACTTGCTCATCCACACTGACCACGAGGAAGGCAGGGTGCAGAAGAGATCTCTCTCACATGTAGCCCCCATTGGAATGTAAACGTGTGTGTTGGAATGACGCCCCATAATAAAAATCTGATGGTTGTTGAATATATCCGTAGAGGTATAAATGTCTGAGAGTGAGTGAGTGAGCGAGCAAGTGGGTTTTTTGTCGGTTCACCATTAATTCAGCGTGAATATTGGTTGCAACATTAAGTGATAACCACAATGGCTGGTTGACTGCCAGGCTGACTGGCTGTTTCGCCGGTTTTAAAGTCAATAAATTTGTGCTTAAAATGAAATCGTGACATCGACAACAACAACAAAGCGGCAAATGAAAATAAACAAATGACAGGCAACAGCAACAACAACAGCCAACAATAACAGCACTCAACAGCAACAACAGCATAGAGCCCATATTATTAAACTGGCAATAAATGAAGTGATGATGAGGGACGGTCGCTTCATGTTTATAGTTTATCTTTTGATAGATCTAATGAAAATCACTGAATAACACATAGATTTTCATAAACCCACAAAATTTTATATTACCCTCTAAATATCTAACCCACATTATCTAAGCCATGAAACACTTCCCACAGTGCCTCCTTGACTAAGGACATGTGTCAATCATCATTAGGCTACGGTGCTAAAACATGTTACAAGTAAAACTAAAAGCTGTCGAATAAAAATAACACAGAATAATGAACATTTTCCACAAAAATTTCAACATTTCCAGCTTATTGAAGGTGAAATGTTCAAGCACAAATATTCAGCGTGAATATGTCATCCACAAATTAAGAGTTGATTCAAATATTTGTGGGCAATGTGAGTCCTTCGTTCTCTTTCCTGCTTTGCGTGTACAATCAAATTTGATTTGAGACACAATAAATCCATTAGAATTTTACCCAGAGTCACTAAGCAAAATACAAAAAACAGTCCAAAAATGCCTGGTTTAGTTGAACATTTTTGGTGTTACCTTCACCAGATCCATCAAAAATAGCGATGTTGTTAGCCCTGTTGTTATCTTTATCCGTCATCCTAACAAACTCGTTATTTGGTTTGACAATTGAATTGTGATACCTGACAATTGAATTGCAGTTTTGCCATTTGCCTGTGTGACTGATATTTAAATATTTGTTAATTGAATCACCCCAGTCAAAAACCATAAAAGACAACAATAGCAATTTTTGGAATAGTCAATTGTGCATAGTAAAGTTTGTTTTAGAGTCAAATTTATTGTTGCTTTTGGTCTATACGCCAGAGGCCTGCGGACGAACAAATATATGATCTGCTGGAAAATGTCATATACAATGCAGAACATACAAAGAACAGGTCAAAGAACAATGTTTGGAGTGAATTTGTAGTGTAGTGTAGTGTAGTTAAGATTACAGAGAGAGTCAGCAAATCAGTCAATGAAGAAGCTTCAGCGCCTCATATTGCAGGGCCAGTAGATGCAACGACAACCAAATTTTTAAAGCACATTCTTTAATAAAACCTTAGCACAACTGGCTGGCTGTGGAAAAGCCACATTGAAAGCAAGCAAGCAGTTTCAAAAAAAATATAAGCTTTAGTCAAAAGAAATTCATTATATTTCCATGACATTGAAGCCCAATTTAGCATATTTGCAATTTGCAAAGTTGCCATTTTGAAGATAACTTCATTAAGCCTTCCTTACAGAAATCCCCGTCTCTATTGAAAAAAAAAATTGGTGCAGTATATTTTAACAATCTTCTTTTGAGGCAAATTTTTTATCACCAAAATCAATCGCCGTTGACAGAAACAGATAGTAATCACTTGGTGCCAGATCCGAACTAAAAAGTAAAAACATAAGAATCTCCCGACTAAGCTCCCTAAGCTTCTGGTGTGTCATGATCATTGTATGTGGCCTGGAGTTATCCTGACAGCAACTAAACCTCTCATATGGGTCAAAGCAGGCGCCTTCTGAGCAATTGTTTCCTTCAGTCGGTCCAATTGTCGGCAGTACTGATCCTAATTAAGAGTATGAGCGTAGGGGAGCAGTTTATAGTAGATGATTACCTGCCAATTTCACCGAAACTTTCTTGATCGTCAATCCTGGTTTGGCCACCGTTTGCGCCGGCTCACCGGTATTCGACCACGACCGTTTTCATTTGATGTTGTTCCACAGTAATTCGCAAATGGAAATTCGGTCTATGAGGTTTTCTTTTCGCCTTAACTCGTACAGATCCTACATGTCGGCTTTCCTTTTATATCCAGCCTTGTTCAAGTGATTTTTTGTTGCAATGTTTAGCTCCTTGGTAGTAGAAACAGTACTATATAATGGTCGCACTTGACGATTTCCATTATTGTCATTTTCGACAATTGACCTTCCAGGATTTTATGCATCTTTGCCATAAAAATTGGCAGAACGGAATCGATTAAATCAAAATTGGTTGCAACTGAATTTTACAGTATTAAAACCATAAATAGTATTTATATTTTCAGCCACGTACCTTGTATTTTTGTCTTTATCGAAGAAAGGCTGTAAAATGTGGTGTATTCTTTCTTTACAGGTGTCCATCTGTGATGCGCGCTCAAAAAATAACACTTAAGCAAGTAATCACAAAACTATCCAAATAGTTTTTTTGAGTACGAAATCTTATCTTTCTAGCGCCATCTAGCATAACCCGACCGTACTTATACAACGCGAGATATAGATTACGATATTGGACA
Source organism: Philornis downsi (assembly GCA_019455685.1). Taxonomy (NCBI): domain Eukaryota; kingdom Metazoa; phylum Arthropoda; class Insecta; order Diptera; family Muscidae; genus Philornis; species Philornis downsi. The sequence continues at coordinate 745,873 of JAHXMU010000030.1, read as the reverse complement.
AATAATGGATTTCTTTTTACTGCACCACGTATATGGGGGATACTCGTAAGTTAATATTTAGTTACTAAGATGGTAGCTGCAATTTCAATAATTCTCTATTAAGCGCTACACTTAGAAAGCTCGCAATTCAAGTTTTTGCAACCGTTCATATGATGTTGGGTCCGAGTGACGATAAAGCCATTTAATCTTTCTGAATGGCAGTCTCCTCGATATGCAGATTAACACTTCGAGTGGTCCACTAAAAGCTTTACATACTGACAATCGGCATCTACATTAAGCGGCAAGTCCGTTTCAGTGAACCTAAAAATGTAATTGTGCCTAAGTTCACTGAATGCAAGAAGTTCTCCCCCATTAATGCAGTGAAAGAGAATTTGTTTTAACCTTTTTTTTTTTTTGTTGGCAATGTCTCAGAAACCTTGTCCTTTTTTACGAAGTTTTATTCGGCCTCATGTGCTCTTGCCATCAAGTTTAACATCGAACACTTTTCGTACTGCAGCGTTTTGGCCCATCCGCATAACGTGGCTCAAACGGGGCATCACTATATGTTAATGAGCTTTTACATGCCGATGTCGCTGATTCATACGATGCCGATACTCTCTTTTAGAAGTAATGTTCTTTCCAGACTGAGCCGAGACAGATGAAATTTTTCACTACCACAAAGCTATAACTGCCGATGGCTGTCACACTAAGTCCGAAACCCGTCAACTCTTTGTTCAACGTAAAAATAATAATTGTAATTATTTCCGCCTGCAGCTACATTCGCTGTCTGCTTCCTAATTTTTGAGAGGACCGCAGTGATATCTCGCAGTTTAGGGCCACGATGTTACCGGTATTAGCATGCGGTTTTTTTAAGTTTGTATCAGGCGCGTTGAGCTCACTTTTTTCATTATTATCTCCATAAATATGATGAAGATATCACACGACATAACGACTATTTCTCCTAAAGACTTCATATCGGCTGATTTCATTTCACAATGGCGCATTAACTTTGCAGGAATACCAAATTCACCCATGAACGAATGGCCTGTCAAAGACAGCTTTACACCGGGCAAAAATATGACAAATATCAATACGTTTTTCTTGGTTTTTTTGATGTACTGTAAATATACAGTTCATTGTCGATTTACCAGGACTAAGGACACATTGAGGCGCAAAAGTCTAAAGCCTACTAAAGTCCAAATCAGACGGCACAAACTTTAGTCTTTCACATAACAAGGCAACAAAACATCGGCGAGTGCTGAAAGAAACATGCAGAAATCGTTTCTAATAAAAAAATAGGAATTATTTTCAGAAAGTAGCAATGGTCAAAGGAGAATTGTGCTTTTAGTGATGCTTCTTTGGCTATAGAACAAATGTACGAGGGCGGTCTTCAAACTAACCGATTTGGCGTATAGATGGTACCAGTAGTTTGAAAAAAATTATTTTGGTGAAAAGCTGCAACCAAACTTAAAACATATGTTTTAGGTTTCAAGGCGCCACGTTACGTTGTTTAGTGTTTTTATTTGAGTCATCAAACATGTAAACATGGAAAAAATTGCTCACCATTATGTAATTCAATAATTCCATTTGAAAGGTCTTAGTCCAACCGAGCTAGATTCTACTCTCGGGGTGTCCGCTCCTTCATTTGCGACTGTAAAATATTGGGTAGCAGAGTTTAAACGAGGTTGTACGAGCTGCGAAGACTAATACCCTAGTGGTCGACCAATTGAGGTGTCCATGCCAGACACGCTTAAGAAAATCCTTAAAATGGTATTGGACGATCGTCGGCTGAGTTAACTGAAATGATAGGCGCTTCAAAAAGTGCTTTGTCTCGTATATTGGCCGAAGATTTGAAGAAGGGAAAGCTGTGCGCAAGATGGGTGCCACGATTGCTTATAATAGATCAATAACAACGTCGTGAAGATGTTTCAGTAGAGTGTTTTTGAGGATGTTTTACCGCAATAAAGCTGAATTTTTGCACCGATTTATAATCATGGATGAAACATGGATCTACCACTTCACACCTGAGACAAAGGAACAGTCAAAGCAGTGGACTGGAATTGTAGAATCGTGTCCAAGGAAAACGAAGACGGCTCCATCTTCAAGCAAGGTAATGACGTCTGTTTTTTCTCAGAGCCGTAGGATTATTTTTATTGATTATTTTCAGAAAGGAAAAATCATCAATTGAGAATACTCGTATTATGCTAATTTACAATAGCATTTAGGTGATGAAATTATGGAATAAAGGCCGCATTTGGAGAAAAAGAAAGTGTTGTTTCATCAAGACAATACTCCACTTCTATGGCGAGGGACAAAATTATTGAATTGAAGTTCGAATTGCTTCATCACGCACCTTATTTGCCAAATTTAGCTCCTTCGGACTATTTTCTATTTCCTAATTTGAAAACATGGCTTGGTGGTAAGAGATTTGCCAACAATGAAGATTTGACAGATTTTTTAAGTTGTTTGACAGTTCTTATTATAAACAGGGTATAGAAGCTATTGATCATCGCTGGAAAAAGTGTATCGAGCTAAAAGGAGATTATGTTGGAAAATAAACAACATTTTTTTCCAACTTCTTTGTGCTTTCTTTGTAAGGTGGGACTAGTTTTGGGACCGCCCTCGTATTTCATGTTTTGGTTTAACATTGCATTTTGGTCATGAGGTTTATGGTAACTCCTTTCTGTCGAAAACAAACGTTTGAATACTATTTGCCGATTTTAAACGAGGCCGTACGTGTTTCTATGACGTTGAATGTAAGGCACCAGTTCATTCGTTCTTTCTTTCTTTAAACAGCATTCATACTCTTCGACAGTCTTTGGAAAAACATTGCAACTATACACGCAAAAGGCTTATCAACCTCCACCAATGAATGCCACGTCTAACAAATTCAAGAGTTGGTGTTCAGAAACGGTCGATTAGCAATGGTAGATCTTGCTGATAATGTTGACATTTGAAATTGATCAATCAACACCATTTTAAAAGATTTTTTTTTTACCTCGGGCATCTCAATTCACGATACGGCGTGGCTAAAATCTGTGAAGATTTAACTTATCGCTGTTCTACGTTATAAAATGTATTATTAAAGGAGATGAGATTTGGCTCGATTCACTTAACGTAACTTAATCGTTAGGAAAAGTTCTCAATTAGATGTTTAATACTCGTCTTCTACTTATTTCGGCAGAAGATGCTTCCAAAAGTAATTGGCAATGCTCTCGATTGTCATATCAAAATCACTGGCTCTCACTTAGTGAATTTATTTATACGAGTACATCCGTATAAACTCATTGCGTGTGAGAAGATCCCCATTTTCTATTTTTGATTAGCTATAACCACGATAGTCAATGGCAAAAATTCCTAATTTTAGGTTTTTGGGGTCGAAAGTTCCGAACAATAACAATAAATGCTTATGGATTCTTTGGAGGTAGGAGGGAAGTTCCTCGTCATTCGGTAGTCACTTTTGGCTATTATGGGAGTTCAATGTTAATTGGAAATAGTTTCGAGGATCAAATACCTAAAACAATGGCTGTTATTTAGTGAATTTAACAATGAATGGGCGTATATTTATTGGATGTAAGAAACTTTCCAGTCTCCTTCCTAAGATCAATTATAAACTCGGTACTCAGGGACAAGACTTTCGAAGATTATATGACAGAGTATTGACTCAACAAGCAAACAAGCATCGTAACATTACTTTTGGTTTATCGTAATGACAGCAGTTCTGCTGATCAAAAGTGGTCTATTGGGCACATTCTATAAGTAAGCGTAAAAATTGACGTGTAGGAAGTCATCAATGTGGAAGCTGTCCATTAAATTTGTGATGTTGTGGATTCAAAGCGAACGAAACGAAATTCGTATGCTTCTTTAAGTAGCAGTCACCATGGTTAACAACATTTGAGCAGCAATCACAGCATTAGCCACGCATTAATACTTAAGTATTAATTTGTTCTTACATACCTGATCCTGTTCAGTGTGTATTTTGTTATGAATACGTCCAAGGTGAGATCCATCCCATCTTAAAATAGGCGATTTTTTTTTTGAATGCATGTTCTAAATTTGCATTCTACCTTTTCATTAAAAGCACTTAAGTTAAATGAAACTATATATTGTTGATTTGAAATCAACCATTTCTCATCTGCATATTAATAAACCATAGAAAACAATTTACCTGGTGCATGTTAACCGGGAGATTGTCGGAAGCACACACGAAATGTGTTCTAAGTGTTTTGCTCTATCAATTCACAAACATTTTAGCGTAAAAGGACTAAGTGACCTTTTCCAGTCCTCTATGTCTAACATGCGATGCAGCAACAACAAAAATAGTAACCGGCATATTCATAAATAGAATGCTAATCATCGACGTCATCATTATGGTTATTGTTTTTATGGTTTCATGCAATGCCAAACAGTCAGTCGGCTCAGTATCACTCTCCACTAGACAATGGCCAACAAGCGAACAAGGATACCAAAGCATAACAACAACATACGAGTACATAGAATGTTGTCGATGACCAGCAGAGGAGGCAACACTTGTATGTAAAAGACTCTATCCAAAAATAATGCGAACAATACAGTCGGCAGTCCGGCCGGCCGTCCGTCAAACAAAAAAAAAAGAAAGGAGCGACGAGGTAGGGGGAAATATAAAACGTTTTTGTTTGCTCTCCTTGAATGGCGATGCATTTTTAGCATTCACAGGATACATTTACAAGCCGCAGCCCACTTTCACATGCACACATTGTGTCGGTGGCCATTCAATGTATTTTTGGTGTATAAAATGCGTAAAATCGCGATAAATTGGTGGACCCGTGGTTGTTGTCGTTGTCTTTTTTATGCAGTTGAAAAATCAACATCATGAGAGATAGAGTGAACTGATGTTGCTGCCTTTTATGGCTGGCAAAAGTATTTGGCATTGCATTCGCTTTGGTTTCGGGTTATGACGGCACAACAATTTTTGAAATATGATCCTATTGTAGCCAATAATCTATGGGCCATATCAGCACGTGGTAGCTGCAACAGCGAGCAACAACGGCAGCAACAAAATCGACATCGGCATCATGTGTCCTCAAATTACAGCAATTGCAAACTGCCATCCTGCCATACATCCTTCCTTCCTTACTTCATTGTTGCCATTTAAAACCCACAAATACATGTGCTTTCTTCCTTCCTTCCTTTCGCCCCTTCGTCCTTCGCGTTCTCCCCTTTGTTGTAGGCCAAAAATTTATGTACAGATTAAGCGCTTTAAAAGCGTTTGTTCTTCGCTTATCTGATCAAGTGTAATTATGAATATATTTTTGTTAAAATTTTTTCCGTTTGTCGCGTTTTTATCATACGCCTTCGATATTAGGGTGAATTTGTTACAATCAGACCGTCAGCCACTTTAACCCTTGAGTGTTGAGTGTTGAATTACCCAGGCATAGAATTACAAGCAATCATAGATGAGATCAAATGTATTTTATGCTGAGAAAAGTGTAGTGTGCTGGAAGATGTTGATGCCAGCAAGAGTTGTGGGTACTTTAGACTTCACTAACTGTACCAGGCAATCATAAAACGTAAGAAAATGTAAAGCAAATAGAAGGCGCACTGCAAAACATTGCTTAGAGAAAAAGATTCAGAAAATATTGAGAAAAAGTCATACTCAAAGTAAGTACGCCAAACTATACTCCTAAATGTAATGATGACATGCTAAAAGAATTTTTGGATGCATTTTTACAAAATTATCCGTAAACTCTAGCCTTCACTTCACTGGTACTTTAGCTTTCACTAACGTTACCAGGTATTCATAAAACGTAAGGAAGTCTAAAAGCAGTAGGAGCTGCAACATAAAATACGGCTCAGAGAAAAAAAATTTAGAAAATATTGTGAAAAAATCATACTCAAAGTCTCAAAGTAAGTACATCAAAGTATCCTCCTAAATGTAACGACATGCCAAAAGTATTATTGGATGCGTTTTTACAAAATTACTCATAAATTTGAGGAAGATGAGAACAGTAAAACAGATTACTAAAAGTGTAGTGTGCTGGAAAATGTTGATGCCAGTAAGAGCGGAACTTTAGCCATCACTAACTTTACTAGGCAATCATGAAACTTAACAAAATCTAAAGGAAATAGCAGCTGCATCATAAAACACGGCTCAGAAAATATCGGAAAGAAGTCAAACTCAAAGTCTCTAATCAGTAAGTAAATCAAAATTACAAAATTACCAATAAACTCTAAGAAGATGAGAACAAGAAAACAGATTACTAAAAGTGTAGAGTGTCGGAAGAAGTTGATGCCAATAAAAGTGGTCCTTAAGCCTTTACTAACTGTACCAGGCAAACAAAAAGCAAGAAAAATCTAAAGGAAAAAGAAGGTGCACCATTAAACATGGCTCAGAGAAAAAGGTTTAGGAAATAATGAAAAGGAGTCATACTCAAAGTTACAAAGTGAATACGTTAAACTGTCCTCCTAAATGCATTTGTACAAGATTACCCCTAAACTATAGAAATAGGAGAACAAGAAAACAAATTATCATTACATTCTGTGGAGAACTATAACATTCGCTAATTGGATCATTAATATAGCACATCTACTATTCAAGGGCAAAAGCCAAACGTCAATATGAGAGTTCTTCCCAGGTATTGGAAAAATATTTATGCATGTAGCATATAAATGACATTACGAAAATATTGTGTGCAACTCAAATAAATAATCTTCCATTCCGTACCATTTCGTACCGGAATCTAAAATTAGACGTGCATATAACGTTAAAGGTAAAGGCGAAGCGTCGAACATTCAAAATATGTTTGAAAGTTGAAACAAGTTTAAAACCATCTCAGCAATCTGTGCGTATTATTAGAGGCCTCTACATCTCGCTACAGTTATTTCAATTGAGCTTTCAACTGAAAGCACTCATCTACATCAAATGTATTTCCTTCTCTAAAACGAAACGGTTATAAAGCTACCGAAAACCTGATTACATTTTCGTACTGTATACAACCCTCTCTTTGTAAATAGTTGTCATATTCAAAACCATTACATACCCTCTTGAAACGCCTGGTAGATCAGACAAACCTATAAAAACAACCCTCCTCTAATTTTGTTACAATTTCAAAACACGGCAACAAAAAGGACACACTCCCAGTGTTCTACTCTAAATTATCTCTTATCGTAATGATATAACTTTGATCTAAATACTAGTAATCGGATAAAGTGATTGTTCTTTTGTCGCTCTCCCTTCCCCGATGCAGTCTTAAGCCTTTTTACAAATCAAATGTGGGAAAATAATATAGATGGCTCATCGATAGAAAGGAAGTCATTCAAAAGGATATAACGGGAACCAAAAGTGTGGCAGAAGAATTTTGTACTGCAAGCTGAATTATGTAATTAATCATTCATTATTTGGTGCACTGACTCACTAGTTCACGTAGATTGAGAGAAAATATTCATAAATTTATAGACGGATACGTTTTTAGACTCATAGGATTCATGGAAGTATAAATTCGAAGATAGCTTAGCGTATTCTTAGACGCACAGAGTCGTAAAATCATAGATTCACAGATTTACAGAATCGTAGATGTCAGATCGCTTAATGACATACCGCGTTTGAAGCGTCAGTCC
>JAHXMU010000030.1:657580-703298 GCA_019455685.1 Philornis downsi | reverse complement strand
CGATTTGGGCACGTTGTTCAGTTGTGTATTGCTCCATTATAAATTCTTCAAGTCTTCTTTACAAAATACTAAAAAGAAAAGAAAAATTATAATAAAAAAGTTATAAGGAATTCACACCATTTCGTTCATTCTGGGCCACCCTGTATAACTTTAATTACGACTTCCCTACACGAAACTTATTTGGAAAGGATCCTAAATTTTCGTACAAAAATTATTTATTTATTTTTTAACACCCCTCAGGGTTTTCTAACTTAAACATAACTTTTGTAGATGAAATTTATATGGAAAAGGCTTTGAATGCTTCTTTTTTCTAGAGAAATATTATGATGAAAATTTCATACAAAAAAAAAAAAATGGTTTATTTGAGAAACTGTTGAGCCTGTTGAGTTTACATTGAGGTCGTGTTTGCCAACAATTTATAAGCAGATGTATTTCTCATGCCCAAATTCTTTACAATTAAAAATGTTATGGTAAATTATACATTTCATATAGAAAAAATAATAAAAAAATTATAAAAAGAATTAATAGAAAAAATATGCTGGCTTGATATTCCTTAAAAATGAAAACATAGTTTGTTTATTTGTGTTGGCTGTCTATTAGCATCATAAGAAATTTATCTGTTTTCCAAGGCAACATCGTCAGCATTGGAAATTTTTCACAGCCGCCAGTACTGGAAAACACTGCCGTATCGTTTCGGTTTGTTGTCCTAAAACCTGGTTTCTGAAAGCCTTTGAGAAATGTTGTGTGACCTGTCGCGATTTCCAACAGCCCTTTTCTTTGCGCTTGCATAGCGATGATGATACCGATGATGACGGTGATGACCCCTTTTGTTCAGGCATTCACATTCTAATTGTAGGGGTGTGTTAATCCCATTAGGGAATTTTAATGCTAAACATACAAACAAACCAACAGCAGCAGCAGCAGCAGCAACAAAAACGACTTCAGAAGCCACAAAACCACCAGCACCAGCACCAACAACAAGCAGCGTAAACACAGACATACAAACATTCTTTGAGTCACAGCGGCACAAAATGAAAATCGTGTGTAAAACAAGGATCAAATGAAGACTTACACATTTTCACACCCTTCTATGCTCCCTTCTCACAAATCACTCATGGATGTCCTTTCAGCGCTTTGGCAACGCTTCTCACAACTACTGCAATTCCACACACACATCATCGGCCACAGCAGCAGTCACTCAGTTAGTCAGCCATTTAGCCCGACCGTCAATCACATGGTTAAATGTAGTGGTAACGGCTTCTTATGCGATGATGGGTATGATTTTTACGTTGTAAAACCACAAAAATTCTAAACCAGCGTTACATTACAATTTAAACGCTTATGGTTTGACTTCTTTGGGATTTAGATTTGACAAGGAATTCTTTGAAAGATCCTTATGGTGCCTGTATGTTGTTCGATGTTGGGCGACGACTGTATGTACTTAACTAATCATGAGCTATTGGCAGAGAGGCGTGATTCGCACAGAGCGGTAAAGTTAGCTGTAATGTTTTTTTTTTAAAGGATAACAAAAGTATGTTTTGGCCATTCATCCCTTAAATGCAGTTAAAAGAATGTTTTTGTTGATAATAGGAAATTAAACAAAATTTCCATGAAGTCACTCGACGTGACCACTTTGAAGATTGCTTAGTCTGACGAAAATTGAGTAAGATTATTGGTCTATTAACTAGTAACGTCACTTTGGTAAATGTTAGTATTAAGAGCAAATTTTCGACCACAACACTCACATCTAGTAAACATTAATGGTATAATCGAATTTACATAGAATCTTTCCATAGTTCCAGCTAGCTTGATGGCTGATTTATAATCTGAATTGAATGTTCATTTTATGTTCTCATAATAAAATTTCCACCATCTAATAGAAATTCCTGAAAAAGGATTAGTAGAAACGGTAGTGCTTTTAGAGACGAAAAAAAAATCATTCGTTCTAATTAGGTATGGATAAGATTGTGGGTTGAGCCTGGATCAGTGTTGCCAGAAGTTGATAACGAAAAAAAGTCAAAATTTTTGCTAAAAAAGCTAAAATAATCTAAAAGAAAAAATCAGAAAAAAAGCTAAGTTTTGTAAGAAAATTGTTCTGAATTCTTTTAATTAAGGTGCATTAATATCTATTGAGTTTTATAGATTTATACTTAAGAAGTGAGACTATTATTTGTATTTAAAGTTCTTGCTGGATAAGATTCATATTTCGCAATGTAACGGATTACCCATTTTTCGGTTTCAAAAGTAAAGTTAAATAAAATACGCTTAAACTTATAATTTCGATGATTATGTACGAAATACAATCTCTTTTAAATAACGACTTCTGGCTTGGTCACAGCAGTGGCTTCTTTTGAGATAATTTTCGAACACTTTTGCGTAAATTTCGGGCGATATCTCTGCTATAAATTCACGAATGTTGGTTTTCAAATACTCCAACGTTTGGGAATTATCCGCGTAAACACGGTCTTTGACGCAGCCTCACAATAAAAATGTTTAACGGCGTCGCATCGTATGATCTTGGTGGCACGTCGCCAAGACGTGAAATTACGCCTTCTGGAAACTTCTCATGCAATAAATCCAAAAGCGGTCGTGTTGTTCACATATTGTCCAGTTCATAATCTTCCATTGCAGGCCAAAAAAGTCGTTTATCATACGGCCATACCGCACTGAATTGACGGTAACGATTCCTACGTCGTCATTTTCGGAAAATACGGCCCAATGACACCTGCAGACCATAGTGCACACCAAATAGCCACTTTCTCCGGATGCAATGGCTTTTCAACAAACACTTTTGCTTTCTCTGAACCCCATGTGCGACAATTTTGCTTGCTAACGTAACCACCGGGTGTGAAATGTGCTTCATCGCTGAAGAAAATTTTGTTTAAAAAGCATTGAAAGCCCGCTGCTGTAGCATCCAATCAGCCCTCCTACGGCGTTGTGAATGGTTAGCCGGCTTTAATTGTTGCGTGAGTTGGACTCTATACTATGGATGGAGGTGCAAATCCAAATGCAAAATACGTCATAATGAGTCGTAGGATAGGCCCGATTACTGAAAACGTCATGGAATCGACAAATTAGGACTATCAGTCACTCTTTCACAAGCGATATTTTTGGCTGTGCGTACGTTTCTTTATAATCTTGCCAATAATTCCTTGCACAGTAGGTCGATTATAACGACCAGAATCATCCCATAATGCACGAAAAGTGCCCACGTTTGAATCACCATATTTGTACAAAGTTTTAACTATGTTTACACATTCTTTGGTTTGTTAAGCGATCCATATTCGCTTTTTTTAAAAAATTCAAAATTATGGAAACATGTTTACTACTTTTTACCATCTTTCTGGCAAATCTCGAATTTCGTCAGGGTAAAGCTGTCCATGAATCTAGCCATTCCATGATGTCATCACATGAGTGGAACTGCTGCTCAGTCAGACCGTGTGCCATCGACAAGTGATAATCGAATGACGCACTATCTGGAGAATATGGCGGAAGGGGTAAGACTCCCATTTCAGCGTTCCCACGTAGGTTTTAACGGGCCTGGCCACGTGATGCCGAGCGTTGCCATGCTGAAGAATCACTTTTTTATGCCTCTCCGCGTATTGTGGGCATTTTTCGTGCAGAAGTGGAAGTGGATACCGATCCCCAGTGATGGTTTTGCTTGATTTAAACAGCTGATGATAAATAACACCGACCTGGTCCCACCAAATACAGAACACAACCTTCTCAGCGTGAGTATTCGGCCGAGGCGACGACGTAGGAGCATGACCGGATAGCCCCCATGACTTTCATTTCTTTTTTTTTTCTTTCTTTTTCTTCTTTTTTATTTTTATTTTTTACGTGATAACATGGTAATGAGAATTTATCAGTAGATATTACAACAAATATAATTTGTATTCATAGATTTAAGAGCTTTGTTACAATATTAAGTTGATTAAAGGAAAAATAGGTAAAACCTTTATATGAAAAGAAAAGGGTTTAAATATTAGTGTAAAATATATATGCCTATGATAGAATTATAAGGATACAATAGTGTCAAAAGCATATCATTTTCAAATGATAATTTCCAATTGCATATTACTTTATGTTAATTCTTTACATTCTCTTATCAGTGGGTAAGGGGAATTTGCTATATTTTCAAAATATTTTTTTTTTAGTCTACGTATGAAGTCGTAGATTTTTTCGCAGCCGGATTCAAGATGAAGAACATGCGTTGAGTATCTCCAATGTCTTTTATTTATTATTTTGAGACATTTGTTTTGGATAATCTGTAGCTTCTTATGATGTATTTTTGCCGCTTTGTATCAGATAGGACATGCATAAGTGAGTGTTGGTCTTATTACACTTTTAAAGATGAAATTTTTGTTCTTGTCGTTAAGTGATGATCTCTTGCCTATTAGGGGCCACAGCGCTTTGATTGTGCGTAACGATTTTTTACCTATTTCATCGATGTGCCTACCATAGTTAAGTACTTTCATTTCTTTGGATTGATTTAATGAATCCATTTTTCAACACCCGTTGCAATACAAATAGGGTTCCTTAAGTTCCATGCTTTTGAACCATTCCCAATATATGCAATCGCTTGGAAATGGCTTGGCGGGTAACTCCTAATATTGAAGCAAGCTCTACCTGCATTTGACACGGATTCCCATCAAGCAATGCCGTCAATTCAGTGTCTTCGAATTTTAGTGTCGTCTTCCCTCACGCCAACGATCGTCAACATCAAAATCACTGCTTTTAAAGTGACGGAACCAATCTCGACACGTTGTTTCACTTAAAACAGCATTTCCGTAAACATTTTGAAGCTCTCGATGAGCTTCAGCCGCCAGTTTCTTCGATTAAAAGAAGAAAATCAATACTTTCCCGCATATGACGATTAATTGGCACAAAATCATACATATTCACACAACCGAAAGAATATGATGTCAAAAGGAAATCACTATTGTGTCGAGGCAGTATGTTTACCATGTACCTAAGCTTGGCTCATGACGTTTAGGTTATGGCAGAATCGAGTAGCACTTACAGCTGGCACCATCTATTGGCAAACGGCGGGAACATAGCTGCACACCAATAAATGGCAAACCTTTCACTAAACAAATAACACTTTAAACGACAGGTATTTAACCGCTGACAGCATTGCCCGACCGGCGGTTCTGAAAAATCTAAATGGATAGATAACCCATTATTTGCAAAATGACAAAAAGAAGTTCGTACACCACGGATCACACTCACGTCCATGACACTAGGGACATGCCTTTCATCTATTACCACATGATTAATGTGACTCCTAGTATTATGATCAGGAGATAGTCACGTTGCCTTGTGGATATCTTTATGCGAGAATCTGGTTCAATTTACTAATCTATTACGTGCCCCAGCGAAAGAAAGGTATTTTTTGCTATGCTTAATCAAGCATTTAAATAACTGGTTTGGGGACATCAAAAAAATGTAATCCAACTTGACGCTCTCCAGATGTGTGAGGATAATTTTCCCAGTGTTTGCGTTTAAAATTGCTAAAAATCCTTCCATTACATGACGAATTCTATTATAGCAATGACAACAACTGCTGTTTTCTCCTCCCTCTCTGCTCAATACATTTCGTTACGGCTTCTTTGTGTTTACAAAATTATTAATTATTTTCGTAAATTCTCGTGTAAATGTTGTCAAACAGCGAATGATGGATATGATGAATGCTTTGTGTACAAAATAGAAAAAATGTCATAGAATCCTTTTTCCTATTCAAACCATCAAAATTTGCCTAATCATGTTTCTTATAAAATATGAAACAATATTTTCAATATAAAACAATTAACAATATACGTCTGTACGAAGACTTCACTGGTGGTCCTGAGGACTGAACAATGAAATAGATGAAATGTGACAGAATCTATGAAATCAAGCAAACTGAAAGTCATGAATGCTTTGGTTGTGTTATAAAGAATTTCTAATTTAGAAGATTTATGGTCGATTGTGAGATATTCGCGGGTTTCATTGGTGTTGATCAATGAAACTGATGTATTTAAGTTTTACATATAGCAATTAGTTTCCACTACTACACTTAGGTAAGATTCAAACTAAAATTTTAGCAGTTATTGTTAGGTTCTAAAAAGGGCAGATTCAATGATACTGAACAACAGATTTAAGGTTGACCCGCTCTATTAGAGACTAAAATATAATAAATGATTAGATTTTGGTCTCACAATTCGAAATAACTTCCCAAATTGTTAACGTGACATAATTCTAGCCACGAAAGAAACGCGATTTAGGGGCTTTTCGCTCACTTACAGAAATTATATCCGATCGTAACTATAAGAAATGCGGCTGTATTCTAAATAAATTTAGCCTACGGAATTCAAAACATATGTTTCATTTTACAAATCTCCCTTTGCTTACAAAATATCGTACAGAAATGTTCACAAACAAAACAAAAAAAAAACTATTATTTCAATCTAATATCCAACACATTCTTAACAAAATTGACATTCATGCCCCGCTCTAAGAATGCCACGTTAAATTTAAAGGACAAAAGCATTCCGTTTGAATTACTTCTGTGCTTACAAGGACAATCGACTTATCCGGATATTTTTCGTTTTTAAACATTACGCATTTTTTTCAAAAAATCGCTATTATAGAAATTTTTCATAACTTTAGCAAAGTAAGGAATTTTAAAATCGCACTTAGATGGCAATAGGTGTCGTCATGAACAATAACAACAACAAATGTGTTGTAACTAATATCAATAATTGGAAATATTATTTTGAAAATTTGTTATAACTGGTGAACTACATCGCATTTTTGAATGGGAGTTAGACGTAAATATGCATCAGAATATGTAAGATAATAATAACAAGTAAACTGTCCTAACTCCACTTAAGTCGTTTTTCCTTGTGATCACAGATATAAAAGCAAATCTTCTTTACTTACATTTTGGAATAAACGCGGCGATAAATCTGTGGTCACAACCCGTAACAGCCTAACTCGAATTAGGACACAATTGAGTTATTAGCACCATCGCATTCAGCGTATCTAAATTTATTTGCTCTAAATGTTTTCATGTTTGTATCTCTTCTAGGAAGGCAATTAATCCTAAAAAACCTAATAACTTAAGTTATTTTTCTAAATGACTGTTTTGGCATAACTGCCTAAGTCAATTTAGGATTACAACAAATATAAACACCATTTTTTCATCATTGCCTAAATCAACTTAAGTCGTTAATCCAAAAAAATGAAGAAACAATTTTATTTTCCTAACTTGAGTTAAGCTCTGAATCTGAAATATTTTGACATAGAATAATAATTTATGTCAATTTAGGCGCACTTAAAGTTTTTTATTTAATCTGGAATAATAGCCTAACCCAACTTGAATTTCTTGACTTTCTTTCGTTCAACAATTCATAAGAGCCTAAGTGTCTTTTTCGATAATATCTTTTGACTGTGAAAATAAACAACTATTTTTTGTTAACAACTAAGTAAAGAAATTCGTTTCCTTGGAATCTGTAGCAAAGTTTTCCAAAAAACACCTTCTCCTGATTTTCAGTGAAGATTCAAAACTTCAAACTCCTGTACTGAAAATATTGAAAAACAGACTTAGGCTGTTATGGGTTGTGGCCACAGAAATATGCACATTTAAGTCATTCCTTTCTCGAACTGTTTATTAAATCTTTTTGAAAAATCAATGGCTTTGTGGCAAGTCTTCAACAGAGAACTGCATAAATAACGTCGAATATGGCAACCAAAACTCCCTCGAAAATACCAGGCTTTTGAAACATTGACAAAGCTTGACGAAACGAATTGGAGAAGGAGTGCGGAAGCCCGAGGGTAACAACAAAATAAGTATTTAAGCTTTGTAATCAGCAATTTCGATACTGTCAATCTCGATAGTCCAGATTGGGGCACCAATTTCAAGAAATTCAAATAACTTTTTCAATCAATGTATTGAATTAATTTTTCTTCTTTTTTTTTTTTTTTTGTATAGTATTTTATACAACTATGTTCATTCATTCCATGTTCATTCACTCATATGCGACACCTGATCAGAGAATTAATCATGGCGGTATTGCCTCAATTATTGTTCTAATGGACTACTTCAATTCCTTGGTTTCGTTTTGTACACCTTTTACTTTAAATAACCTCATAAAATAGTCTGGTGCAGTCAGTTCAGATGCCATTGGGGGCCAGCGGAAAGTGGAGTTTGTGGATATTAATTTGTTTGTGAATTTTCGTTGGAGCTCCGCCATAACCGGTCTGGCTATACATATGTGCAGTTGCTGGAACCAAACGCTGTTGAAACGGATAAGTCTTCGGCGCATTTCTGGGTGAAAAAAACTCCTTCAACATATTTAAATAACGGTCCCCATTGACAGTTGGCAGTAAAACTATACGTGCGCCACCTTTTGCTACAATTTGGCATTTATATAAGTTAAGTATTTTTCTTGAGAACCATAAGGTGGATCTTTGAAAAATCAATGACTGTTCTGTGGCAATTCTCCGAAAACGGACTCATTAGCGGACGTGTAGTAGGGCGACGAAACATTCCTCGAAAAAAGAAGGCTTTTAAACCGTTGTCGACACTTGGCATGGTGAATTGGAAAAGGAGTGCAGAAGAGTAAAGATAACAATATCCATACTAGTCGCCAATCAAGTAAATATGCAAGCCTTGTGATCAGCATTGCCGATACTTTCAATTTCTATAATAATTAGTATTATAATTTGTCATTTATATTGGATTTTGGAAGTTCGTAATATAAAAAAGGCTTAGAAAATTGAAAACAATTTTTCAGACCCATTTGTTTCGCATTGAAACGAATTTCCTATTATTACTATTGGATTACATTTCGATAGACATTCTTACTTGTTTACATAGATGAATGTCTAAACGAATTCACATAAATCAGCAAGAGAGGTTGTTATATTTTGAATCGCTTGAATACGCCGTTGTCGGTATACAGCTTGTACAGCTAATAATGCATACAATGTCGGTTACAGAATTTTTAGTATTTTTATTTTGAAGATTCCCAGAACTGATGCATTTATAATCTTGGAGTTTTTGTGGAGCCAGGCGAATTTGTGTCTTGTACAGATGGACTTTTTTGTTCATCGAGGGAAAACTTTGTTACCTCTTGAATAATCCAGCGTCAAGTAATATAAATTTTCTGACCTTTAAGCTGGCATTATTCTTGCTGTTGATAGCGTAGCCGCAGTAGATGTTTCAGCTAACAGCATTTGCGCAACATTCCCTATGAGTAACCCCTCTTTTTTGCTCGTTGATGTGCAGTCTATGCCATTGTCGATTTCCCCACTAGTATTGCGTTCTTCAACTAACAAGTTATAAGAAAGTTTTCACTATGTTTGCAGCAGGCTCTAAGCGTTCATGATAGGGCATTACTATAGCTTATACTTTATATCTTTTGGTCGGGCCTCATCTCTGTTTCTGTGCTTTTTTCACGTTGTTGTTGAAAAAATCGATCTCCTTGCCCTCTCCCCATAACACTCGCTGCAAGAACGCGTTACTGGCTTAAAATTGCCGCAGACGATGTTCAAAAATAAAGCCGAAATTCGCAAAAAAAGTTATGGTGTATTTAAAAATGTTAGCAAAAAATATTTTAAATCACTTTGGATAATGTTTGCGGGTCTTATAGTTATGAAATTGTTTTAATCCCAAATATATCTTACCCCTCAGTCGACAAAATACCGGGTTGTTAATTTCTCGGTTTCAAAAGTTCAATAAAACATAAATAAAGCTTTGATTTCGATAAAACTTTTATTTCATTACAATGAATCTTAGACCTTGCTATTATGTACCTATACAAAATATTATGTTATTTAAATGACAGACTCTGGATTGGTTGCAGCAGTGGTTCTTTTGAGATAGTTTTCTATCACTTTCCCGCATATTTCGGGCGGTATCTCGGTGATGATATGATCAACATTGGTTTTCAAAGGCTCCAACCTTTACGGATTATCCGCGTAAACATGGTCTTTGACGTAGCCACACAAAAAAATTTTAACGGCGTCAAATCGCATGATCTTGGCGGCAATTGATGCCACCAAAGCGTAAAATTGCGCTTTCTGGAATCTTCTCATGCAATAAAGCCTAAATCGGTCGAAGTGTGCGGCTCGTGGCACCATCTTGTTGTAATCATATGTCGTCCAGTTCATAATCTTCAATTGCAGGCCAAAAAAAGGCGGTTATCATACGGTCATAGCGCTCAGAATTGAAATTCGGATTATCCTTAACATTTTCACTAACGGAAGTGATATTTTCAGCATTGCGTACACTGCGATGATGGACAAGCCTGATTGCATTTGTAACACTTCCAAACTCCCCAATTTTCTTTATAATTTCTTTATAATTCCTTGCACAGTAAGTCGATTATGACGACCATAATCACTCCGTAATGCACAAAAAGTGCCAACGTTTGAATCACCACATTTGTAGTAAGTTTTAACTATTTTTACGCATTCTTCGGCTGTTCAACGATCCACATTGGTAAATGTCAAACCTTTCACTAAATACATAACGCTTCAGATAACAGGTATTTAACAGCTGACAGCCCTGCCAGACTGGCGGTTTTGAAACCCTGTATTTTGTGATGGCTCCATTTCGCAGCTTATGTGATTAAGTAAATAAGTCAATCTAACAAACATTTCCAGCAGTTTTGAAGTCAAATTTGTCAAATTTATTATGTTTTACTTTGAACATTTTTTCCTTCTGAGAATAATGAAATATTTTTGTTTCTTATTTGTTTTATAGCCCATTTGTTTAGTAATAAAACACTTTGAAATAATGCGATTAACATTTAACCACAAAGGGTTGGTCTCTGACACCAGACCGTCGAACTTTGACGTGCGACAGCATTAACGGCCGCCTACATTCTTAGCAACATCTGATGAAACACCGGGGAATAGCCTATGCCCTGGTAGTGGGTGTTGCCATTGTTAATTTCCAACTAATTTACGATATATAACGCTAAAAATAGCTTAACACGAGAGTGTCACATTCATTCGCCCGCCTAATGAGCCAACTGCTGGAAGAGGTAGCTGTGATAGTGATGGCGGCGGTATTGCTTCTGATGGTATGCAAACGAGCTGCAGCGGTATGAGAACTCTTTGAAAATCTATGAATATTTTATTAATTAATGATGCCTGGGGACAACTGAGTTGAGATGCACATCTCAAGACTGAATACAATTCCTCTATTGTTGTCACAATGACTGTTGTGGCCATTTGCATTGCTGGCATAGGTTCTGTGTGGCAGCTTGACAGTTTTGCGGTGCTCTCTGGTTGAACTTTTTCCCAAAATCCTTGGGGGGCAATTAATGTCAGTCACACACGTTCTACATATTTTATAACGTGTATAGCCAACAACAAGTAGAGGCTCTTTGGGCGTTATTTCGTGAAACGGAAGGGAAGGATGTTGGCGGCAACAGTGATGATGATGATGATGAACAACAAAACAGAACTCATAAAATCTTACATTACCTTAGATGTCCTTTTGTCTTAGTTGTTAGAGGGGTTTGCTTTTCGGAAATGAAATGTATTCATTAATATTTAATGCAATGGAGTCAGCTAGAGATATGGATATAACCAAAGACATGAACATGTAATTACTTTACATGAAAATAAACCAAATTTTTTAAAATATTGGACTTTCCAATGCGCAGAAACAAAAACATATGTAAAACAAATTCAAATTGTCATAAATCGTTTGTTTTAGTTTTTTTCACTGCATACAAATGGGCGCGAACGTCTTAATTACCCAAACTCTTCTTGGCATAGCTGACTGAACACAGACAGTCGAGGTGGATGTGAGCAATAAAAATGTAAATTTTCTTCCAGACAACCAAATCTTGTTTGGTTTTTTTTTGTTCATTGCTGTTTCCTACAAATCTAGACTTCATCATGCTCATAAATTTCCATTTCGATACAAATTACTATTTCCCTGGCAAGTCAGCGAGTCCTTTTTTTTTGAGCAGTGAGAAAAAATTAAAATATTTCGTATATATTTTTTTTTTGATTGGGTAAACAAAGTTATTTATTAGTTTAACACACAACAAAAAAGGTATTCCACACACCCGGGTTGCAATGAGCAGCAAGGGGAGCAACAAAAAGGATGACGTAAAGGATATGAAGGAATAAAGGGCTGTTTCTTTTTTTCGCTTGTAAAAAATGGAAATGATTTGGTTGCATTTGATTTCATAAATTCATTAATATACAAAATAAAAATAAAGTTATTTTGTTATGGTTTTCAGCATAAAAATTTTATTATATATGAAATTAAGTGAAAACATTTGGAAGCTGCAAATTATTAGGGCTGCTCACGATATGATGTATTAGGTGATGTATTTAATAATGTCTAACTATTGCAACTCAGTTAAGTTTGCACAACTCTGCGTAACTGAGTACTTCTACATGGGAAAAACAGAATTTCGCAAACATCTGACATCTGACTTAGGTCAAGTATTCCCTGGTAATATCATCAGGTTCCCAGTTGGTGATAAAGTTCATAATTCTGTAATCTAAGTGACCAGTGATCAGGTAAATCACTGCTGCCACTGAAACTCAACCTTTTATGCCAGCCTAATAGGACACCGGTATCGGTTGCGGGGTGATCTAAAAACCGCTCACTCCAAATTTTTTAAGAAAACACATGAAACCCTATAAATATTGATGAGCTCCAAAGGCGTCATAAGGACAACATATGCTTGTGGAATGTCCGGACCCCTTACAGAGAAATTGCCGCTATGCGTTAGGTGAATGTCTTTCAGAAATAAGAAAACTGGCTTCAACGACATCCATAGGGTGGTATGGCCTCAACAGGGATGGACAAAACGCAAAAACTACGAGAAGACATGTAATTTGATACCGATTTGTAGTGGGTATTAAACTTAGACATCTTATCCGGCGACTTACATTTGTAAGCGATCGAATAGCCGTAATACGTAAGAAGACGAACTATTCTTCAACACGCCTAATGTTCTATGGCTGAAAATATAAAAAGCACTAAATTGGTAACATTTTAACATTACGTAAGAATGATTTTTCTTTATAGTGGATTATAAATTTAGTGATTTCCAAACCACCGGTCTGGCAAGGCTGTCAGCTGTTAAATACCTGCCATCTGAAGTGTTATTTATTTAGTGAAATGTTTGCCATTTACGAACGTGAATCGTTTAATAAGCTAAGAACGCGAAAAAATGGTTAAAACTTACTACAAAAGTGCCGATTCAAACATGGAAACTTTTTGTGCATTATGGAATGATTATGGTCGTCATAACCGTCTTACTTTGCAAGGAATTGACAAAATTATAAAGAAATTTGAAGAGTTTGGAAGCGTTGCAGATATGGTCAGGCCTATGCGTCATCGCAATGTATGCACTGCCGAAAATTTCGCTTCTGTTAGTGAAAGTGCTATATATAATCCGAATTTCAATTCAGAGCGCTATGGCCATTTGATAACCGCCTTTTTTGGCCTGCAATTGAAGATGATATGTGGTTTCAAGAAGATGATGCCAAGATGACCGATTTCGGCTTTATTGTATAAAAAGTTTGCAGAAAGTGTAATTGCACGCTTTGGCAACGTCAATTGGCCACCAAGATCATGCGATTTGACGCCCTTAGACTTTTTTTGTGGGGTTATGTCGGATAATTCCCAAACGTTGAAGCATTTGAAAACCAACATTCGTCAAGTTATCGACGAGATACCGCCCGAAATGGTTGAAAAAATGGTCGGTAACTACCTAAAAAGGATCCACTGTTGCAATCAACCCAGAGGCGATCATTTAAATGCCATTGTATTTTATGCACAATGGCAAGGTTCAAGGATTCATTGTGATATAGGGTGATTTTTTAAGATTTAAGTTTTTCAGGTTGGCAGCACTGGTTGGTAATGGTGTCCAAACATCATCTGTCAAAGTGAAAAGTGTACAGTATACTCTGCCATTTCATCATGAAAAGACTAACAAACGAGTAACTATTGCAAATCGTTGAAATTTATTATCAAAATTCGTGTTGTTATCTCCAAATTTCGCTCCAGATTTACTTTGTTGGACATAAAACCATCGACTCGCATGCGCTCTTGATTATTTCTTGTGGGGTTATGTCAAGTCGTTAGTCTACGTGGACAAGCCGAACACTATTGAAGCCTTACAGGATAACATAACACGCGTTATTCGTGGAATACAGGCAGAAATGCTCGAAAAAGTGACAAAAAATTGGATCTTCCGAATGGACATTTTGAGACGGAGACGCGGACGACATTTACAATAAATTATCTTTAAAAATTAAATGGCAAAGACCAATATTTATCGATTCCAATAAACAATTTTAATATACGAGGACGATGCAAATTTGAGTGTTTTATTCGATTTTAAAAAAAACTGCGATTAAAAAATCAACTTTTAAATAAAAGTTTCATTGAAAGCAAAGTTTTATACGTATTTTATTTATTTTATTTATTTATTTATTTATTTATATATTTTTATTTAAAAATTTACTTTTGAAACCGAAAAATGAATAACTTGCTAAAATGATTACACACATTATACGTTAAACGGATAGCTTTTTCGTTATAGCTTCGCCAAAATACCTTCTTCAGCACCCTTAGTTCTTTGTGCTTTCTTAAACATCATTGCCGCCTTAAGGGTATAAAACTTCACAAAACAATTGAGAAGTTGGTTGGGCCTGCGAACGATAGTGGCGTGTACTAACCATAGCGCCACGACCGCTCACTAATCTGTCTTACATGCGATGGCTAAAAGTCTGTTCCCACAGTAACACTTGGATCGCCTTAATTCCTGCTTATAGCATTATTTCTCCAATGGCTGAGATTCAGATTCTTCGTTAACTTTTCCATAAAAATATACATTAAAATAATAAACATTTTCATTAAAAGTACGTATCGCTTTTGTTCAATACACTTTACGTCTTTACCATTTTTTATTGTCGTATTTTCTTGACAACTGTCTTAAGTCTGGCACAATGAAATTTTAAATTTCTTTTGAAAACTGCAATTTGACATCTTATCATCGTGTAATTTGTTTAGATGAGACAAATTTAAACTTGTTCACATTTGGATGTACCTAAAGCTCCACATAAACACTAGCATAGATGTCATCTCTCACATAGTTGCCCAGCTATGAGTGTTTGTTTAGTCACCATCACTGGTATACGTGTGTAAATGAGGTTATTCCTTTAATATCCTTTTTTTCTCTTTGGTTCTTTGAAAGTTGCTAACGCAAGCAAAACAAAGTTTTAGTTAAACTCTTGTGGAACATTTGCAATAACATAAGAAACTTGCCCCCAGAGTGCACTTTTTTTCTCGTGGTTAACCTTTTTTTTTTGTATACGGAGAAGAATAGGAGAAAGGAAAAACATCAGCCCCATCACCTCATTTAGGCAAAACTACCCACTAAGAAAAGATAAACTTAACAATAGCAATGATGTCAGTCCTCGCCCAACTCCATCTTATATAATCGTACTCGTATACAACATACGAGTATAATAAACTTTCATATGAACCTCTATGTGTAAACAATTCCAACTCGCAGGACTAATAAACCAAAGATAAATATTAGATTCATTACATACAATTCATATCTCCGCATCAAACAGACCAAAGTAAATTGTTGTTACAACGAAATTTAACAAACTTTTGTTAGACATTATGACCAGGTCTTGTGTTCATGTGAAAGTATTCATTACCCAAAGTTAAAATAGATTGACAGATTCGTTTGATTGGTGTCTTAACAGGAATATACTCCAGTGTACAATTAAAGTTATATCTTCAAGGGGACTGTGTAGAAAGGATAACCGCGCAATAGTGAGAAACGTTTTGCATCAACCCACAGTTTATTTGACCACAATTTATGTTTCCCTGAAATGTAGTTCTAAGTTTTAGACTGCTTAGATAGCCAAAGTTGAACAGGAAAATTATAGAATCGAGAAATTAGTCGACGGATGGTTGATGTTGCTGTCCGTTGCGCGTAAACGCGGCATTCATCTTGTAGAGATCTTATATGTACGAAAATTGTCAGGCAATCAAAATGCAGGGTTTCTATTTTTCGGTTTCAAAAGCAAAGTTAAATAAAACACGCATAGCTATGATTTCTATGAAACTTTTACTTCGTTATAAGGCTTAAACCTTATCATTATGTACGAAATACAATATTATTTAAATTACCGCCTCTGAATTGGTTGTAGCAGTAGATCCTTTTGAGGTAGTTTTCGACCACTTTTTCGCACATTTTTGGTGGAATCTCGGCGATAACTTGACGAATTGTAGTTTTCAAATGCTTCAACGTTTAGGAATTATTCGCGCAAAAAACCTGTTCTTGCGTTTAAAAAGTTTAACGGCGTCAAATCGCTTGATCTTGGTGGTCAATTGAAGCCGTCAAAACGTGAAAACACATTTTCTAGAAACTTTTCATGCAATAAAGCCAAAATCGGTCGTGTTGTACAGCTCTTGGCATCGCTGTTGAAACCACATATCGTCCAATTCATAATCTTCAATTGCAGGCCAAAAAATGTCGATTATCATACGGCCATAGCGCTCTGAATTGAAATTCGGATTATCCATAACACTTTCACTAACAGAAGCGATATTTTCGACAGTGCGTATATTGCGGTGATACACAGGCTTAACCACATCTGTAACGCTTCCAGTCTGTTCAAATTTTTTTTATAATCTTGCCAATTTCTTGCACTGTAAGTCAATTATGACGACCATAATCACCCCGTAATGCACGAAAAGTGCCCATGTTTGAATCAACCCTTTTAAAAAAAGTTTAAACTATTTTTATTTTCACTTGTTAAACGATCCATATTCGTAAATGGCAAACCTTTCACTAAATAAATAACACTTCAGATGACAGTTATTTAACAGCTGGCAGCCTTGCCAGCCCAGTGGGTTCAGAAAACCCTGTATAAGTACCGTTTTACAAATGAAATTACATTTAGAAATTCAATAATGCTGCGACTCCAAAAATCACAGGAAACTATTACTCTGGGCGGATGGACTGACCCTCTCTCTCTCGACTCAAAACGTCCTTTTATCACTCATTACGTAGTGAATTATTCCGTTTCACCAGAGAAATTTTCTGGAATTATTCAATAATCACGCTCACAATTATGGCCGTTCCCTGAAAAATACATCTGTTAGGGATGTTTTTCTCCAGTATATTATAATTAGTTAAATTAATTCATTTAAATTATTTAAAAGTGTTAGAAAATTTAAAATTTTCTAAAAGGTGCGTTCAGTCTTTACATGGACAAGTTCTCTCCTATTAAATCGATTTTATTCAATTTCGAACTCAACATGCCTATGAATATGAGACATCCTCGTGCAAAATTTAGACCTTCTAGACAAATTGACGTACTCGTACATATCTCTACCACATTTTCAATAATATGCTGATGGAAGGAAAGACATGCCTACATCAACATACGTGGATTGTTATGACGAACAAATCAAATCAAATGTGTAGGTTTTACATGAGTCTCGCTTTGATAGCCTTACCCATGGTGCGCCATCACACAGGTGCTGTTTTCTATTATTCTTTTCTTGGTTATATGTTCTTTCTTTCTTCTTGCGACAGCAAGCGACTCTTTGGGGTACCCAAACTAATCCCGAAAGGATTAGTCAAACTACCAGAGATTAGAAGTAGGTCCCTTGGAAAAACTTTCTCAGGACCCGCTCCCTCTCTCGGCTAAAGTACCGTTGTAGTCATTTGGTATGAAGTGAGCTACCTCCAGGTTAGGAGTTGAGGTAATCTAGGAAGACCTCGGATAGACATGAACATTGTTTTCCAAGCTAATGCCTTCCTTCAGCAACGCAACCTGAAGCAATGCAAAAGCACTGAAAACACTTGTTCGGGCAACCACAGCCAGCACGATGCTCCCACAAGGGGTCCAACACCACTGAGCAGCAAGGATCAATGTTCCTTGGGCTCCTTGTCACCCGTGCTACCAGAAGAGAAGAACCCTTTATTCTGGGTTTTGCAGTCAAGCTACTCCAGTTTTGCTTTATCATACCTCGCATGGAACTGGTAATCCATAATCTACGGCATAGATTTTCAATGTCCGAGGAGAGAATATCAACACAGCAAAGCACGCCATGCTCCAATCATAGTCTATTAACCAGATCTCTCTGGCCGTACAACTATTAAAAACGGAAAAGATAAATCTTCTGATATCTCCCGACGGCTTCTCTATAACCGCACCTGTTGCCAGGCTGTGTCTTGTTTAACTATGACTCTCCCCTTTACTTGATTTTCGAAAAACGAGTTCCAAGATCTGTTTGATGTCATATTATAGGTGAATCCCAAGACATAATCCACCTGTTCCTAGGGCGCCTGGCACAAGGCCACAATACTTTGTTTTTGTACACAAGCATTATCCTTTGCCTGCTTAATTACAGGATCGGGTAGAGAGGCTTGCGTTTTAGGGATAAGCGGTACAAAGCATCCTAGGAAACACCCGCCTACCCACTGTTATGACGACCAGTATTCTGTCAACAAATACCAGGAACTTTGTGAATAAAACACAAATTGTTATTCGTTCAAATTTATTGTAACGCCTTAAAGTCTGTCGAAGCCATATCAGGTACAACAGTTATTCTGTGATATTTGGTCAGTTTTTGCCCATTAATTCCTTCGCTACGGCTGCCTTGTGAGATAATGCGTTATTACGGTTCAGATCCATGAATTTTCTTTCCATAAATCGGAGCTTTTTTAATGAAGTTACTCCCGCAAATGCCGAATAGCCCCCAGATAATAATTTCAATAATTTCAAAGAGATAACCAAAGAAATACTTTAGCATTAGCTCGAATTTTGATCGACATTGACATGGTTATTTTCGGTTTCGACGGGTTTGTATGTCAAACTGGAAAACTCATGTACAGGGTGGCCCAAAATGACCGAAGTGGTGTGAATTGCTTATAACTTTTTATTTAAGACATATTTTTTAAAATTTTTTTTAATACAGTAAATTTAATAATGCAGTAAATTTATGGGGAATATTTTTAGATTAATTATTAAAAATGATACCCCGCAAGTGGTAGCCATTTTCTGCTTCGCACAAATGTGCTCTTTCCAACACATTTTCCATGACCTTTCGCAAAATTTCCGGTGTTATGTTGTTAATTTCGTCTCGAATATTGGATTTTAATTCGTCAATAGTCCTGGGCTTATTAACATAAACTTTTCCTTTTAAATAACCCCAAAGGAAAAAGTCTGGAGTGGTTAAATCCGGGGAACGCGGAGGCCAATTAAAATTGCTTGTACGCGAAATTATTCTTT
The DNA here is from genome assembly GCA_019455685.1 of Philornis downsi. Lineage (NCBI taxonomy): Eukaryota > Metazoa > Arthropoda > Insecta > Diptera > Muscidae > Philornis > Philornis downsi. The sequence continues at coordinate 684,002 of JAHXMU010000030.1, read as the reverse complement.
CACCAAATAGTATGTCGCGTAAAAGAGCCATTGTGGCCCTCGCAGTGTTCGCTGTGGCTCCATCAAAATTTTCCAACATGGCCCGATATCGATCCGCATTGATGGAAATGGCAACACCTCGTTCATTTTCAAAAAAATATGGGCCAATGATGCTTTCTGAAGAAACACCGCACCAAACAGTACACTTAATTGGGTGTAATTGTCGTTGATGAAGTACTCTCGGGTTTTCCGTAGCCCATATCCTACAGTTTTGCTTGTTAACGAACCCATTTAATTGGAAATGGGCTTCGTCACTCACAACTAAGTTATGAATAAAATTAGGATTCTCTTGTGCTTTTTGCTGGAAATAAATTGCATAGTCAAGTCGTTGCTGGTAATCTGTCGGTTTCAATCCTTGGACAATTCGAATTTTGTATGGAAACATTCTTATGCGATGCAAAATTCGCTGCAGCGACCCTCTTGAGATGCCAAGTTGTGTCGAACGTCTCCTGGTTGATGTTTGTGGATCCTCCTGAATACTCTCCTGTACCACTTGAATATTGTCATCCGTGTGCACCGTTCGTCGTCTGCCAGCACCAGGAAGGTTCCTTACTGCTCCTTGTTTTCGAAAATTTGCAACAAGACGGTTTATTGTTGACTGAGAGGGTGCAACCCGCACATTAAATTGACGACGGGTTATACAATACAATGGAGTTAATACATTGGACCGTTGATTTACAAAGTAAATTTCAACGATTTGGGCACGTTGTTCAGTTGTGTATTGCTCCATTATAAATTCTCCAAGTCTTCTTTACAAAATACTAAAAACAAAAGAAAAAAAAAAATATAATAAAAAAGTTATAAGGAATTCATACCACTTCGTTCATTCTGGGCCACCCTGTATTATCATCAGTTATAATGCGTTTTATGAATATGGCGTCGGAAGTGGCTCGTTCCAGAATGCCTTCAATGGTATGAAGTGTGTTACGTGTAAGTTTTGAGTAACTGTCTTATACATCAGTTATTATACTCTTGGTTTTAAACAAGAGTAGAAAGAGTTTCGAATTTACTCTGTCATTTTTTGCTTGGAAAATTGTTTTTTTTTTAAGTTAGCGCGGTTTTGAAGTGCTAAAGAGTAGAAGCGCAAAATATATCAGCGTTCATCAAAGAAAAAAAAATGTTCTCTTTATCCCAGTGAAAACATAAATAGAAAAAAAACTATAATTAATATATACTTCGGCTTAAGTTAAAAATGCCGTAAAATTACTAGAGGAAGTGGCAGAAACTGCGTAAATATTAAAAAAAAGAGGAGAATTATATCCAAAACTTGGAAAGAAATTAAAGAAAAAAAAAAAATAAATAAATAAATAAAAAGGAAGAAAAAAAGCATAACTAATGCAAAGTCATTTCTGATGAAAGTCAATGTCAAAGAGATTGTAATATAAAAAACCCCTAGAATTGAAAAAAAAAAAAAATAAAAGTGAATTAAAGGTAAAAGTCAACTCTAAAGTAACGGAGAGAAAGAGAATTTCAAACAAAAATTATTGGAAACTGGAAAAAGGGAGCAATACGAATATCAAAAATGCAAATGTCAAACTTGCAATGAAGAGGAAAACTTCAAGTGGACCACAGAAAAATAAAACAGACAACGAAGTAACAAGAGTGAATACAGCGAAACAAATAAAGACAGAAAAACATAAAAATTGTGTATTTGATCAACAAGAAGAAAAAAGTAAAGTAAACTGAAGAAATATAAAATGAGCTGAGTACTAAAAATGAAGAAAACCGAAAGCAAGATATAAAAACAAAGCAAAACTGAAAAAAGAACAAAACTAAAGAAGAAAAATGAGCTATATTGATCAAAAAAAAAAAAAAAGGTAGATTGTCAAATAAAATAAATTTGTTTAGGATTGTTGGTTATAAGTTGTACAAAAAACAAATATGTACTCGTATGTATGTATGTAAATATATTAACAAAACTAATGTTAGAAAATAAATATGTTTATGTATTATACATAGTCCTGCCATATGTTCTGTTACAAATATAAAACGCGATAAAAAAAAACAATATATTGATATTGTATTCAAAATTATTTTATTTATTAGAAGACAATATTGGTTATTAAAAAAAATTGTATTCACTCGAAATGGCCGCCTTTTGCTTTAACACAAGCTTTCAAACGGTGTGGTAATTGGGCTATAGCCGCACGTACGATTTCCATTGAGATCGAGGACGCTGCTCTGGTTAATGCTGTTTTAAGGCTTCCCAAATTTCTGTGGGGAGTCTTGCAAGCCATATTCTCCAATTCTGACCACAAAGCATAATCCAGTGGATTGAGATCTGGACTCCCTGATGGCCAATCTTCTGCTGCTATAAAACCAGGAATATTGACTCTAAGCCACTCCTGCGTCGTTTTAGCTTTGTGCGCAGGAGCAGAGTCCTGTTGGAAGATCCATCTACGTCCATTGAAAAGGGTATTGGTCAAGCCCTTCACAAAACCCTCTAACACATCTTTTTGGTAAACCTTTGCACCAGTTTTTACGCCCTTTTCACAGAAATGGAGGGATGTGACACCATGGTGGGAGACCCCCACCAAATCATTACGGAAGAGGGATGATGCCCACGTTGAACCCTTGGAACAACTTTTTTCGCTTCCTTGGATGAAGTGGCATAAATCCAATACCCAATTAACGAACTCCCTCCGCTATTCATTGTCAGCTGACTTCAGTTCCTGAGTCAATTGAACTTGGTATGCATGAAGATGCAAATCTTTCGCCAAAATTCGCTGCATAGTGGATTTGGAGACACCAATTGGCTGAACTCGGATCAAATTAAGGTGGATGAAGTTTGAGCGACATCATCACGTACAGCTGCGATATTTTCAGTCGATCGACCTGGTCGAAGGTGCGTTGTTGTCTTTACATCACTAACAGACCCAGTTTTGGCAAATTTATCCATTAATCTCTTTACAGTTGAATCTTTTGGAGCGTTATTGTGACCCCAAATTGATCGCAATTTGCGACCTGTAGCCGCAAAACTTTCACTGTTTTGGTAAAACAATTTCACAATGAGAATTCGTTGTTCATTCGTGTAGCGCTCCATTTTTACGTACCTTCTACTAGCAAACAATAACAATTGTTCAAATGTCACTTCGAGTGGCACCAAATTTAAATCTTGCGTTCTTGTTGGAACACCCTTTATTATAGCTAGGTATCATGTAGGATTTTGAATAAAAAATAAACAAATGGATTCTATTGGTATATAAAAGAAAAAAATATTCATTTAGTTACTGCTTCCCATTTTCTTTTTATTTTTTTCTTCTTTTTTAGAATTTGTAAACATAGTGCGCAAATAATGGCAGAGTAATTATATATATATTTTTTTTTTTTTTGGAGTCGATGTAGGGTGTTGTTATTTGGATGACTTGGTGGATGAATGTTGGAGGAAAGACATATGTAATGACTAGACGAACATAAGACATCGGACAACTTGTACTTACATGTATGTGGCTCGTAATATCGGGCCAGGAGCAATACATCAGGTTACATGCCGATCAGGATATGGAAAGTGTGGGAGACTATGACTTTCAAACAGACTAAACGGACGATGTATGTTTTGAGAAAATGAGCGTATGCTGATAGGTAGTGTGAATGATTTAGTTTGAATAGTATTTTCGTATTTCAGGTATCGGCCACCTTTGTTTTTACCTTTTACACAAGGAAATTTTTTGTTTATGGTTCTGTGTTTTATGTTGGGTAAAACCCACCCAACGGCGGCGAGCTGTCGGATTAGGCCACCAAGTCAAAACATCATCTCTATAAAACACACCATAATTTAGTTAACCTAAACCATAACATGTGATTCATCAGACACATAGTGTTCAGCGTTTATATCTCTTGAACGCGATCGTATATCGCGATATTTATTGAAAGTGTAGCATGCGGTATTGATGGATCGCGATCCATATCGCAGAATGGCCTAAATTATGTTATCCAGATTGCGGATCGCATGATAAATATTGAACGTGTAGCATTTTCATGATATTAGATCGCGATACGTTAATAAGAAGTGAAATAAAAAATAAAATAAAAGACGCAGTGCAAAAAAATTAACAGATAAAAAGTACAAAATTTTATTACATTTGTGTAAAGTTTGTTTTAATAAATTGTAATGGAATGAAACGAATTATTGACTCAAAACGTTCCGGTGCTAGTGCAGATGATGTATATGTATTAGTGCAGATGATGTATATGTATATACACCTAAATCATGGACATTTGAAGCTCTGCAATTTCTAGAAAAAACCGAAAAGCCTGTTAATGTGGTAAGTACATTTTCTTTCACAAGAATAAATATCAGCTTTTTTTTTTAAATCAGTCATATGTCTATTTATTTTTCTTTATTATAAAATTTACAAAAGTTATCCCTAATAGTTTTTGCACTTTTCATTGGATTGCGCGCATTTGACCGTATATTAAATAATTCAGAACTACCACCAAATGAATTTGAAGAATCATAAAGCCGTTATTTTTTCATTAAAAAATTATGTAAGTAACAGCAAGCTGCTCTCACCTGTGGCTTTCTGGGGGCTTAGGCTAATAGCCTTTTGGCTAGCTCAGCTTAGGCTAAGAGCCTTTTGCAGCAAGTATATCAGAGGAGAACTCAATCACAGTTCTTGCTCTGGATAAACGTCGGTTATAAAATTCTTCTTCTTTTGTAACATTCTTTTGGGGGTATGGCTTCATCAGATGGGTGTTTAAAGCAAAGGCCTCGTCTCCTATAAACACATAGGGATATTCTTTTACTGTGTTAGGCAGAGCAGATGGCAGTGACAAATTCAAACGGCCTTGTTGCAGTCGTTCCCAAAACTTTAAATAATAAAGAACACCTGATACACGGGCATTTCATCCGATGTCTCTCATTATAAATTCTTTTCTAGCATTAGCGATCACCATAAGGATGATACTGTAGCTCCCTTTGTAATTATAATACAATGATCCTGTACCAGGTGAATGCTTAATTTTAATATGTTTTCAGTCTATTGCTCCGACGCAGTTGTAAAAATTGTGGACTGTTTTAAAGTCATCTGCAATACTCCTCCACTCATCTGTTGTGATTGGCACCTAAAAAGTTTATAATAATTATTAGTCCATTTTTGACTGTTTGTTAGATTATTTATATATATGTATGTATATAATATTAATAACGATTATTACTGATATACTCGTACGTATAATAAATACGAAAAAAATTTATAATTATTATATTTTCAGGTTGCGGTTTCTGAATATGACAGTGATTCGGTAGAAATTAATAGGAGAAGCCAGTCTCTCGAAGAATTAGACGACTCCTCTTTTTGTCTGTTAACCCTATTCTTCCTCCGAGAAAAAATCTAAAGTTGGCTATATAGCAAAACAAAATGAACTAATTGAAAAAGCATGTTCACTACTGTCTGAGAAACCATCATCATCATCTAGTAACGTTAGCGCCACAGCTATATATTGGAGTCAAAAATTGGAGAAGCTACAACCAAAGCAAAGAATGTTCGCAGAAAAAGCAATCAATGATATTTTATTTGAAGCAGAGCTGGGTACGTTGAACAGAAATTCTGAACAAATAAACAGAATCAGCATCAAATGTAACATCACCGGAGCCATGTGATGCACATCCAATCATATGCAACCGGTTTGTACCAGTGTCATCGGAATCAAATATTTTCTCAACCACACCTTCACCGGGATATGGTTTTTGTGTCTTGATCCAGAGAGCAGAGCAGTTCACAGACTGAGCATTCACGTACGCATTCTCCGGATGTTAACCAAAGCGTAGGTGCAACTCAAGACGTTTATACTGGGAACACGAAAGATATTTCAATAAGTTCACTTTTTTCAAGTTTTAATGGCCAATAAAAACATGTTCTTGTGCTAAATTTATTATCAAAATTTCAAAATTATTAAAACGAAACTTACGTTTGACTTACTTTAATATAATCTTTAAGGACGTATGTATAATAATGCTTCACAAGTATCTTGGACAGCTTGGCTTTTTGAATGACGGGACGTAATGGCTGTGAACCTATCATTTTTAAACCTATCATTTTAAAGTAAAAGTAATGGTGATAGGAAATGATAAAATAAGATACATTTACAATAACATATACATACATAGTAAATACTTACGCGCCTGTTGCAAAATAATGCATAGTAATTGCCAACTTTGTCCCTTGCCGAAATTGCTTCTCTCATCACCGTGTCTTTCTTCAATAAAAATGGGGTGACTAATTCCAAAATGATTTTAAAATTATCATTAGACATGCGGAAATAATTTTCAAAGTCGACTATTTCTTTATAACAAAGAATTGTGTCCATTAAACTTAAGTGTGTGTTTTTTTTTCGATCCTGCAATCACTTTTTGCTCCAACATGTAGCATACGCTCGTGATCCATCAATCCATTAAAATGGATCGCGATCCAAATATCACAATATATATTGAACGTGTAGCAGTGGCCTTAAACTTAAACGATGATTTTCTCTTATCATTCCCTTCGCAGTATCCATGTTGACTTCAGTTGAAAGTGCTGATGGTCGAGCAAAGTGATTCAAACCTCCCACCGCATCCAGAACGCTTTTGAATGATTCATCGTAAGTTTACTGCAAAATGTTTAACTTCCGGCACATGAAAAAAATCTGAGATGAATTCTTTGTTCGACGTTTTTATTCACTAAGGAAATCGTACAACTTATTTGAAATGAACTAACAGAATCGAGCACTGTAAGTAAGCAAACTGAAGAACAAATTGCACTCAAATTCTCTGTTAGTATGGAAGGCGGCGGTCAGCTTAGCGTTAAAAAGGATGTTGACAATCTCTTAAAGCGGACTTTTAAGTAATCAATTCCTGGTACTCTTTTGACAGAATGTACTCGTAGGTACTTTTTTGTGGGTCTCGGATGGATATTTATAGTTACTACAAACGGAACAACAAAAAGGTGAAGGTTTTTTAAAATGAATTGGTTTCATACTTAATCTTGATTAATCCTTACATTAAGTCTTAATAAACAAACTTCCTTGAGGTTATGCACGCAATGTTTGGTTAGATATAGGAGAATTAGGTCGGGTATTGTCTTCCGTTGCCATTAGCTGGCTTTTTATTGCTAAAAACCTTAAAATGCATGCAATTCCTAGATCGCTATGGTCTGTTTCATATTTATAGGGCCACCCATAAATTTGATTTATTTGTGTAACAGTACATTTTTTGCTGATGTTCTATCAAAACACTTGTTTGGACGAAACAACCATGCCCGCCAACTTTGGGATTTGTACAGATAACGGTACTTTTGTTTTTGCAATAATTTTGTTTTTAGCGTGTTTCGCAATCATAATGCCAAGTTCAATTAGTGAGTTTTCAAAGGTGTAAACGATAAGATCATTATTATTTTTATCAAGAAACGATAAAATTCAGCAATAAAAAAGACATGCCGCAAGAAAATAGTTTGACAGAACACGAAATAGGTAAAATTATCGCTTACAAGGACGAAGGATGCAGTGGAAGAGAAATTGGGCGCAAAGTGGGCAGGAGCCATAGTCTCATTGGCAATTTGTTACGAGATCCTGACACTTATGGATCTAATAAGCGCTGGCCACATAACATTGATTCTTTTAGAGGAAAACCATGATTTTGTCTCTCTGCTGACGGGAATTACGGCGTTTTCATCCAGAAATGGGATAAGAATGTTTTCCCAAACTCGAATATACGAGGTGTGTTCAAAATACCAGGTGAATTTAAATTTCGCGGCCTACGTACATTCGACTTTCGATTATTGTTTTTTTTATGTTGGTACACTCGTCTCGAAGATATGTTGACGGTTTTATCATAAACATGCTATAGTTTAGTTTGATTGTGAGAGGCATAAATAAGACAAGTATTTTGGGTGTTCGGCGATTCGGTTTTTATCTCCTCAGTCTGTAATTATGTTATGTACGCGTAATTTCATTTTCATTTCAATAAATTTCACTTCATTCTAAAGGATTTGTTTTTAGTCCCCAAACTCAAAAAAAAAAAAAACTCTTGCCTACGTCTACAACATGGGAGTAGCCAATTATAAAGGTTTCCTTACTTTCAATTAATCGAAACAATTAAACTTTAAACTATTTTCACAGTTTTTGACCGAAAACAAACAATGATACACTGATACACCACCGTACACCGCAGCAGCATCACAGCGAAAATGTTTCAAAAGCGTGCAATATTGACTGGAATCTCTAAGCATGTCGGGACAACATTTTGAAATGCCAACGAGGATAGACGGATGCTTGGACGGATGAATGACTGCTGGGTATACCTGTTTGGCAAAGGTACTGCGATCGTCTGGCTGAGTGCCTCCAGTACATGCCACAACACAAATACTCCGCTCTTGTCTACACTTGTTCATCAACGGGGGCACTTCAGCACCACCAAAAATGGGGGGCCAACAAAAAAATGTTGATGACGATAACACGACAACGACAAGCGAAACTGATGATGATGATGATGACGACGACGACGATGGCGGCGGTGACGACGCTTCCAGATTGATGACGATGACGACACAAGAACTACTAAATACAAACTTCAGAAAAGAAATATTCTGGTGATGTCGAGATCCGGATGATGAGTAAGGTGCTGGCTGCTGCTGGTGCTGATAATGATAATGATGACGAGAACAGAGGAGAAGGCGACGGACGGCCTTTCTTTAAGGACCAACAACTTGTTTGAAATGCTTCCGAGAACATTTCACAACTGACAGTTGTCATTAGTGATTTATAAGTAATATTTATACGTGTGTTATGGCAAAAACAACAACAAACACAAAAAGAAAGGAAAAGCAAAACAATAACAAATAGTGGCAATATTGGTAGTAAACAAAAACCTTCTATTGTTATACACTGTGAAAAAAAAATTGAAGACAAACTTTTAGCAGTAATATTCGTAAAAACGATGTTTAGTAAACTAACACGTATCAGAAACGTTTTCAAATAAACTTTTGATTGAGTACTAAAATTGAGATATAAATTTTATTTATTTAATTACTTATTCATAAAAACAGTAATACTAATCCTTTAAGGCCAAAAATGCGTATTGCACAGCAATACATTCCTGATTATGTATAATGATGTTACATCTATTTGAATGTATATATACATAGGTATACATAAAGGGTGATTTTTTAATCGTAGTTTTTTTTTTTTAATCGAATAAAACACTCAAATTTGCATTATATATTAAAATTTTCCTTGGAATCGATAAATTGGTCTTTGCCATTTAATTTTTAAAGATAATTTCATGTAAATGTTGTCCGCGGTTCCGTCTCAAAATGTCCGTTCGGAAGTTCAAATTTTTCGAGCATTTTGGCCTGTATTCCACGAATAAAGCGTGTTCTGTTATCCTGTAAGGCTTCAATAGTGTTAGGCTTGTTCACATAGACTAACGACTTGACATAACCCCACAAGAAATAATTAAGAGGCGTTAAATCACAAGATCTTGGGGGCCAACACCCAGGGCCTGATCGAGGGATAAGCTGGCTGCTCACGAAATTCATCTCTCAACATATCCATTGTTTCACGAGAAGTGTGGCATGTTGCACCGTCCTGATGAAACCACATGTCAACCAGGTTCAACTCAGCCAATTGGGGTAAAAGAATCTCGTATCATGGCTCGATATCGTTCACCGTTGACGGTAACGTTTCTTCCACGGTCGTCTTTGAAGAAAAATGAACCGATGATGCCACCAGCCCATAAACCATACCAGACTGTCGTTTTTTCGGGATGCATCGGTAATTCATGTATTGCACGTGGCTGTTCATCACTCCATATGCGACAGTTTTGCTTGTTTACGTATCCGTTCAGCAAGAAATGAGGCTCATCGCTGAACAAAATTTTTCGATAAAACAGCGGATTTCCATTGAGCTTTTATAAGGCCCATTCACCAAAAATTAGACATTGTGTGGTAGGTCATTCGTCATTCCATGATGAAATGGCAGAGTATACTGTACACTTTTCACTTTGACAGATGACGTTTGGACGCCATTACCAACCAGTGCTGCCAACCTGAAAACTTAAATCTTAAAAAATCACTCTATATACGAGTATATGTATATACATATACATACATATATATGTATATACTATTTTTATCATCAACATTGGCTCCCCAGCCGTAATTACAGGAAAGAAAAAATAGTGTTAAACAAAATGAAATGAAAGTTATATCGATCCTAATCACTAACAATGATATACGAAGTTATGCAGTGCTTAAATGTCCATTGAAGAAAAAAGTGCAAACATTTTTAAACGAAGAACACTGTTTATGAATGAGAGAATAATCTTAAATCATTAGGCAATTGGTTCCAATATCCGGCAATCCTAAGAAGGAAAGATCTCTCAAATGCCGAATTGTATATTATAGGTATAATGATTTGGATATTTTTTGTTAAACATGAAAACTGAAACAATCCATATAGTGAAATAGAACTCCACTTTTGTTAATTTCGTTAATTTATAAAATTATTAAAAGAGCAACCTAATACTCCTCCATATATGCAGAAATATGTTCACGCCTACGTACGCTATAAATTAATCTTGCAACTGCATTTATTGTCAATTTCAATTTCGAATTATTCATTATTATTGTTCTCGATACCACTTATAGCTCATAAATAATTTGAGTAATTAGAAGCGTCCAAATATTGGTTGAGTGGAGGCTACGTAATACTCCATATACTTTTGCACGCAGAGAGTCAATGAGTTTCAAAATTAAGCCTGTTGTCGATCACAATACCTAAGTATTTGCAACTGTCAACAAACTCAATTCTCGTGGGCCCCAAATATATGTTGTTTCCTGCGTTACTGCTAGAACAGCCAAATGAAATTGCCTTGGCCTTTAAGGGATTAATCACTACTGAAATACGAGTATGAACAGTTCATTGCACAGTGCAATCGAGGCAATAATTTATTTTATTCTCCAGTGCATCGGAAAAACAGCGATCACCACTAAAGTAAAATAAAATATCATTAGCAAATAGGAAATTTCACAAATATTTTAGTTTTTCTTAATATTCAGAATAGGGAGATATGGAAATTGTATTGCTCTTTGGCACGGGTATAGCAATAAATTTTCTAAGAGCTACAGGGCTCTCCAGGCTTATTAAACTCATTCAATGCACCTAATCTGAAAACTCTGGGGTGAGGCGCTAGAAAAGTTCTGGGGGATAAGCTTCTACCAGCACACCTCTTGCTACGCCTGTGCCCTTTGGACGTTCAAGATCCAGTCACCAACGTAGTACGGCAACTATTAAAACTATCAAAGGCGTGAAGAATCAAACTTCATTCCGAAATGCGCTACTTCCCTCGTTCGGAATTAATATTACATATCATCGTTAGCTCTCTTTCCAATCAGTAAATTTGACTCGGGACTTTGAAAAGCGAAAAGGGGGTGCGTATCGGATTCTTACAATATAAAAACAAGATCTTCTAAATGCCTTCTTGGGCAAGGTGCAGAAATGCGGGATCCCATGTTGCGGATCCAAAATATCTAGAGAAGCGATTCCGTAGCTTAATAGTTCTTTACAGCTCAGTCACTAATTCCGCTTTTGTGACAGAGGTACGTACAGTTTATAGCAAACAATATTTTACTTGTGCTGCAACCCTGTAGAGGAATCCGCAATTGAAAGTACGACGAAGAAGTTAATGCAAATTTAATGCAAAATAAAGTTAAAACGATTTTCTTTAAATTTTGGAATTGGAGACAGTGTCAAATTATTCTTCCAGAAATCTAATGCAAGGTCTCCTGTGCGCAACAAGAGTGGAAAGTCTAGTTTTTAAATGTCAACCACGTGAAATTTGCAAAGGAAGCTACAAAGCATGGATGTGGTCTTCAAAAACATAGCTAATAAAAGATCTATCAAACTATGAATACCGCTACTGGGTTTGCCCACGAACTGCACAACTCCAATTGTCAGTGAGTGGAAATGTAGTATTTCTTCGCGTGCCTGCAATGAGAAAAGCGAAAATAACTTTCGGTATATAAATGAGAACCACTTTCTTCAAAATCTTCTAAACACATGTTTGCTTACATTCTAAAACAGCTGTGTAATTGCAGTCAAGCACTAAAATAGAAAAAGTTTTCATGAATCCAAAAAAAAAAAAATTATTTTAAATATATAAAAATTAAAATTTTAACTATTTATTTAATAACAGCGCAATTAAAAGTGCCAACAAAATGTTACTAATATTTCAATTAAACAACAATACGAGGTGTGTTCAGAAAAAAGGGGAATTTTCATTTTTCTCAAAAAATATTTATTGATCAATTTCTATTTTGTCTCCTTCAAAGTAGTCCCCCTCAGATATAATACACTTGTGCCGCATTTTTTTTTTTCAATCCTTGAAGCAGTTCTGATATGCACTTTATGGTATGTCCTTAAGATCTCTCAGCAATTCGGTTTTTATCTCCTCAATCGTCGCAAAACGCCATATTTTCATGGGTCTCCTCAATCTTGGGAACAGGAAAAATTTCGAAGGGAGCCAGATCTGGTGAATACGGTGGCTGAGGCGTGATATCGGCGTTGTTTTTAGCTAAATAATATCTCTCATGATGCAAAAGCCATGATTTTTTTTCCACAATTTCGGACGTTTTTCTGTATTGTTCCGTATTGTCAAGGTAATACTCCTTATTTACAGTACGACCTTGTGGCAAGAACCTCTGATGCACTACGCCATGGTAATCGAAGAAAACAGTGAGTAAAACCTTCACGTTTGATCGAACTTGGCATGCTTTTTTTGGTCTTGACTCTCCTGGACTCTTCCTTTGGGACGATTGGGTTTTGGTTTCGTTGGCATAACCATAAACCCATGATTTGTCACCAGTTGTAACCCTTTAAAATCTGGATCTTCGTTGACGTCACTCAACAATTCCTGAGCGATGCACATGCGATATTGTTTTTATTCAAAATTCTGTAATTTTGGAACGAACTTCGCTGCCACACGCTTCATGTCCAAAATTTCCGAAAAGATTGCATGGCATGAACCAACTGATATGCCGACATCCTCAGCAATTTCTCTAATTGTGATTCGACGATTCTACATAACAATTTTCTTCACTTTCTCAACATTTGCATCGGTTATTGATGTGCTGGGGCGTCTAGAGCGAGCGTCGTTATTCACATCTTCTCGACCTTCTGTGAAAAGCTTGTACCACTTGTAAATATTTTTGACTCAGAGTACTTTCACTGTATGCCACTCTCAACATTTCAAGTGTTTTTGAGTATTTAGTTCCATTTTTTATACAACATTTGATGCAACTTCTTTGATCTATTTTTTTCGATATAAGAAAATCGCCGAACATGCAAAACAGTCGCCTTATTTATGCATCTTACAAACAAACTAAATATGCTATATGGATAAAACCGTCAACATATGTTCGAGACGAGTGTACCAACATAAAAAAATATAATAATCGAAAGTCGAATGTAGGTAGCCCGCGAAATTTGTAAACTCACCTTGGCATTTTTCGTGCCACGGTCGGTGTTTTTGAGCACACTTTGTACATTCATTGCCAATTGTGTTAATTATTCATATTAACTTGTTGTATTTTTAACTTAATTTATTTTTATTTTTTTTTTATTTCAGGATTGCAATTTGAAGCCTTAAGGCCGATTTGATTAAATTAAGCATATCTTCTCCATAATTTGATAACAAATCTATCTATATAAAAATGGTGTGAAAAATGTATAGTAATTCATCAATTGAGAACGGTTGGAACGATTTGGATCACATTTTTTTCAGTTGTTCGTAATTGCCCTCCGGAAAAGTCGGAAAATTGGGGAAATCGAAAATTGATTTTTTGTGTGGAATTTTGTGTGCAATTGTTCCGGAATTGCTTTTCGAATGGCAAAATAGAAAACTCTTAGTGGAAAACTCGAAAAATTCCGGAAAAACGTGAAAAGTTTTAATTTGTTTCGACGATATTTTGCATTTTATCGCATGATTTGATGATTTTGGACGATGTAAAAGTGGAAAATTCGTTGTGAAGCTCGGAAAATTCGGAAATTTATTGTGATAAAATACATTTTGCATGAATTTTAGGTGGAGAAGTTAACGACATAAATAACTGATGGCGCTGTGCTGCGTTTAATGCCACAACCCCGTAGATGGCGTCATACGTTCACTTAGGCTGAACGCAATTTGACAGGTACACTTTTCGCATTGTCATTTTCTATTAAACAAATGTGCTATTTTTCTTGCTGCAATTGATTCGAGTTTTGTGTATTACTACACTTATTTCGGATACTCATATGTCGCGTATCACATCCGGTACAAGTAGTACGATCATTTTTTCAGAAAATAAGTTTGCGTGTAAAAAGTGAGGTTATCTTATTGGATTGCGAGCATTAATTGCGATACATTCATTTCGTAAGTTTTTCTTTTTTTTTGAAAAGAATTGTCTTTTTAATAGGATTAGTCAAAAACGACTTTATTCTAATTTAGAGAAAGTTATTTGCTTGCCTAATGCCACCTATCAGACGATTAAACCTTGGGCGTCGTACACGTCATGCAATAATTAGTCAGAATGTCCGTGATAATCAAACGCAAGAGGAACGCGCAGAACAAAATGAATGGAAATGTGCCCATATTGCACAAGTTCACGCTGTACAATCACCACCTCAAACTCGACAAAATGTTACTAGAAGAAGACCAGTCATAAATGTAGGTTTGAATCGCGCTGCTTTCGAATACGATTCCGCAATCGCCTACAAAGATCTTCACTGCGTTGGTATCGGTTCATTGTCTGTCGTATGCCAGCATTGCAATTCATTGAAGTTTCAACCAGGTAGGATCGATCTTAGTCATGTTGCGGAATCTGAATCATCCGAAATTGTGCAACGGTACGCGGTTGTCCATCAAGAAACTGGTGGACAATGTGATTCAAGCGACGATCATTAAGGGCAAATTCAAAGGAGAGGAAGTTCTTATCCCTCTAATTCCGATGATTCCAACTGATCTTCCATTCCAATTCAAGCGGATTTTGTTCCCCATTCGATTGACTTTTGCGATGACAATCAATAACTCGCAAAGCCATTCATTGGAAGTCTAAGGAATTAATCTCGAATTTCCCTGTTTTTCGCACGGTCAGCTGTACGTTGCCTGTTCGCGTATTGGGAAACCGTATTCGTTGTTTGTTTTAGCACCGGAAAACAAATCAAAAAACATCGTTCATCACATCGCTCTCTACTGATTTCGATTCCATTCAAATAAATCACATTGAAATTTGAACTATCTGTGTTTTATTATTACTTGGGAGTTTATCTGAAGGCGTTAAATTGCGGCGAGTCAAAGTTTGCCGGGTCCGCTAGTACATTATAAAACTTTACAAAATAACTTTAATTGGAATTCACAATCACTCCATTTTTTAACTATTTTTACGCATTCTTCGGTTGTTAAGCGATCTGTATTCGCAAATAACACTTCAAACGACAGGTCTTTAACAGCTGACAGCCTTGCCAGACCGGCGGTTTTGAAACCTCTTAATAGAAAACCTTTTACTTAGATGAATTCACTTTATAATTTTAGGCACTTTTATCTTGCATAAGTTGTTCTTTAATTAATTATTTGTAACAGAAAATGTTTCTGAGTAGTTTTTAAGCATGAAAAAGAGCGAAACGTAACAAATGTGAAATAATTTTCACATTTCTGATCAATCGATCATTTCTCTCAGTGCACAGTTGATTTGTTCGATTGATATTGATACCTAAGCTTGCATAATCATTCAAAAAAATCATAAACACAACCAATGCTGGCAAAAAAAGAAAAAAAAAACTTCAGCAAAGTGATGAAAACTGAAAAATTTTTGTAAGACCTAGAAAGGAGAGTGAAGAGAAGAAAAAAAATCACGAAACCGAGACCTTTGCCAAAGGTGTTTACAAGTTTATCGGTTTCGGTTGTTCCAGCGACAAAAACTTGTTAAAATGTTGCATTAGTGTTCAACACCACGGCCACAAAAAACAAAAACGCCGAAGAAAGACAACAATTTAACAATATTGCAACATGTTGTACAATGCGTTAATTTTGTTTTTTTTTTTTGGTTTTGCTTTCATTTCTGGCAACATGGCATCGAATTATAAGGACGTTCGCTCGCTCGTACAATTCAGCGCGAAATACAAAAAATAATATGCCACCAGCATAATTCTGAAAAGAAAAACGTGATTGTGCTACTGATTGCTTCCAGCACTTCTGGCCACTCCAGTCAAACAAACACTTTACGGATTCCTTTGCCAAAGCGCGGTAAAGAGCACAAGGTGCCCGGCAGCCTGCCTGATCCACAATATCTATGCTTATGGCTGCAAATGGTGGCTCTTTCCGATATTGTTGTTAAGCTGCAGTGAAACCACTTGCTCGCTCTTGACGGATGATATATGGGAATGTGTTAAATTTCTAACCTTTTGCACGCTTTCTGCAATGATGGACACATGAAATGTAACCGTCCGTCCCTTTTTGTACTTCATTGCTAAACGGCCGTCCGTCCTTCGGCTTGCTCTGCTTGTTCGACGCCAATAACAAACAACAACATTGAGTGAGAATCGCTTTGAAATCGGTTAACGAAAATCATTGCATTTGTTTAAGCACGTGTTGTGGATAATTAAATTAAATTTATTTTTAAAACCGGCAATTCACCCAAAAACGTGAACTCCCCATACTAGCAGCTAGCTAGACGGAGAAGGAAAAAACAAACGTTTATGTAAACAATTGGAAATTGTTTAGCTAAATACAAACACGTGACCGCCATCAGTTCCGATCGAAACAAACCAGTCAGTCATTCAGCCAGCCAACGTCCCGTCCGCCAGGCAAGGCCGTGGCTAACAAGTGTTCAAGTGGTGGCCACTTGCCACGAACAAAGGCCGACTAAGGAGTAGCAAGAGCGAGTTGCTTTTAAAATATTTACATTAAACACACACTTGAAAGGGAATAACCAGGGGTAGCTTTCGATTTGTGGCTTAATATTCCTCCCTTCAAAAGGGAATACATCAAAATCATTTAAGTCTATCAATTTCAAAGTCCTAGAGTGCAATTGCGTTTTATTTTTAGTTGCGGTATCTAGAAATCGTTGCAAATATAAAAGAAAGTACGGGTTTTGCTCTTACGAGTACAGTAACGAAAATGTATCACCATAAGTGTTGCAACTACAAAAAGAGACAGCGAAGAAAATGGCTAATTAAATTGCCATATCAGTACGAACTCTCTCAATTAAACAATAACATTTTAGTTTTTAACAACTTTGAGAAAATTGGAAAATTTGAACGCCTCCGGTAGGTTTTTTAAAGTAATCAAAATAACCAAAAATTTAATGTTCAATTCAGAAAGTTCGTCTTTTCCATAAATGGTTCAGATTAGCCAACAACGAATCCGCTAAAACCGAACTCATCGCTAACTATCAAAGTTTTCAAAAAAAAACAGCGTTGCCATTTCCACATTTCTCTGTCCAATTAAATTAATCGTTTTGAAATTAAAATTCTTTCGAATTATAAACACAACTACTGGTTCGTCTGTTTGACGAATAAATTGGGAGATTCTTTTTTTCAAAAGTAAAATTAAATAAAACACACATAAAGCTTTAATTTGAAACTTTTATTTCATTATAACGCTTGGACTTTGCCATTTAAATGACCCTCTCTGAATTGGTTGCAGCAATGGCTCCTTTTGAGGTAGTTTTCGGCCACTCTTTCTCGGCGATAATTTGAGGATTACTGGTTCTCTAATGCTCCAACGTTTAGGAATTATCCGCGTAAACACGATCTTTATAGCACTCCCAGAAATGAAGCCTAACGGCATGATCCTGGTGACCAATTGACGTCGCTACAACTTGAAATTACGCTTTCTGGAAACTTCTCATGCAATAAACCCAAAATCGGTCATGTTGTATGGCTCCTGGCACTGTCTTGTTGAAACCACACATTGTCCAGTTCATAATCTTTAATTGCAGGCCAAAAAAGGCGGTCATACGCGGTCATGGCGTTCTGTTTTGAAATTCGGATTATCCGCCACACTTTCACTAACAGAAGCGATATTTTCGGCAGTGCACATATGGCGGTGATGCACAGGCCTGATCACATCTGTAACGCTCCATTCTATACAAATTTCTTTATAATCTTGCAAATTCCCTGCACAGCAGGTTGATTATGACGACCATAACCAACCCGTAATGCACGAAAAGTACCTACGTTTGAATCACCACTTTTGTAGTAAATTTTAACTAATTTTACTCGTTCTTCGGTTGTTGAACTTTTCATATTCGTAAATGACAAACCTTTAACTAAATAAATGACACTTCAGATGACATGTATTTAACAACTGACAGCCTTGCCAGACCGGCGGTTTCAAAACTCTGTAGAAACAAGCTGTCCGATACAGTTTCTCTACTTTCATTGCCGGTTATTTAAGAACAATTTGTCAACATACGTCCCAGAGTGCTATGGAATCTGAACCTACACCGGACTCCTTTGTAATTGGCTACGTTACTTTTTGCGTCGATTACCCCAATCAGACATGGCGGCGGTTTGTTTTTAAAATTTGAATAACGAGTTTTCGCCACGGACATGTGGGGAGAGTTTTTCGTTTCTTATGTGATTTTCTGCATATACTTACTCGTATACGAGGATTTGAAAGTTAGTTTACAGGTGGTCAATAGCAATTAATGTTATTGTCTCTTCGTTTTTTAAATTTATATATTATATTTTTTAAATTTATATATTATATACAGGGTGACGCCATAGAACGTGCATATTGCATCATCTTTTTTTGCGGGGTAGAAAAGGCCCGGGCAGGGGGGCGCCTACATCGTTGGGTTGGCTGGCTCATGGAGTTTTACTCGCTATGAATCACTTCGACGGGAAGCGTCGCGCATTTTGCGTGCGCGCATTTTACGAGAACTCTCGTTCATATATTGCTACTAGGCGAGTATATTGTGCTGAATGTGGACTACGGCGAATTAGTGAAGCTCCGAGAGCTAATTTAATTAAAATATGGGTAAAGCGGTTCAATATTTAAATCACAAGCAAATGATCGCCCATGAACATCTAGGACCGAAGAAAATGTTGAGAGAGTTATGGAGTCAGTACGAGGAAATCCACAAATGTCGACTCGCAAGAGATCGTCTGTCTTACAATTGTCGCGACGAAGTTTGCAACGAATTTTAACATTGGATCTTAAACTGCATCCATATAAGCTGCAATTAACACAAGAATTGGAAGAGTCTGACTTCATAGCAAGGCAAGGCTCGCATTTGCTAATGAAATGCTTAATCGATTTTCCAATTTTGACAATATCCTTTTCTCTGACGAGGCTCATTTCCTTATGAATGGGTTCATAAACCGTCAAAATTGTCGCTACTGGAACAGTGAAAATCCCAAAATCAAACACCAGAAACCATTGCATAGTCCTAAAGTGACAGTATGGGCAGCAATCTCTGGCAGAGGAATAATTGGTCCTTCGAAAATGCGCGGGGCCACGTTGGATGGACTTTTGGCTCTAGAAATTGAAAGTTCAAGAATAGTGAATTCCAGAACTTGGTTCCAACAAGATGGAACTACCTGTCACACATCAAATGACTTCATGGCAGTGGTGAAACAGATGTTCCCTGGCAGACTGATTTCGAAAAGAGGTGATATCCCATGGCCCCCACGTAGTCCAGACTTGACGCCTCTTGACTCTTTTTGTGGGGATACCTCAAACACAAAGTCTACAGTAATAATCCAAGGAACATCGTTCAGCTCAAGAAGAATATCCTTGGTGAAATGGCAGCCATTACACCAATATTACTGAAGAAAGTTTTCAATAATTTTCATTTGCGGTTAGAGGAGTGCCGTCGTAGAGAGGGTCACCATTTAGATGATGTTATTTTTAAAAAATAAACTCCATTTATTACTCTACAATGCCGTAGATTTATTTTAACCATACCTTTTGTATTTATTTTTTAATCTATTTTTTAAATATGCACGTTCTATTGCGCCACCCTGTATTATTAAATTTAACATTTTTATTAAACAATTGTTGCTGTTATATTTGTATGGGCGATGTAAATTTTAGGGTAGAAAGAAGTAAGCATTGACTTCATATGAACATGTAATTATTCATTTAATGTTTGAAGATTCAATGAAAATACTAATAGCATGATTGATTAAGAATGTCATTTCATTTAGAGACCATATCTGATAAGACTAAACTAATCAGTATAAAGCGTGAGAAATTAGGCAAAACTAAAAAAAAACAAGTAATGAATACAAACAAAGATAAAAGTAGGAAAATCATCAGTGTCTAAGACATCTGTAACCAATTGCAACAAAGTGTCCCTATTGATGTGACAGGACGCTCTAATAAAGAGGTTTCTGGCGACCAGTGCCATCAAAAACGCTTGCTGTGAGAGAACTCCAAGGCCTGAAATCTATTGCAGGAATCCTATTTGCATTTGGTGATAATCATTTACTCTAAAACTCCAATGCAATGTGTGACATTTTAAAACCCTGTGTAAATTCCGATGAAATGATTGTTTTGCGTCATATCACTATCGAAGACAAACCGTGAATACACAACTATCAGCCTCACAGCATAGAATGCGGGGTTTTCCTAGTCTATCGAAATAGAAGAAGGCAGAGGCAGATTCTGTAGACTGGATAAGTTATGATTACCGAATATGGCCATGGTATTATTCATTCCGATTACCTAGCCTGCACCTGTTGCTGAATTGTTGGAGCGACTTGACCATATTTTCATTGATACCGGGGAACAATTTTCTATTTCAAATCTGAAAATATAATAAATGACGAAATTGTACAATATTCTCTAGGGGGTTTATAATTATTGGTAAATTTTGAAAATTTCGACTAATACAATTTTTTATTCCGAGGGCAGATTTTGTAGTTAATTTCGGTATTAAACTGTGTATCACATATTGTATACTGTTATATATTAAGCGGTTTTAAAACCGCCGATCTGGCAAAGCTATCAGCTGTTATATAGTATGGCGGTCCCAAAACTAGCCGACTTTCCGTATAGATGGTGTCAATAGTTTGAAACAAATTATTTCGGTCAAAAGTGGCAACCTCACAAAATTCAAAGTTTCATTTCATTTCTAACATTTATTTCATTTAACTTTCAAGACTTCATGTTATTTAGTATTTTCATTTGAGCCATAAAAAGTAAACAATCTCAGTGAATTTGTGTACATGGAAAAATTTTTCACCGTTATGTAATTGAATATTTCCATTTGAAAGATCTCCGTCCAACCAGTATTAAAGCCGAGCTAGATTCTACTCTGGGGGAGTCTGTTCCTTTATTTACGGCTGTAAAATATTGGGTAGCGGAGTTTAAACGAAGCCGTACGAGCTGCCATGACAAACACCGTAGTGGTCAATCAATTGAGGGATCCACGCGAGACACGGTAAAGAAAATCCACAAAATGGTATTAGACGACGGTCGGCTGAAGGGGCGTGAGCTACATGAAATGATAAGCATTTTAAAAATTGCTATACGAGTCGTATTCGTATATTGACCGAAGATTTGAAGGTGAGAAAGCTGTGTGTTGAAAGGTGAGCTGTGAAAGCAAGCGTGACACCCATATGCTTGCTTTCAATAGAGCAAAAACAGCGTCGTGAAGATGTTTCAGTAGAGTGTTTGGTAATGTTTCACCGCAATAAGGTCGAATTTTTGCATAGATTTATAACCATGGCTGAGACATGGGCATTTCACCTCTTCACACTTGAGAGAAAGGAACAGTTAAGACAGTGGACTGGAATGAGGCGAAGACGGTTCCATCTGCAGTCAAGGTCATAGCGCCTGTTTCTTGAGATGCGCAGGGGTTTATTTTCATTGATTATCTTCAGAAAGGAAAGACGGCGAATCAACGACAAATATTATGCAAATTTATCGAAGCATTTTGGTAATGAAATTATTGAAAAAAGGCCGCATTTGGCGAAAAAGAAAGTATTGTTTCATCAAGACAATGTTCCAGTTCACACATCCACTATTCCGATGACCAAAATTAACAAATTAAAGTTAGAATTGCTTGATCAAGCACTTTATTTTCCAGATTTAACTCTCTCGGATTGTTTTATATTTCCAAATTTGAAAAAGACTCTGTGGTAAAAGATTTGCCAGTAATAAAAAGTTGGACTCTGCGGTTGATGACTATTTTAAGGAGTTTGACAGTCCTTACTATATGTAAACAAGGTATAGAAGCTATTGAATGTTGCTGGTAAAAGTGTACCGAGTTAAAAGAAAATTATGTTGAAAAATAAAGAAATATTTTCCTAACTTTTTTGTGTCTTCTTTGTTAAGTCGGCTAGTTTTGGTATCTCCTCATAAATACCTATCATCTGAAGTGTTATTTATTTAGTGTAAGGTTTGCCAGTTACGAATACGAATCGTTTAACAACCGAAGAGCGTATAAAAATAGCTAAAACTTATTACAAAAGTGGTGATTCAAACGTGGACTTTGATTCAAACACTTTTTTCAGCGATGAAGCTCATTTCTCATTCGGTGATTACGTCAACAAGCAAACTTGTCGCATATGGGGCTCGAAGAACCCAGAAGTGATTGTGAAAAAGCCATAGCATCCAGAAAAAGTTTGGTGCGCAATAAGGTCTGGAGGTGTCATTGGGCCGTAGTTTTTCGAAATCTACCCCAAAAGGATCCGCAACTGCAACCAATCCAGAGGCGGTTATTTAAATGACATTGTATTTCGTACATAACAGGTGCATTGTAATGAAATTAAAGTTTCATCAAAATCATAGAAAAGAAAGCATTTAAAAGAACATTTTAAGAGCGTTAAAGAATGTCAGACGCCAATCAGGATATGGAACCACAAGAAACTGAAGATATAATCGTTTGCAACCTAATAAAAAGTTTGACAAACATTGAGAGCATTTTGACCAGGGTTTGGTCCATGAAATTTGAACTTTATTTACTTTATTATTTGTACTTGTCATACAAAACATTAAACCGTTGATGTCAGGCAACGTTAATGTGTTAAATTTGTTGCTAAGGAAGGAAGGAAAATGGTGATAAATTCAAAAAAAAATAAGTGAAATCATATCTTTGAAACCATTTAATTTAACCTTACAAAAATTTACAATATCTTGCATTGAATTTAGGATTTTGCAAACGAACGCGACTCAGCCCTAACAAAGCCAGCCTCAGGTCCACTATATTGTAGGAAAGGAAACAAAAAAGAATGTGTGCACTGGAAATAACGACGAATGAAGAAATATATTAATATTACGGATGTAATCCTTGCAGTTCATCAGTACGAAATGAGTTAAGTTAGGAGATTCGTCTATGCTGACTTCAAACGACAAACATTTATTTGGTGGGGAACATTTTTGAATTATGAAATCTTTAGCGATGAAAACGGAAAAAACCAAAATAATTTCCATCGCAACTAGAATTGTGTAAGACTGTGGCCTTTTCACCGAACAATTCAGAAGTGAACTCCCAAAGAACTTTAGGCATGATGACCATCTACACAAACAAAATAATAATTTCAGTGTCCGCAATAAAAGGCTACCCTTCCAATTTTTACTACTTTTGTTTGTTCAACTTACGATCTTAGACTTGCGTCGTGTGTAGCATCGCATACTAGCAGCAAAAAATTCGAAGCGTTTCGATATTCTACGCCTCTTCTCCGTATTGTCACATCAGGACTTGACAAAAATTTTACGACTTGAGCATTGTTTCTTAACCATTTTTCACATTTTCTCAGGTGGAGTACATTGTTTTTTGATTGATGTATCAAATTATATACTTTATTCAAATCTTCGAAATAAACCTCTGTGCGATCGATTAAATGCTTTCTCTCTCTGACTGCTAAATATCTTCCATCTTCCATCTCAGTCGTTTCTTTAGACTTAGAAATAAGAAATAGTGCCAAGTGGCTATACAGGGTAAAATTTATGGCTGAGAGAAAATTTCATAGCGAAATTCGTTGAGTTTGGCAATCCGCTCCAGGCCCTTGCGAAACCATACATTCTTTTGATGGTGGAGCACGTTCTCCTTAGCCACAATGGCTAGGTTTATCATAAAGGCTGTCTATGATCATTAGCTTCGTTAAAAGATTATGGATGCGAAACATACTCCTCTGGCGGACTGTATAATTGAATTTTTTGAACAAAGTGTTTCATAAACAGATGTACGATCACGTTCAAATTCATTTACTTGTACACATTGACAAAAGCTGACTAAGATGTGCTGTCTGTGACCTCAAACTCTTTTTTTGATTTTCCGGCTTAAAGCTCTCATACGAGTACGTAGATGCTAAAATCTTTGCAAGAAACGCACTTGTTTTCCAAAAATGGTTCGCTTAATCTTATCCATATAAAAGGAATCACCTGGAGTTGTGACCAAAATTCTGCAAAATGAAAATAAACAGATGAAACATCATATTTTCTATGAGATAATTAATGGTATGACACAGCCAATGGTTTCAGGAAAACTTTCTAAAAAGTTAGAAATTTATTAAAGTTCTGATGGGTTCTGATATAATTAATTTTAGTCATTATCACAGACATAAGACATATTTAAGATATCATGTGATAAGGACGCTTGGGTAATATGTATTTCAATATTGTTTGCAATATTTTAATCCTCCCAGGATATTTGTAAGACAAACATCTGTTTTTGGCTTCAAAAATAAATTAAATGCATAACATACCATTTTAACTTCCTTTGGTTTTGAACCACAAAGAACCCACAAATATTGTCAATTAGATATCCAAAATATAGAGTGGAATTTTAGTCAATTTTAGAGATAATCTGGTCATTAAAACGATACTAAAGATTTAAATTTATTTTGTGAACATCCAAAACATCTTAGCATTACATCTCTTATTGCAGAAACTTCACATCTCTATGATATGCTATTGAAATTAATCATTATGTGAACTTTCGATGCCAGAAAATCCATATTTAGTAATACTCTTGTTCCATGTGGCTCCAATGAAATGTGTGTTCACAAATTTATCACTGGCAAAGATCTTAAAAACTCCATCAGATTCCTTTCCACTGCGGCACAAAGTAAAGGTGTTAACTGTTTAAACGAACTTCTTGGAGTGGTAGTGGGGAGTTGGGGAACAGAAAGCATTTAAAGTTGCAAAACATAATTTGTGAAAATAAAACGCTGGGGCACCACCACCACCACCACCACCATTAGGTGGTCAAAAAGAATAAAATGTGTCAAAGATATTGTTGCAGTCGCACCATAAAAGGCTGCTAAGGCATTCACACATGCGCAAATAGGACCAGAAAAGGCCTTTACATTTGACAGTTCGAACCATAACTTATGATGGATAGTTGAGCGGCCATCGACGATGGCAGTACTGGTAGTTAGTCCAATGCGTTGTATACCAAGATATCATTATGAAATTATAAATATTTATAACTTCTTAATGTTTGCCAGTGATCAGTGATCAGTGATCATCAGTTATTAATAACTCTTGCTTTGATTTAACTTGCTGCGTTGTCTGACAGATCAAGTTGGTGCGATAAGGTGCGTCATTGTTGTTAAGTAGTTGGTGGCAAAGATCATAAATTATAAGTTCTTTTAGTGGAATGAGCAACAACAGCAGAAGTGAGAAATGAAAAGAAAAGAAAAGATTTGAACTTTTCAGGTATTGTAAAATAACAATTAAAGTGAAAGAGAAATTTGTTATTGGCAACATATTTGTTTATGGACAGGGTTCTCTGCTACAGATTTTTCCTAGCAAATGTTCCTCAATTCACTCAATGTGTCAGAGCATGTTTGCATAGCACCACCCTAAATGATGTTCTTTTCAAATTGACGGATTTCTACAATGATTTCAAGAAACTTTGCCATTTTACAGCCAACAATTCATTGCGTTGAATTGATGAAGATGTTGTCTGAAAAAGAAAAAATATCAAATATATATAGTCAAATTATACAGTAAGACCATCTAATGTTTTCGCAAAAATAAGTTTTTGGTGGCAACAATTTCTGTTGTTTCCTTCTTTTTATTTCTTTGGGTGTACAAAAAATTCTCTTTCTATCTCTCTATAGCTCTATAGAGAAATATTTTGTGTGGCGATGTGAAGCTCAATAATTGTTTTTTAAGAAATGCTATAAAGTAAATTGACCCAAAGTTGGATAAAAGCTACAATTTATCAAGTTCTGAATTTATGTAACGATATCGTCCATGTTTTGTTTTTTTTTTTTGTAACTAAATGTTACAGATCGAGAAGCTATTCCTGATGGCCAGGCTACACCATACCCAAGTTTCATTGTAACGGGTTCAAAAATGTAGAAATCTTTACAAAACATACATACATATACAGGGTTGCCCATATTCGACGGACCCATGTTTTTTAAAAAAGAAATCAAAGAAAAAAATAAAAATTTGGCGGTTGGC
>JAHXMU010000030.1:618852-657180 GCA_019455685.1 Philornis downsi | reverse complement strand
CGTTGCCAGATGGGTCCGTCGAATATGGGCAACCCTGTACATACATTGTCTGTGTGTCCATATGTTACGTTTAAGCATCTATGCAGTCAACGATATTGTAATGAAACCTTAGAAAACTAATTTTTGAATGCCCGGAATAGTTTCTGGGGTAGTTTCTTTATTCTATGAGGTATTTAGCGAATAGTTTGTAACCCTCGTACGACAGTATAACCACTCCAAAAACCATTTCATACATCCAGACAACAACAATCATCATCACAGTCGGATGAACAATGTAGAAGGCTTTAAGAAACGGTCAAGAAACGCTCATAAACTAATTATGTGTATATGTGAATTAACCATATTATGCATATTGGCTCAGTTATATGTTTTATCTTCGTTTTTGCCAAACGAAAAAATAGTGATCCATATTCAGTGGACTAACCAAGATATGGGCTCCAACTTTTGCTGATTCCTTGTTATATAAATAACGAATTGCGTGCGATATATCGTTGACACCATCTTAAACTAACGAGTATGAAAAATGCCATTTTTCATATTCGTTAGTTTCCAGTTCTACTCTATAGGGCGCTTGTTGTGGCATTGTGTCGAAACGCTAAGGAAAGCGGAGTGGCTCGAATCAGCAAATGCATTTCAACGAATTTGCACCCGAAATTTCTTCTGAAAAGTACACAAAATCTCATTCGTTAATTTAAGATGGTGTCGACGATATGCGTTCCACATTTTACTCGTTTGAATGAATGAAAGTTTGAATGAAATGTGCTGTAGTGTAAATCTCTATCAACAAGCCCGCTCAAACACGTGGCCATTTTGACTTCGTTTTGCCAATCGCAAACTAGAAATTACCCTAGAATGGATGGAATACTAAGTTTATCATTTGTAATAACTAGAAATACTTATCAGATATCTCATAAACTATACATATGTACATATATTCTAAGGCCTTGTAAAAATTTATTTGGTTTTAAACTTTGCGTCGCGTCTTCGTTGAAGCATTGAAACATATCATAGTCATAGGCAGGTTAATTCCGAAATTGGATAAAATATACCCTGTAGGCGAAGTTTGCTAACTCGAGTACTGAACACGTCTATAGAAAGTTGAGAATTTTTGAAGATTTTTGTTTATTCAGCTCAAGACAATTTTAGCAAAGCTTGCTTCAGAAAAATAAGTTTTGACAGAATGATATTCCCATAATCCCAGGCTGTCTGTACAGCTTCTGAAAAGTACACAAAATCTCATTTGTTAGTTAAGATGGTGTCGACGATATGCGTTCCACATTTTACTCATTTGGAACGAATGTGCTGTAGTGTAAATCTATATCGACAAGCCCGCTCAAACACGTGGCCATTTTGACTTCGTTTTGCAAACTAGAAATCACCCTAGATTGGGTGGAATATTAAGTTTATCATTCCGTTTGTAGTAACTAGAAATACTTATCAGATATTTTATAAACTGTACGAGTATATACATATTCTAGCCTTCGTAAAAATTTATTTTGTTTAAGCTTGGCCGTCTGCATCTTCGTTGAAGCTAAATTGCTTAAGTTAGGAGACTGAGGATTTCCATAATAACAGCTCATAGTCATAGGGAGGTTAATTCCGAAATTGGATAAAATAAACCCTGTAGGGGAAATTTGCTAATCCGGGTACTGAACACGTCTATAGAAAGTTGAGAATTTTTGAAGATTTTTGTTTGTTCAGTTCATGACAATTTTAGCAAAAGCTTGCTTCAGAAAAATAAGTTTTGGCAGAATGATATTCTCATAATGCCAGGCTGTCTGTACAGCTATTTCGTATCCAGTCACGGATCCTCATCAGCAGATCTGGTATAATGGCTGTAAACAGTTTATCAAGTTTTATGCATCTGAAACTCTCAACTTAATGAGAACTCCTTCGAAAAACATCACAAGCACGTACTTATGTAAAAAAGGTCGCAAAACTTCGTGTTTTTATTTGTGTTAAAAAAGAAAAACGGGTTTCAAACTACATTATTTTATTATTCGTCTTACCTCTACGTCATCATTCACTACGTCATCTAAAAGACAGACCAAATTAAAAACAAACTAGTGGACTTTTGAAAATTTCAAAAAAAAAAAAAATATTGAAAAATGGAAAAGTATTTATTAATTGAAACCAACTTGCGGATGGTCCTTCACAGCCAACCCAAGATCCAAGTTGGTCGTTTTCTTCAATCATGGACTTTGCCTCGGTATACATCTGCTCATGTATTTCCCAGATAGTAAGATAGTGAGAAATAACTGTGACAGCACACAGAGTTTGTCTTAAGCTTTTTTAAGGCTTTAATGATAGCGATAAATATTCGGGCTGTCCAAATAAAAGAGTTTTGTGTCGAAAAAAAAAATTGAAGACCGGTTTGTTTCGTTTCAAATTCGCAAATGCAGTTTTATTCATTATCAAATATGGCCTTAAATTACAATAAGACTACAGTATGAAAAATTTCACAAGCCTTGAAGACGAATACCAAAGAAAGTAGAGACAATTGACAGGACTTTAATGAAAGATTTGACATGTAATTTATAAATAATTCATTTAAAAGGAGGAAAGAGAAAAAGGTTTGGGAAACGCGAACATCAATTTATACAAATGAACCAACACTCTCTGTAAGGGATTGCATTAACTGTGAGTGTGGTTATTGAATATTTGACATAAGAAGAAGGCCTTCTTGATACGCCTGCTTATTGATACAGCGTTCTCTATGCTATGCGAACCACAGACGGGCGAAATTCGTACACTGAAAAAAAAACTTACTCTTAGAAGGTCTAAAGCAACAAAAATGCAAATTTTTCGGAATTTTTTCAAAAATTTTATAATTTATTCATAGTATAAATACTGGAAAGAACCCTACAAACTCATATACTTTTTTAAGGGACCGTGATTATTGAACCGTGCCGTGGTCGCAAATCATCTCAGTGAACGTTTCGAAATACATTCAATTTTAAAATGTATTTGCCAAGCTATAGGGTGATTTCTTAATCGTAGTTTTTTTTTTTTTAAATCGAATAAAACACTCAAATTTGCACAATATACTAAAATTTGTTATTGGAATCGATAAATTGGTCTTTGCCGTTTAATTTTTAAAGATAACTTCATGTAAATGTTGTCCGCGGCTCCGTCTCAAAATGTCCATTCGGAAGGTCCAATTTTTCGTCACTTTTTCGAGCATTTTGGCCTGTATTCCACGAATAAAGCGTGTTATGTTATCCTGTAAGGCTTCAATAGTGTTCGGCTTGTCCACATAGACTAACGACTTGACATACCCCCCACAAGAAATAATCAAGAGGCGTTAAATCGCAAGATCTTGGGGGCAAACACACAGGGCCTAATCGAGGGATAAACTGCTCACGAAATTCATCCCTCAACATATCCATTGTTTCACGAGCAGTGTGTCATGTTGCACCTGCCACAAATGAAATCACATGTCAACCAAGTTCAACTCAGCCAATTGGTGCAAAAAAAATTCCTTGTGGTTGAGTAACACATGCCCAATCGCTGAGAACGGCGACGAAATGATATTTCACGATCGTCATTAACACCGGCCGCTACGGCTGCAATATCTTCTTCGATACGCACTCTACGCATGCGAGTCGATGGTTTTATGCCCAACAAAGTAAATTCAGCAGGTCGATTATGACGACCATAAAATGGTCGTATCAAACGATGCACATTTGTCACAGAGCACGAATTTTGATAATAAATTTCAACGATTTGCAATCTTTGCTCGTTTGCTAGTCTTTCCATGATGAAATGGCAGAGTATACTGTACACTTTTCACTTTGACAGCTGACGTTTGGACGTCATTACGAACCAGTGCTGCCAACCTAAAAAACTTAAATCTTTAAAAATTACCCTACTTATCATAATTTTCGGAATACGAACAATTTTAAACATATATTTATGGCAAATATTTAAAAATTACAATATTCAGAAAATCAAAACAAATTTAATCACTAAAAATTCCATGCCAAGTCTGGAAAATTTAAACATTTCCTCTGAGTCCCTGAGAATGCCGCTTTAATTCTGTTAGTAAAAAGAACATAGTGCTTGAAATTTTAGAACAAGGAGGATTGTAATGGTTTCTAAAACTAGGTGCAAAAATCTTTGAATCAACTCGACGGCAAATTGTGATGTCTTGAAGACGGCTTACGGACAATCAATTTGTTAATAATGAAAATCAAGTTCGGCTGGAGATTAATTTCAAATCATCACAATAAGCCTCTAAATTGGTATGGCTTCACATGATTAAGCGAATCATTAAAATCGAAAAGGGCCGGACTAGGAGCTGTATTCAAATTGTTTGATAACATACACAACAATAACATCCTGGCTCTAGAATGTATCCTGTAATGATGCATATAGCGTATGTGGGCACTTCATAAAAAATATACAGTTGCTGATTATTAATGTTTCTCTGACAGATAATGAATTAGTCCTCTGTTTGTGATGTTTTGAAATTCCAAACAATCTAGGCAAATTATTTAGACAATGCAAATGTTTTGAAATGACTCAAAATGATGTATTACTTTGATATGTGTGTGTGCCTGTACATGCATACTCGTACATACATATGTATGCATGTCTTTAACATATGACCACATTTTCATATACACTACAAGGACTCTAATAGGGCTGAATACAAGTTTATTAGAGAACAAAAGGAAACAACAACAAAAATGCTCTAAAATAACACTTCAGGATATAAAGTGAAAAAAGTACTCTCTGCCCCCCTCCCCAACCCTCTGCATCATTGAATAGTTGCAGTTGTATGATTGTCAGAATATGGAAAACCTCTTCCTCTACCTTGATTCACCCCTTGCACACTTAGATGAATTTCGTTTAAACGCATTAAGCCTAAGGGTGAAAAAGAGTTGTGGCAAGAGGGAAAAATGTTAATAATATAACAAAAAGACAGAAAAGTGAAATTAATTACCAAAGCTAAAAGGCACAACTGTTCGTAAAGATTGCTCGGGTGTCAACTCACTGGTATCTTGAGCCTAAATGCGCTCATAAATTATCATTTGTAGTATTGAGTGGGTAAACTGAAAGGGCGTTGAAGTTATACACAAATGATAGTTGAAAGAAGTTATAGATCTGGCTACACGCCATGACATCACATAACTTATTTGTGTTATACTGATATTATGCAAATGTTTTAGACCTTTTTTTTTCTTGTTTTGGGGCCAAATTGTATAAAATATGTTGGAAGGAACACTTGAAATTGACATTCTTCAATAGTAATCCTTTTTACAAGTTTCATTCACACATAACGCATGTAAATAAGCATGGCATGTCGACGTATCCTTTGACACGCATACCTTGATACTGGTATCCCATCCTGGTATCTTTGGCTACTCTCCCTCTCTCTCTCTCTCTCACTCTCTTAAACTACCATAAGTTAAGGTATTAGTAAAGGTAACAGAGATAGAATTATCATACGTTACTAATGATATACCAAAACAAGAACTGGTGAAGTCGTGCAGAATGGATGAATGTCTGAGCGATGGTGTTGGCTGGTCGTAACGGTCATCCCGATAGACAGTGTCTGTTGCCAATGTTGTTGGTACGTGCGTATAGTTAATGTCAAGATATTATCATTTAATTCGTTGAAATTAACACAACATTGTTAACTCCAAATGAGGCAATTAATTAAGTTAATACATTCGCCAAGTCAGCACGCGTTTGTACTCCTCCATCTATGTGGATGTGTCAGTAACATTATCATTTGTATTTCAGTGTATATATATGTGTGTGTGTGGTTCCTCCAAATGTGTCTAATATCGAAAGATGTATGACTTTATGTTAATTTAAGGAGTAAATGAAGTCATTTACATTTTGCACCTCGTTACAATGATGGATGTGAAGTGTTTAAGGAAAATACACAACAGTTGGTATTATAACGAAGTACAGTAGAACTCCAATTATCCGAACTCCGATCATCCGAATCGCTGATTATCCGAATCGCTTTTGTCTTGTGTAAAACAGCTTACTTTGACCAAGATGTATAGGAAACACTGATTTTTTTTATGTATGTACATATTTGTACCTAAATGTTGTACCTAAATGCATACAATGCCCAAAATAAGCTCTTTTACTTTAAAATCCCCTTTTTTCAGAGAAAATCCAATTATCCGAATTTTTGATTATCCGAATGTGGTCCGGTCCCAATTGATTCGGATAATTGGAGTTTTACTGTATTGCCATTGTTGTTCACATAAATGTCAAAAGATGGCCCACATAATCATGGTATGTGAATATTTTACATGTAAATTATAGACAAAAAGTGGCCCAAAAGTCAAAAGTCCACTCCATCTATTGAAATTACACTGTAGCCAAATTTTCAAATTGGAAAAAGAATAACTTAAGGTTTGTCAATATTAAGAAAAGGTCCGAAATTTTCTTTTCATGTTTTTATATCCTTAAAATACAATAAATAAAATAGATTATACGTTTTGTTTTTGTTTTACTGCGAGTACAAATAAGCCCCTATTTTTTTACAAAACTAAGTTCAGATTGAAATTGTCAGAAGGTTAAACGTCATATTGTAAAGTTGGATATCTCTCAGGCAGTATCATAACCTTGAAATATTAACGATTTTGTATCAACATTTTGCATCATGCATGAAAATATCAAGTTTTGAGCCAAATAAAGGGTGTCCCAACAAGAACGCAAGATTTAAATGACTGATGCAGCAATTGAATTGTTTCTCTGGCTGCATGACATGTGGCGCCGTCTTTTTGAAATTTGAAATTTCTTCAATTCTAGGCACGAAAAACCTGGTTATCATATTATCGTCACTGAAGATAATTTTATCGGCAAAATTAGCATTTTCATGTTGTCTCTCCAATACCAAATTAACGAACTCTCTTCGCTGTCCATGGTCAGCTGGCTTCAGTTCCTGAGTCAATTAAACTTTGTATGCATGAAGATGCAAATCTTTCGTCAAAATTCGCTGCATAGTGGATTTGGAGACACCAATTTGCTGAGTTCGGTGTCGAATTCAGGTGGATGGAGTTTGAGCGACCTGGTCAAAGGCGCGTTGTTGTCTTTACATCACTAACAAACCCAGTTTTGGCAAACTTATCCATTAATCTCTTTACAGTTGACTCTTTTGGAGCATTATTGTGACCTCAAATTGATCGCAATTTGCGAACTGTAACCGCAAAACTTTAACCATTTTGGTAAAACAGTTTCACAATGAGAATGCGTTGTTTATTCGTGTAGCGGTCCATTTTTACTAACCTCGTACCTTCTACTAGCAAACAATAACAATTGTGCAAATGTCAAACGATGACACTTCGAATGGCGCCAAATTTAAATCTTGCGTTCTTGTTGGGACACCCTTATATGTCATATACGGAACTTTTAAAGACTTAGTTCTTTAATTTGAATAAATCTGCAGCTGAAGGACATCGATTGCATATTGGCGATATTGCTTTCATTGGGAGAAGTTGTTGTTAATGGTTTTAAAAGCTTGCAAATAGTGAGTTTGACATCGAAGATAAAGAACGTAGCAGAGAAGCGAATTGGAATTGGAATTATTATTGTCAAAAGCAAGAAAAATCTTCAATTACATTAGGAGGCGGCAGCTGTTTGCTCGTGAGCAGGGGCACCAGTCGCTGGACCACAAGGGGATGAAACTGGGAGTAGGTTAGCTACACAGTTTGACCAGAGGCTTTGTCTCGTACCGGGGCTGATAGGAATACACACGGACAGGTCTCGAGTTTATGCCCTGTCATCTGCATCTTTTTTATCTCCAAGGCGTACGGATAGGCATCGGTTTTTCCTTTGTCTATATTTTTGCCACAGGGCGACCAATTCCGTGAAGTATGGTGTATGAGCACATAGCGATTGGCGCAGTAGAACGTGCATATTTAAAAAATAGATTATAAAATAAATACAAAAGGTATGGTTAAAATAAATCTAAGGCATTGTAGAGTAATAAATGGAGTTTATTTTTTTAAAAGTAACATCATCTAAATGGTGATCTTCTCCACGACGGCACTCCTCTAACCGCAAATGAAAATTATTGAAAACTTTCTTCAGTAATACTGGTGTAATGGCTGCCATTTCACCACGGATATTCTCCTTGAGCTGAACGAAGTTCTTTGGATTATTACTGTAGACTTTGTGTTTGAGGTATCCCCACAAAAAAAAGTCAGGAGTCGTCAAGTCTGGACTACGTGTGGGCCATGGGATATCACCTCTTTTCGAAATCAGTCTGCCAGGGAACATCTGCTTCACCACTTCCATGGAGTCATTTGATGTGTGACAGGTAGCTCCATCTTGTTGGAACCAAGTTCTGGAATTCACTATTCTTGAACTTCCAATTTCTGGAGCCAAAAATCCGTCCAACATCTCAACATAGCGTTCCGTATTAACCGTGACGTTTTGGCCCCGCGCATTTTCGAAGAAAAAAGGACCAATTATTCCTCTGCCAGAGATTGCTGCCCATAGTGTCACTTTAGGACTATGCAATGGTTTCTGGTGTTTGATTTTAAGATTTTCACTGTTCCAGTAACGACAATTTTGACGGTTTACGAACCCATTCATAAGGAAATGAGTCTCGTTAGAGAACAGGATATTGTCAAAATTGGAAAATCGATTAAGCATTTCATTAGCAAATGCGAGCCTTGCTATGAAGTCAGACTCTTTCAATTCTTGTGTTAATTGCAGCTTATGTGGATGCAGTTTAAGATCCAATGTTAAAATTCGTTGCAAACTTCGTCGCGACAATTGTAAGACAGACGATCTCTAGCGAGTCGACATTTGTGGATTTCCTCGTATTGACTCCATAACTCTCTCAACATTATCTTCGGTCCTAGATGTTCTTGGGCGACCATTTGCTTGTGGTTTAAATGTTGAACCGGTCTCTTCAAAACGCTTTACCCATATTTTAATTAAATTAGCACTCGGAGCTTCACTAATTCGCCGTAGTCCATATTCAGCACAATATAGTCGCCTAGTAGCGATATATGAACGAGAGTTTTCGTAAAATGCGCGACGCTTCCCATCGAAGTGATTCATAGCGACTAAAACTCCATGAGCCCGCCAACCCAACAATGTAGGCGCCTCCCCGCCCGGGCCTTTTCTACCCTGTAAAAAAAGATGATGTAATATGCACGTTCTATTGCGCCACCCTGTATCATATTTGGTAGTATCTTTGCTTTTGCTTTGCTACGCAGCTCCAACCGGTGAGTTTTGCCGGCGGCGCAGAGTGTGGTAAATCACAGATCTAACTGGACAAAATTAGTAAATTGTGTAGGGTTCACGTCTCACTTATGTAATAAACAAAAAAGGAGTTCAAATTTATAAATGATTGTAAAAAATCAACTCTTTTTTTTGAAAAAAGTTTTTTTAGTAAAATGACGGAAAAAGGAAATAGTTCACACTGTCAACAAGAAATATATTTTTAAGATAAAAGTTTGGTTTCTTAAATACATGCTCTGAGATTATTTGTAGTTATATATACACTAATATTTACGTTGAATACAACTAATTAATCATATAATAAAATTATTAGGTGAGTTTTTATGTAAAGAGTCGGATGTAGTCATTTTTAGTACTTAAATAATTTTAATATTTTTCATAAATATTTAATGGTAATTGTTTTACTCACTTGTTTTTGCTTTATTACATAATTAATACAGATAAAGCACATAAATACACATAGAGATTTTAATTTAGTCAATTTCATCAACAAATACTAATGAAAGAACTTCTTTTGTTATCAAACTTCGAACTCGAAAGGGAGTGTGACGCAAACTTGCTATAAAAGGATCTGAAGAAATTAATAGCCGATTGAAAAGATCTGTATTTGTGTCTATTCTCGATGTTTTTCTCGTAAACAACTCTCTAAATTTCCTCGTATCCTTATTTCTTGCTTCTTGAGCTTCTTCTGACAGCTGTCTTATAGGAAGAATGCAAGACCTTATAATATCTTTTCCATGAAAAAGGATTTTATGGACGCCAACTGGCATAATATACTTCTGGTGTATCTTGAAGACCATATTTAACCAGTGTTAATGGCAATAAGGCGTCTTTGCGATGTATTTTGGAGTTTTTATCCATTCTTCAAAAATGTCCTTTCTCGAAAGAGGCATACTGGAAAAGTAAAAAAAAAATGTACGGCAGTCGCAAAAATGCGCAAGATGTTTTTGATTTACTTTAAAGCGAATACTTGAAAGATTAACCAAAATATAGGTTTACACCGGAACTATCCGGAATAAATAGCTTTAACTCTACTTGAAAAAAAGGAAATATTTTATTTTACGCACTTTCTGAACTTCTCACAAGAAAAAAAAAAAAATTTTTAATACTTATAACTCCACTGGCTTATTGGCTCCCAGTCTACTCTCAGTTTGGAAAATAAAATCACCATCTACAAAACCATATTAAAGCCAATATGGACATACGGCATCCAGTTGTGGGGAACGGCATCGGCTTCTAACATAAATAAGCTACAGAGAAGACAATCAAGAATACTGCGCCAAATTTGTGGTGCCCCATGGTACATTAGGAATGATAACATACACAAGGATTTAAACATTCCTCATATTTCCGAGGAAATAAGAAAATTAAGCAAGTCATATGTATCGAAGTTGTCCTCCCACTCAAACCCACTCGCTCAAAACCTTTCCCGGTCATATACGGCTAAGAAGAAAGGACACGCTAGACTTGGTCCGGTGATAAAAAGTTCGGCTCGCCAAAAGCAAGATCCGGCAATGGCAGGATACTTTAGTTTAAGATAGGATTAAGATTGGAATACTTATTGTAAATTTCGAAAGAAAGATCCAATAAAGAAAATGAATAGAAAAAAAACTTACAATGGAAATATTTAAATGAAAATTGTAACATATTTTCTTGAAATAAAGCTTAATAATATTAATAAAAAAAATTATGACAATAAAATCACCGTAGACTTGTTAATCATAAAACAAAGTCATACAAATAATACGCTTCTTTTTGAAATCTGAATGCACCTGTTGACAACAACTGACTTGAAAGCTCAATTTTTCCCAATCAGAGCTAAAAAAAAGCAAACAAAAACTGAATTACAGTTACCTATTGTATTGAGACGCTCATTAAACTATCAGAAGGAATGTTGCCAGACATTTTTTTTTTAATTTTTTCTAGCAAGATTTGTGAATTACTACAGTGTGCAGCGTGGCGATCAGAAGGCCCCCGGGGCTGAGTTCCTGCCTGATCATTTACTGTAGGACCCCTTGTGGGAGCATCACGCGGGTTGTGGTTGATACCAAAATCGCTAGTAGAGACTTTGTGCTCGAGTGTGAAGTTGCATTGCAACCGGGTGCTACAGACTCATAGAGTAGCAGAGCTTATAAGATAAACCTCACCTCCGCCAATGGGGATTATGTTCCACACTAACATAATCAATTTGGTATCTCCGGGCTGGAAGAAAGCGCTGACAGTTGCGGTAGTACCAAAATTGTCAGCCCCCTTTTCCTAGATAGTCCAAGTTTTACTTGGCTATCCCAGGGGGGCGTTGGCAATCGCATTGTAATATGCCCAGTGTGTCGCACACCGTGGGTAAAACCTTCACGGGGAGACTTAAGTAAAACGCCCGCGGACTTCTGCCAGGGATAAACAAACGTGTTTTTTGTATGGTATAACCACTGGTGAGAGAAAATGGATCCGCTTCGATAAGTTAGAGACGAAAAAAATTGTGGCGATCGCTCTGCTATGCTTCTCAATATAGACATCGATACCCAGCAAAAAAAAAAGTGGAAGTCAATCCAAAGAATAGTGTTTTCATAGCTTCAACAAATGCTACATGAGCATATTTTGCACTTCATGGAAAGCACTGTTTAATTACACCAAAAGGGCCGAGGAAGTAAAGGTGTTATGACCGACAATCGTTGTAAGAATATTGAAAATTTTTGGTTTTTTTTTAATTTAATTTAATTTAATTTTTAATTTAATTTAACATGTTTCTAAAATTGTTGTTCCTCAGTAACTAAAATTAATTGGTTATGCGAATATTGATTAAAAGAAGAAAATTCTCATAAAAATGATGTAAAGAGTTTTTAATGCTATAGAGGATCTAGTGAAATGGTGACGAAAAGGGTACCAAAGATGTTAGGGGGTGTTTTTAACTTCGCTGTATGCTCCCTAGTAAAAAAAACCACCCAATAATAAATTGTGTAATCATCGAGGATTTAACGTGGACTTGTCTTAAGAGGGATTCACCACATCCTCTAATGAAAGCAATGGAAGCTCTTTACATCATTTTTCATAAAATTTTCCTCTTTTAATCAAAAATCGAATAACTAATTAGTTGAAGTTATTGCTGAACAACAATTTCAAACACATGTTAAAAAATTTTAGATTATTGCATCTAAACTATAAAAAAAATACCACAAATATTTAATATTTACAACATTTTTTGTGAAATTTTCTTCTTTTAATCAAAATTTGTATAACCAATTAATTTAAGTTATTAACTAATCAGAAACCAAAAAGTGCGCCTACATCGTTGGGTTGGCGGGCTCATGGAGTTTTAGTCGCTATGAATCACTTCGACGGGAAGCGTCGCGCATTTTGCGTGCGCGCATTTTACGAGAACTCCCGTTCATATATTGCTACTAGGCGACTATATTGTGCTGAATATGGAATTAGTGAAGCTCCCAATGGTAATTTAATTTAAATATAGGTAAAGAGAAGAGACCGGTTCAACATTTAAACCACAAGCAAATGGTCGCCCAAGAACATGTAGGACCGAAGACAATGTTGAGAGAGTTAGGGAGTCAGTACGAGGAAATCCACAAATGTCGGCTCGCAAGAGATCGTCTGTCTTACAATTATCGCGACGAAGTTTGCAACGAATTTTAACATTGGATCTTAAACTGCATCCACATAAGCTGCAATTAACACAAGAATTGAAAGAGTCTGACTTCATAGCAAGGCTCGCATTTGCTAATGAAATGCTTAATCGATTTTCCAATTTTGACAATATCCTGTTCTCTGACGAGACTCATTTCCTTATGAATGGGTTCGTAAACCGTCAAAATTGTCGTTACTGGAACAGTGAAAATCCCGAAATCAAACACCAGAAACCATTGCATAGTCC
This sequence comes from Philornis downsi, assembly GCA_019455685.1. Taxonomy (NCBI): domain Eukaryota; kingdom Metazoa; phylum Arthropoda; class Insecta; order Diptera; family Muscidae; genus Philornis; species Philornis downsi. The sequence goes on along the minus strand of JAHXMU010000030.1, from coordinate 644,075 downwards.
TAAAGTGACAGTATGGGCAGCAATCTCTGGCAGAGGAATAATTGGTCCTTTTTTCTTCGAAAATGCGCGGAGCCAAAACGTCACGGTTAATACGGAACGCTATGTTGAGATGTTGGACGGATTTTTGGCTCCAGAAATTGAAAGTTCAAGAATAGTGAATTCCAGAACTTGGTTCCAATAAGATGGAGCTACCTGTCACACATCAAATGACTCCATGGCGGTGGTGAAGCAGATGTTCCCTGGCAGACTGATTTCGAAAAGAGGTGATATCCCATGGCCCCCACGTAGTCCAGACTTGACGCCTCTTGACTTTTTTTTGTGGGGATACCTCAAACACAAAGTCTACAGTAATAATTCAAGAAACATCGTTCAGCTCTAGGAGAATATCCGTGGTGAAATTACAGCCATTACACCAGTATTACTGAAGAAAGTTTTCAATAATTTTCGTTTGCGGTTAGAGGAGTGCCGTCGTAGAGAGGGTCACCATTTAGCTGATGTTATTTTTAAAAAGTAGACTCCATTTATTACTCTACAATGCCTTAGATTTATTTTAACCATACCTTTTGTATTTATTTTTTAATCTAATTTTTAAATATGCACGTTCTATTGCGCCACCCTGTATTATGAGTTGCTGAAACCGAACGAAACCATTGCAGGAAACCATTGTAAGGATTCTCTACTGAGCACAATTGTAGAGATTAAGCCGAGCACTCGTGAAGAAGTAAGCCCACTAATATTTTGAAAGCATCAAAATTGTTCTATTGGATGACAATGTGCATCCATATGATAATACTTAGAAATCCTCAACCGGCAAGTCCTTTTCAAACTGACCAGACATTGTCTTTTTCGATCATCGCTTGTTCTGATCGATGACACATGGCCTGCCTGAGCGGAGATTAATGTCATACGAAGAAATCAAAATCTGAATCAATTTCTGGATAGCCTTAATATGCAAAGCTTTTTATAGATGTTAGAAATTTAGGTGGCCTGAGATGGACAATATTTTGAATGGCACAAATTTCAACGTTTTTCCACAATAAATGGCCAATTAAAAAAAAATGGCGGAGAATTGTTCGTTCTTCCAACATTTATACATGATTCTTGCATCTGAGGCCGACTCACACGCACTGGAATATGCAAACGCAGATATGGATGACCTTCAGTACTGTGAGCAAAGAAAGATCTTAATAGTAAGACCCGTCACCCACCATCAGTTATATACTGGCAGTGGAAATATAAAGTAGAGGATGGAGATGAAACTCTCCAGAATGCCACGGCCTCTACAAATTTTATTATTTAAAATATTCAACAGCGAAATGTCTGGAGTGTTTACTAAGCGTAACTATCCGATTGGTAGAAGTTGGCACAAAAATTAGAACACTTACATCATTGCTATCTAAGAGATTTTAATGGACAGGACAGGGAAAGTTATGATCCTAAAATTGGAACATATTCTACAGCTGCTACGTTGAAAGCCATGCATTTCCTCCACATTCCATATACAGAATAGATAGTCTCTCCCCGGCGGGAAATAGATTTTAGCAAATATACAAATATAAAGAACAAAACACAAGACGATGAATATATCACATCCTAATAAACGGATTTTAGAGTACATTTGATCGGTACTAATATTAAATTATCTGATATTAGAGTACATTTGATTGATCACATAAATTGGAGTGAAAATGAGTCAAACGAAAAAACCTATCTTAACAGCGCACAAAGGAAAACTAATCTGTCAAAGTTATGTGCAGTAGATAGCCAAAATAAATCTCAAGAAACTCATTTATTCGTTCATTTTTTGAGATAAAAGTTCACTATCTTTCGTATGACAATCAAACGTCTCTTATTTAAATTTTAAAGAACCTTTTTCTTTGCTTTTTGAAGAATTCCCAAGAAATAGATTAAAATGGACACCAGGAGGGAGAAAATATCTCACAAATATGTTAAGCAATGCATTTTACTAAGGGCTGTTGGAGGCGAGCCCAATTTTTTACCATAAAACCTTCTATAAATATGTATACCACGAAAATATATTTTCGAATTTTTCATATCATTTACATCGGTACTGAATTGTAAAACTTTGTCCACCTGTAGAAAATATGTGCAGTTACACAATCGTTTCTTTTTGAGAATATCACTATAATAACACAGTGCAACAATTTGGTGAAGGTATCGTCCAACTCGCATAATCACAACTTAATAAAAACACTGCTATGGTTGCTAAAGATCAGGCCGCAGAGCTACTAAATATCGATGGCGATGAGATGATAAATTGCAAATCTAAAACATAGTCGATGATCACACAGCAAGAAAAAAACATAGCACCCACTTCTTGAGACTCAGAAATGATTCAAATTTGGACTGAAAGTGATGAATTTAATATTGACTGGTCATAGGAGGGATGGGGATATTCTTCTATACAGATTCGTCAGGGTTTGTGATTTTGTGATGAAAGTAAAAAAACCTAATTTACCAGAAAATATTTGAAATGTGCAAATGTGACATCGCATCCAAGGAATTGATTTGCAGTCAAATATTGGGTTGTTCGGAAAGTTCATTCGGTTTTTAAAAGAAATTTATTTACAAATTTATATGCAAGAAAACAATTATTTTGATCTACGATATCCTATTATATAGGGTGATTTTTTAGGATTTAACCACTGGTTGGTAATGGCGTCCACACGTCATCTGTCAAAGTGAAAAGAGACTAACAAACGAGCAACGATTGCAAATTGTTGAAATTTATTATATTATTATTATATTATTATTTACATTATTATATTATTATTTATATTATTATATTATTATTTATATTATATTATTTATTATTATTCGTGCTCTCTGACAAATGTGCATCGTTTGATACGACCATTTTATGGTCGTCATAATCGACATGCTGAATCAACAATTCTTGCTGTTATCTCCAAATTTCGCACCAAATTTACTTTGTTGGACATAAAACCATCGACTCGCATGCGTAGAGTGCGTACCGAAGAAAATATTGCAGCCGTAGCGACCAGTGTTAATGACGATCGTGAAATTCAAATTCGTCGCCGTTCTCAGTGAGTTAGCATGTGTTTCTCAACCAAAAGGAATTTTTTTTGTCCCAATTGCCTGAGTTTAACTTGGTTGCCATGTGGTTTCATCAGGACGGTGCAACATGCCACACTGCTCGTGAAACAATGGATATGTTGAGGGATGAATTTGGTGAGCAGCTTATCTCTCGATTTGGCCCTGTGAGTTTGCTCCCAAGATCTTATGATTTAACGCCTCTTGATTATTTCTTGTGGGGGGTATGTCAAGTCGTTAGTCTATGTGGACAAGCCGAACACTATTGAAGCCTTACAGGATATCATAACACGCTTTATTCGTGGAATACAGGCCGAAATGCTCGAAAAAGTGACGAAAAATTGGACCTTCCGAATGGACATTTTGAGATGGAGCCGCGGACAACATTTACATGAAATTATCTTTAAAAATTACATGGCAAAGACGAAATTATCGATTCCAATAAATAAAATTAATATATGATGCAAATTTGAGTGTTTTGTTCGATTTTTGAAAAACTACGATTAAAAAGTCACCCTATATAATCCTCTCCTTTTTTTAATAACTTCTTTCCACCACTCTGAGAGCTTTTTAATTCCTCTCTCATAAAACTCGTGTGTTCTTTTTTTTTTTTTTTTTTGAAAAAAGCGTTGAATTCGATAGTTCACTACCGCGCCGTTGTGGAAATTTAAATCTTTCAAATGGTTGTTCAGACTGCGAAACAGGTGATAGTCGGACGGGACATAGTCTGGAGAGTACTGTGGGTAAGGTAAAACTCCCGCCCAAGCTCTGAAAGTTTCTGACGAGTCCGCAAGGCGGTATAAGGCCTCGGTGAAGGTGTGAGTTACCCAACACATGGAGGTTGCTCACAAATCCGAGCTCTTTAATGACCCCGTGAACGGCTGGGTCCGATTTTTTTGATTATTTCAGCTATTTTCCTAACTGTTGTACGGAGATTAAGGAAAATTAAATCTCTTATCTCCTTGGGAAAAATTTCTTTTGGTCGTCCTGATCTGGGAACGCCCATTACGGAAAAGTCGCCCGTAGAAAATCTTTTAAACCATTTCGGGCAAGTTCTTTCATTTGTTTAATTTTCTTCATAAACAGACTTTATTTTTCGGCTGGCTTCAGCAGCCGTTTTTCCTTATCGGAAATAATACAGCATAATATGCCTAAAATGCTCTTTTTCGCTCTTTTTTGCACTTTAAAAAACCTTTTTTTTAACGCTATAACCACTCACGACTAGGATAAGAACACAAGTAAGTAATAGTAAACAGTTAATAGAAGGGATAGGAGGAAGTTATGATAGTGTTTGAAGGAATCCTACGTCATGGTCGTAATGCACATTTCATGCATTATGGTCATCATCATCGACCTCCTATGCAAGGAATTGGCAATGTTATAAAGAAATTTAAAGAGACTGGAAGCGTTACGGATGTGTTCAGGCCTGTGCATCATCACAATATACGCGCTGACGTAAATATAGCTTCTGTTAGTGAATTTCCGAATTTCAATTCAGACCGCATAATAACCGACTTTTTGTGGCCTGCAATTAAAGATTATGAACTGAACAATATGTAGCTTCAACAAGAAGGTGCCACGAGCCATACAACACAACCGATTTTGGTTTTATTATTCCATGAGAAGTTTCCAGAAAGCGTAATTTCACGTTTCACGTCAATTCGGAAGGAATTCTACGTCATGAGAAGTGACGTATGGTGAACTAACGAGCTTTCTGAACAACCCAATATTTTTATAAGTAACTTCCAATTTCTTGGCTGGGGTTCAGAATCGAATCTTGACATTTCCTTTCTATGCCTTTTGTGAGTTAACTCTTCGTTATTTGGTTTAGAGCTTCTAATAACCCTATTGTGAAAGGCTGTTTTAATCCTCCTCTGTACTCTTTCATATCTACAAGTATATGTACATAATGAGAATTTGAAAGAAGTCTTTGAAAGTTTAGGATATATTGGGGACCTGGAAAATTTTTTTATTCAAATGACTGCATTTATTACAATTATTACACAACCGATAAGATCATGTAATGCGAAATTTTGGTAGCCTGCCTCTGAGTTATAGGTATCCTTATGAACTGTTCGTTTGATATCTAAAATTTTGAGAATCCTAACTTCTATATGATCTATCAGTTTTTGCTCTGGGATCCCGTTTCTCCCGTTTATTTCGATAAAATCCAACCAATTGTTGTTGATTTTCTCAGAAAAATTATTATTGTACGAAAGTATTTCAAATTGAATTTTAAATTTGTAGTTATGAAGTATATTCCTAATAAAATATATGCATATAAAGTTATTGAATGTGAAAAGTACCGCCTGCTGCCTTCCAATTCTACGGCCATTTCCACTGTTCAATGTTTCTAATAAAAACATAATTTTGTTCTATAAAAGTTATCATTTGAGTTTTTATTATTTTTATGTAAATTGGAATATTAACTTGAACTGGGCTGTATTAATTGCAAGCTTTAACTAATTCCCTTCAACATTTTTTAGCATTTACAGTCGGTCAATGCCTGATATTAAAGGCTCGCACCACACTGCTTAATCCTCTCATTTACATACAAATTATTAACAGTTGAATAATATTTATGTGATGATTATGGTACTTAATTGTTGGCCACTTTTATAAATTATTTTCTCACATCCTCCTCTGCTCCCTGTGCCACTCTCCTCCTCTTCAATCTAAACACCGATTGGGATGCAGCAAACATCCACTTCATGCCAGTATGTCCAATAATTTAGCAAATGTACTAATGACGGCCACTTGGAAGGGGGTTACGGGCGGATGGGGCGGAAGTGTGAGGGGTTAAATAGATTAGTCATCAATTATGCAAAATACTCGTAAATCACCGAACATTTGAACAATATACGAGTATGTATATGCAAACACACAAACATACATATCTATACAGCTATGCAACACTCTCCATACAAATCACTCTAACATTCGTCTAGTAAAGGAGCAAACTCGAACAAATCCACATGATGGAAAGGAAGTTTGCAGTTTGTATGGGAGGAAATGGCAGCATAAGGAAGGCAGAAATTCATAGAGGGGGTCATATTTGATGGAAGTGTAATGTACATACTCATATACAAACAAATATATGTATGTACGTATTCGTTTGTTCATATAATCTATGTTTGTATGACTGCTTTGCTAAATTATATCAAATGCGCATTGCAGTCAGAATCGTAACTACAATAATATTTGTAATTTGCACTAGTATTAGTAGTAGTAGTAGTACTAGTCATAGTAGAAACAGTTACTCACACTCACACACAGTCATACATTCGCAGTTTAGCCATTCAAGACACGTTGCACTCGTACATTTTCTATTACAATTCATGTTCGGTAACATTTGATTTGTTAGTGCCTCACACTCGAACCAATCAAATCACAATTTTGTTTCATTATTCTATGCTGCTGTCTCTCCATCTTTAGGGTTACTCGCACGCGAATTCTTCATGGTTACTCCGGTTTCTGAGGACATAAAACGTACACCCACTCTAAGCGTAGCAAAATCTACTATCAATTTAGTTTTTTTTTCAGAAAGTAAAAAGTTTGATACAGGTAAATTTAAAGATACGAGCTAGCGAATGAAGTGAATTAATAGCGTGTGGAAAAAATTATAGGCTGGATATCTATATATATAAAAATAAGTCGCTGAATGTGTTGCTAAGCGCAAAACTCGAGAACGGTTGAACCGATTTGGCTCATTTTTTTTTTCCAGTTATTCGTAATTGCCAGGAGTAGGTTTTTACGAAAGAAAATTTTGGAAAACCCTCCGGAAAAGTCGGGAAATTGGAAAAATCGAAAACTGATTTTTTCGCCACCTCCATCTACCGGCGGTGGTGGCATCATTTGAACTGGGATTTTTTTCGTAAAAACATTGGTGGTGAAATAGCAAATAGGTTTCTGTCCCAACTAAATGTAATTTAAATTCATCAAAAACAGGCATATACTTTGTTGGGAGTTTCAGATTACCGATTACTTTTGGATTTTTTTCGTAATGGGCAGCACTGTAATATAAAAATGTAATATAAAAATGTAATATAAAAATGTTTTGCGTATTATTATACTGAATTCGGATACTCATATATCGCGCATCACATCCATTAACGGTACGAGCAGTACGATCAATTGAAATTTAGTGCAATGTTTATCAATTCGATCATTTTTTCAGAAAATAAGTTTGCGTGTAAAAAGTGAGGTTACCTTATTGGATTGCGGGCATTTATTGCGATACATTCATTTCGTAAGTTTTTTTTTTCTTTTTGGAAAAAAATAGTCTTTTAGGATGAGTCAAAATCGTGGACTTCGTACACGTAGTGCAATAATTAGTCAGAAAGTCCGTGATAATCAAATGCAAGAGGAACGCGCAGAACATAATGGATGGAGACGTGCCCATATTGCACAAGTTCGCGCTGCACAATCACCACCTCACATCGTTCACATCGTCGAAGGAAGAACTCATCACCTAAGTGTTCCCCGGCATTGCACAAAATTATAAAAATCTCGATTGGATTAGTGAAAGGGCAATACTAGCAGCGAAGAATAAGGACGTCGATAACTTGAATTTGATTATTCAAAGTCAAATCGCTGGGGAACTGCATTCGTACAAATCCGTTGACAGCGTGACCGAAGAGGATGAAGCGACAAACTATCCGACGGAATTTTTGAACTCGCTTGATGTGCCAGGAACACCGCGGCATAATTTACAGCTGAAGGTAGGATCGATCATAATCATATTGCGGAATCTGAATCATCCGAAATTGTGCAACGGTACGCGGTTGTCCATCAAGAAACTGATGAACAATGTGATTCAAGCGGCGATTATCGAGAGCAAATTCAAAGAAGAAGAAGTCCTTATTCCACGAATTCCGAGAATTCCAACTGATCTTCCATTCCAATTTAAGCGGATTCAGTTCCCCATTCGATTGGCTTTTACGAAGACAATAAATAAATCGCAAGGCCAGTCGTTGGAAGTCTGGGGGATTAATTTCGAATTTCCCTGTCTTTCGCACGGTCAGCTGTACGTTGCCTGTTCGCGTGTTGGGAAACCGTCTTCGTTGTTTGTTTTTGCGCCGGAAAACAAATCAAAAAACATTGTTCATCATATCGCTCTCTACTGATTTCGATTCCACTCAAATAAATCGCATTGAAATTTGAACTATCTGTGTTTTATTATTACTCGAGAGTTTATCTGAAGGCATTAAATTGTGGCGAGTCGAAGTTCGCCGGGTCCGCTAGTAAAGAATAATTATCTCATGGAGATCTTTTTGAAATACAATTTTATTCATTTAGTGGTTTCGAAACTACCGGTCTGGCTAAGCCGTTAAATACCTGTCATCTGATTGTTATTTATTTTGTGAAAGAGTTGTCATTTACGAATACGGATTGCTTAACAACCGAAGAATGCGTAAAATAGTTAAAACTTACTACAAAAGTAGTGATTCAAATGTGGGCACATTTTGTGCATTACCGGGTGATTATGGTCATCATCATCGACCTCCTGTTCAAGGAATTGGCAATATTATAAAGAAATATAAAGAGACTGGAAGCGTTACAGATGTGGTCAGGGTTGTGCATCATCGTAATATATGCACTGACGTAAATATAGCTTCTGTTAGTGAATTTCCGAATTTCAATTCAGAGCGCTATGGTCGTATAATAACCGACTTTTTGTGGCCTGCAATTGAAGATTATGAACTGAACGATATGTAGCTTCAACAAGAAGGTGCCACGAGCCATACAACACAACCGATTTTTGCTTTATTGCATGAGAAGTTTTCAGAAAGCGTAATTTCACGTTTTGACGACGTCATCTGTCCATCAAGATTAAGCGATTTGACGCCGTTGGACTTTTCTTGTGGGGCTCGTCAAATGCCGTGTTTACAGGGATAATCCCCAAACGTTGGAACATTTGGAAACCAACATTCGTCAAGTTATCGCTGAGATACCGGTCGAAAACTACCTCAGAAAGATCCACTACTGCAACCAATTCAGATGCGGTCATATAAATAATATTGTACTTCGTACATAATGGCAAGGTCCAAGCATTATAATGAAATGAAAGTTTCTGCGTAATCATAGTTCTTTGTGTGTTTTATTTAACTTTACTTTTAAAGACGAAAAATGGATAACTCCTCAGTATTAGAAGGATGTAGGAGATAGTAGAAGCTTAAGGCTTATATCTTAAAGAGGACATAAAATGCAAAGCTATTTATAATGATGGCTTCCCCCAATGATCACGTTATGTGGAGTGATAAATGTACGGGTACATTTTATAAAAAAAAAAAGATTGTTAAATGGCGTGTAAATTTTATTATCACGCATAGAAACCATTCTTATTTTTTAAAAATTATTTCTTGCAAATATTGGCTACAATTGCGCCCAACATGCTTCATTCTGAAGTTCGAATTTTCGATGAGACAAATGCAGAGGACTTCAAATTTTCCAATTGTAGCCAGTTTATCCATGTCGACTTTTGGAGTAATAAAGTGGGAAAAGCGACAAGAACGACACTTTGTCAAAAACGAATTATGGAAGTTAAAATCAATAAATAGTCAATAAACGCTGTATATCATTATTATCTGACAGCCGCGAATTGGTGTGGACTGTTCATGGAATTTTCAGAAGAAAACAAATCAGCATAGCAAGTTAAACCAATTAGGAATACGTGCAAATAATACGATTATATTATGGCAACAAACAACTACGCCAGCAAGCGAAATTACTTGATCTGGGATGATGTCTGTTCACAGTAGATGTCATGACTGATGTTCTGTATGAGCGATTTAAGGGCATGATTATCTTACGCATGGGCAACGTGATTAAATACGGTTAAACTTTTTCTTATAGGGTTTTCTGAAGTCGCATTATTATTTACTATTTTTAAAAGGAAAACGGTCTTACACCGAATGAAGAACCAAAATCAACATACAGGGTGTCTATCGGGAAGGTGTACTACTTTGTTTTGCCGCCATTTTGATAAACATCAGTCTTGACAGCTCATATTTGGCAGTCAATCAATCAAAATTGCTTCTATTTTTATTATATAAAAATTGTTGGTAATTTCGTTTTAAATGTATGAAACAGAAACAAATTCAATACAAATTTTGATTCAATTGGAATCAGAATAAAATTAAAAAAAATAAAATTGTTTCAAATTCCAAAAATAGAAGTCAATCTATTTCCGTATTTCATTTCATTTCGATGATGATCCCTGCTTGTTAATAGTTATTGGCAAATTTTAAGATTTACATATTTTAAAATGGCAACTTAGATAAACAAAATTTGTAGTTTCTCCGATGAAAAAATTCATCAAGAAATCTCTTTTGTTATTTATTAATAAATTCCTAAATTTTCGCACTTAAAACTTTAAACGTTTAATTTATCATTTTATCAATAATCGTAGAAATATGCGTCCATAATTTCTTTGCAATACCCAAATAACAGGTGTTAACACTTACTCAAAATAAAGAATTTATCTAAAAAACTGATGGAATTTGTTAGTTCGAAACCATTTTGTAGAAAAAAATTGTAGAAATACAGGGTGTCCGTTGGGAAGTTATATTACTTTGTGTTGCCACCATTTTGGTTAACATTAGTCTTGATAGTTCATATTTGGCAGTCGTGAAGTAGAGACGTGGCAAATTTATTGTTGAAAAATATTCGATAAACCAACGTGGTTTAATTGTTAAAACATTTTATCAAAATGAATCATCGATTACTGTGACGATGAGAAAGTTACGTGAAATTTTTGGAAGAAACCACGTGCCGACAAGACGCACTATTTATCGTGTAGTGAATGGTTTCGAAGAAAGCGGGTCTGTAGCTGATAGGGCCAAGCATGGACCACAACGTACTGCAAGATAGGCTGAAAACATTACTGCTGCTCAAGGAAGTGTTCAAACAATCCATCAACATCAATTCGACGCCGTGCTCAGGAGCTTGGTCTTCAAAGAACAACTTTGACCACAATTTTGCACAAGGATTTACATTTGTTTCCATTTAAGATTCAGTTGACACAAGAGCTTCTTCCACAAAACCATTTACGCCGCGGTGCATATGCCAAAAGGATGTTACAGCTCGCCCATGACAACGCCGATTTTCATGAAAAAATCATAATGAGTGACGGGGCACATTTTCATTTGAATGGATATGTTAATAAACAGAATAGTTGGTTCTAGGCAATGGAAACCCCTTAAATTATTCATCAGTCACGTTTGCATCCATTAAAAGTGACAGTCTGGTGTGCATTTTGGTCAGGAGGAATAATTGGACTTTACTTCTTTGAAACTGAAAAGAGCGTAAGCGATAACGTGATATGATTGAACAATTTTTAACGCCACAACTGCATGCTTTTGGCTTGATTAACATGTGGTATCAACGAGACGGTGCCACATCGCATACAGCCAGGATTACAATGGAATTACTGCGAGGCCTCTTTCCACAACAAGTTATTTCAAGAAATTTTGATGTTGATTGGCCTCCACGTTCGCCTGATTTGACTGCTCCGGACTTCTTTTTGTGGGGATATCTGAAAAGCGAGGTTTATGCAAACAAACCAGAAACGCTTGAGTAACTCACACAATATATTCGTGATGGAATTAACGAAATACCGCGTGGAATGTGTGAGAATGTAATAAAAATGTGCTCAAAAGAGCTCGCATTTGTGAGGCTAACAGAGGCGGGCATTTATCTGATATTGTATTCCATACATAATTGCCGATATTAAATAAAACATTTATCAATATAATATCCATTCTCTTTCATTTAATCAAAAATTATAAACAAACAAAGTAGTATACATTCCCGACGGACATCCTGTACAAAATTTGTATTCTAATTCCAATAACCGAATAAAAATCCTACTGAATTTTGCTTCTGTTTCATACATAACAAATAATTTTGATAGCATCACAAATAATTTAATCAAAAATTATAAACAAACAAAGTAGTATACCTTCCCGACGAACACCCTGTAAAAAATTTGTGTTCTGTTTCCAATAACCGAATCAAAATCCTATTGAATTTTGCTTCTGTTTCATACATAACAAATAATTTTGATGGCATCACAAATAATTTAATCAAAAATTATAAACAAACAAAGTAGTATATCTTCCCGACGAACACCCTGTAAAAAATTTGTGTTCTGTTTCCAATAACCGAATCAAAATCCTATTGAATTTTGCTTCTCTTTCATACATAACAAATAATTTCGATTCTGTTTCAGTTTGTGAAACGTTTTGTTTGTGTTTCATTTGAAATTTTTCCAATCAAAAAACAGGTATGAATTTTGAGTAGCTGTGAAAATTTCTGAGAGCCAGGTTTCGTAAATTCAGGAAATAAATTGTTTGATCCATTTTTATCCTTAGCAACGGTTGGGCAGCAGACCTATTTCTCTGCCAAGAAACGAAACTACCTTTGGTTTCAGTTCTGATTCAGATTAAGAAACAAAATCTGCATAAAACTACATTTTCATTGCAGGTTCCCGGAGCAAAATGCCTGTCTCATTAGGTGTCGTTACAGAAACAGAATCAATGGAATTTCCGAATTTCAGGTCCGAATTTTTCAGACGAAAAAATGAATCAATGTATGAAGTAATTTGTCATTTCGAATATGCATCGGAAACAGATTTCTAATGCACAAAATTTAATAAACCTAGAATATGAAAACCGAAACGAAACTGAGCGTTCATGAAGATCCCTGAAATAATATCTATATGTTACATTCCCTTGGAAAATCCCCTTCGATTGTTTCTTTCACTAAACAAATTTGTGCAAAGCAAACCCTAAATTATCCCCGATTTTTCACTGCAATATTGATTATTTAACTGACTCACACCCTCAGCCTCTCAGGCATTTAGTCAGTCACTCAGTCAACTCACAACTCACGTCTAAACCATAATTGTTGCCAACATAAAAATGCATTTCTCGTTAAACTTTTATCTAAATTAAAAGGGATGTTGTGTTCATGTTATCGTGACTTTGTTGCACAATCGGCCGTGTTGCAACCAAACAGACACGCCAGCCAACCAGACCAATTGCCGGTCGCCATGATGAAAGTGTTAAAACCTAACACCGACTGATTCTCTGGCCATACCGGCCGCCCCATTGTCCACATACCCGTATGTAGCTTTCGGATGCACTTAGCGTCTAAACAACGCTGGCCAAGTGTCGTAATTAAATATGGACACATGTTACAGGTGAGATGTGTCCAATAGACGACACAAGAGCACAAGATTTCTGCTACAGTTTCCATAGCGCTGTGTTCACGTTTTCGCTTTCCCATTCAGATGTGAACTAAAACAAAGCGACATTTTGTGTTCCTTTGGGGAAATCAAAATGAAAACTATTAATGAAAACTTTAAAGGCGTTAAAGACGGAAAAACTTGCAAGTGTATTAAACAAGATGAGATTTTTTTAACTGTATAAGCACGGATTGCTAATTGTAGTGAGCTTAGTCGGATTTGCTGAAACTTCTTCATTTCGCCTACTAGCAAAATAATAATGACAGACTTGATATGACAGACTTGAAAAATTAAAACCACAATTTAGCATCAAACACAAAAAGTCAACACTTTCATGTAATTATTAAAGGACATTCATATTATCCTGCCATAATCATTGCCAACAGCCAGCCAGCCCTTAATGAGTACAATAACTCACAAAGAGTATGACAACTTTAGGTTACATTTAAGTAATAATTATAAACTGGTTCTCAAAAAGGACCACAAAACCAAACCCATTCGAATTGACAAACTTCTAATGAATGTCACATTAACTTGACAAACACACACACACAGCGACACATTGTAAAATATTAAAGCCAGAATAAAAAGGTCCTTAATAAACCTCTATAGCAGAGCAGCATCTCATAAAATGAAAAATGTCACGTATGTGTAAATGAAGTGTAACAGAGATAGAGCGAGTGAGTGTTGTAAAAAGGATGCCTAATGTTAACGTTAATAATAATAATCCTTAACATACGAGTACACACATACATATGTACGAGTACGTACAACACTAAACAGTGTATGTAAAAATATGTGGGTGGATGGATTTAGTCGTGAATACTCCTTACAACAATACTCATATGCTCTCATTAGTTATTAATATCTCGAACCTTTAAAAGTCATAACCATGCATATAAATACACATTTAATTGGATAAGGACATTAAGATACCATACTCAAAGTGTAAACATTGGTGCCGCCAAACATTTTCAAATTCAGTCACCTGATGGTTTGTCTTGAAATGTTGCAAAAGGATACGGTCGCTTCCTTTTCTTTGGCCAACAATTTCATCACAAAATTTTAGAATGTATGGAAGGGCGATTAATGGCTCGAATGGGATTACAAATATCGTATAAAGATTTTCATCCTTTCAATTTACTTTTAAAATATTATTGAAATTGCAATACAGAGCGAATAATCATAATAAAGTCTAATAAATTTTAAAGCATTTGATCCAGATGCATTCACATAGTGTTGTGATTGCAGTAGGAATATACTGTATGACAGTGTTGTGTGATTACAGTGGGAATCTACTGTATCACTGTGTTGGGTGTTTTCCCTACTTGTGTCTAGGATCCGTATCACCTCTGAGGTGATGCCTGTTTGCGTATTTTAAGAAAGGCGCGAGCTCGCGCATTTAAAACAGCACTATACGGCATTTAAGAGGGGTTTCGCTTTACTTGGAAAAAAAGAATTCATCCAACTTCAAAATGAATAAACACATCTGAACATTTCCTTTCTACTGATCACCACTCGATGTATCACATTTATCTTCTTTATTGTATATATAATTCTACTGTACGGGCGTTGTCATTGAACTCCTCCTAAACGGCTGGACCGCTTTGCATAAATTTTTGTATATGCGTCTGGGTGGTGCCCGGGATGGTTTAGATTTACAATTCGGTCCAATTGGACAAAGGGGCGTGGTACCTCCCATACAAACAAAAAATTAAAAATCTATTATTTCTGCTCCTGCTTACGGTATTTGAACAAAATGGTGCGTAGGTTTGGTGTACATATCTTAAGTGCTACTGCAAATATGGGCGGGATTGGACAATGGGGCGTGGTACCTCCCATACAAACCACAAATTAAAAATCCATTATTTCTGCTCCTGCTAACGGTATTTGAACAAAATTTGGTATATAAATTTGGTGTACATATTGTAACTTCTGCTGCAAATATGGGCGCGATTGGAGGAAGGGGCGTGGAACCTCCCATACAAACCACAAATTAAAAATCCATTATTTCTGTTCCGGCTAACAGTATATGAACAAAATTTTGTATATAAGTTTGGTTTACATATTGTAAGTTCTGCTGCAAATATGGGCAGGATTGGACAAATAGGCGTGGTACCACCCGAAGAAATCAAAAATTAAAAACCATTATTTCTGATCCTGTTATAGGAAAATTTAAGTTTTTCAAATACTGACTTTATTTCACTTCTCATTTTTCTATGTTTCCCAACAGACAAACAAAGAACGTTGTACATGTGAAAGCGTTGCAGTAATTTTAAATCTCAATTAAATGACTTAAATTAAGTAATTTTTAAAAACTTTACAAGAAAAGTATTAAAAGCATTCATTTAAATAACCAAACTTTTCTAACAAAAATTTACATACAGAACCATCTAACCTGAAAATTGTAAATCATTAATTTGCCACCTTTGAAGGCAGAAAGAAGTTTGCCGGGTCCACTTGTATTTATATAAGATCCTAACCTATAATATATTCTTCTTGAATATGCCTGGTGTGACTGAAAACCAAAAAGCAAGTCTTGCTGATCAAGCGGAAGTTCAATCGGCAAGTGCTTAAATGTTGCTGTGCATTCACACTTCAACCACCCAAACTTGCTTTCGTCAGCACTAAGCAAGGATGTAGATGAACAAGAAAGTGAAGTCGCACTGCCACATCAATCAGCATAAGATCAATTGGAACAATAACCAGTCCGTGTTCCTCTTATTGCGAATAGTTTCGAGTCATCAAACACTAATGGTCAGGAAAGTTTGTTCAACAGAATAGTTGTCGATGGCTCCAACTAAACTTAAAATGTTGTTATCTTTACGAAAATTCTTAAAAACAAATACAGCTTTATTGAATGCTATTACCAAATTGCATCCTTTGAAACCAACATTAAACCACAGATTTTTCGCTGTATTGAAAATTTGAGAAAAATATAATCGAACACTAAAATCTAATCAGGCCCTTTCTGTGTCTAATCAGTAGGTAATTTATAGATGATTTTGAAGATATTACTGCTCGTTAACTACGCTCTAGATCCAAATATCGGATCAAGGGACTTCAACTTATTTAAGAGTTTAAAGAAAATGCATGAAAAATAGCACTAAATTGTGCGGAAATTTTTGTTTTTGGAAAATTTTAGAACATAAATTTATTTAGATTATTTAGGTTATATATTTATTATTTATATATTTAGTGGTTTCAGACAAGGCTGTCAGCTATTAAATACCTGTCATCTGAAGTGTTATTTATTTAGTGATAAGTTTGCCTTTTACGAATATGAATCGTTTAACAACCGAAGAACGCATAAAAATAATTAAAACTTATTACAAAAGTGGTGATTCAAACGCAGGCTTTCAATCGAACAAAATTTTCTTCTGCGATGAAGTTCACTCTCACTCGGTGGTTACGTCAACAAGCAAAAGTGTCGCATATGGGGCTCGGGGAACCCAGAAATGATTGTGGAAAAGCCATTGCATCCGGAAAAAGTGGCTGTCTGGAGGTATCACTTGGCCGTGAATGGATTAAAACGTATAAGTTCAAAACTCTAGAAGATAACTATAACAAATCAACGTGATCAGGTAATCAGCACGGAAATTTCAATCAGACGAAATAAATTACAAAAGCAAAATATTCAGTTATATTAGGTAATTTGTATGAGAGGAAGCTGATCGAATAACTCCACCCATCTGACAGATTTTTCCCCCGTTCTGCCAAAATTACAACTTAATACGGTTAAAATAATTTTAAGTTACAGCTGTCTTCGAATTAGATTTTATAAGGGAAAAATTTGATTTACATAAATCAATCTATATAGGCAGCCCGTTTTCATTCTCAAAACTAAATTTATCAAACGGATCATGTGTGCCAAATATGGCTAATTTCAGTGTGAAAAAGATTCAACCAAAAATATATGTGTGAAATCAGGGATTTATATGGGAGATAGCAGAAGGTTACTTTTTCTCAAGTTATGCCAGGCATGACAAATAAATGTAATACATGAAAGTCAAGGTTGCTACGAATTGTCAGCGAATTAGGAGTTACAGAGAAAAAATTAATTTGGGAAAATCGGTCAATTTGTATAACCGACACCCTCCTACATCCGCGTCTACTATCTGGCAGAATATAAGGTTGTGGTAGGCTTTAAAGTTTCAAGAAGATTTACTGCAGCTATCGTGTCTACTAGCCAGCCTGCCAGACAAATAGACGAATATCGCTCAATCGACTTAAAAATCATGAAACACATTTGGTCAAAAGATACCTGGTGCCATAGACGCTTTCCTCTGGATATTAAATTTGCGTATAAAACGATATACTCATTGTCGTTTGAGGATCTACGTATACTGATTGAGAATATTTTCCACTTTTGGTTCTGTCATCATAGATTTCTGTCTGAGAACGTTTCAAAATCATCAATTTATTCGGCGTAAAACCGGCAAATAAGCCGTTGCTCCGACTAGTTCTGGAATATACTATTTCAGAATGAGATTACATTCTATTTCACGTACCTCTTTCATATCTACCTATATAAACGTTCCTTTTCACGGATAGTGAAACATATTTGTAGGAAATACATCTTGAATAAAAAAATCCTGGCGCCAGACACCAAATTCTCTGCGAAAATTTACCGGACACCAAATTTTCTCTGCGAAAATTTGCAGGACACCAAATTTTCTATACGAAAATATTCCGGACACCAAATTGTCTCTGCAAAAATTTGCTGGACACCAAATTTTCTCTGCCAAAATTTGCCGGACATCAACTTTTCTGTGCGAAGATTTGCCGGACACCAAATTTTCTATACGGAAATATGCCGGACACCCAATCTTCTATTCGAAAATATGTCGGACACCAAATTTTCTATACGGAAACTTGCCGGTCACCAAATTTTCTATACGGAAATTTGCCGGTCACCAAATTTTCTATGCGGAAATTTGACGGACACAAAATTTTCTATACGGTAACTTGCGGGACACCAAATTTTCTATACGAAAATTTGCCGGTCACCAAATTTTCTATGCGAAAATTTGCCGGTCACCAAATTTTCTATGCGAAAATTTGCCGGTCACCAAATTTTCTATGCGAAAATTTGCCGATCACCAAATTTTCTATACGAAAATTTGCCGGTCACCAAATTTTCTATGCGAAAATTTACCGGTCACCAAATTTTGTATACGAAAATGTGCCGGTCACTAAATTTTGTATACGAAAATGTGCCGGTCACCAAATTTTGTATACGAAAATGTGCCGGTCACCAAATTTTCTATACGAAAATTTGCCGGTCACCAAATTTTCTATACTAAAATTTGCCGGTCATTAAATTTTCTATGCGAAAATTTGCCGGTCACCAAATTTTCTATACGGAAATTTGCCGGGTATCAAATTTTCTATACGGAAATTTGCCAGGTACCAAATTTTCTATAAGGAAATTTGCCGGGTACTAAATTTTCTATAAGGAAATTTGCCGGGTACCAAATTTTCTATACGGAAATTTGCCGGTCACCAAATTTTCTATGCCAAAATTTGCCGGTCACCAAATTTTCTATACGAAAATTTGCCGGTCACAAATTTTCTATGCGAAAATTTGCCGGTCACTAAAATTTCTATGCGAAAATTTGCCGGGCACCAAAATATCTTTGCAAAAATTTGCCGGTCACCAAATTCTTGAGTCCAAATTGTTGACAGATTTCCTGTATGAAATCTTGGCTATTCGAAAATTCTCCTAAAAGTAAATTTCGAATTGGAAAAATGTATGTTGCTAAGCTATGTTGAAATTTAAAATCAATTTCGTTTAGTAAGCCTACGACTCCCAAATTTTAAAGATATACATCGTTCAATATGTTTTTCCTGTTCTTATCATTCAACTAATAATGTTTTGTGGATTTACTTCTATTGCATGATGTTCTTTTATTTTTCTATTCAGTTTTCCACAAAATTCTCACATTCCAAGTAGGCGTTACCATAACCATTCGATACAGTAATTGCTATAATAATCGAACTTGTGTACCAGATAATAACTCTATTAGAGAAAAAAAAAATACGGGAAACAAAGATTCCAAGGATTCTTTTAAAGACAATGCAAGTTTTCCCAAAAACAACCAAAAGCAGTATTGATACGCACTCACCTTTGTGCAAAGATAAGGGTTGGGCGTGATTAATCCAAAATACAAATAACACAAGAATATAAAAAAGAATATACGCCACTATAGAGAGCCGCAGAGAGAGAGAGAGAGAGAGAGAGAGAGGAGGATCGAACGGCAGTACCATCGCACTGTGGACGGTGAATGATGATGAGGATGATAACAACACGTGTCACAAAAAGTCACGTGACTCACAGACTCACCGCCGTTGTAATATTGTTGGAAGCCAAACATTCAAACGGGATTTTGATCGGATAAATGTGGCGAATTTTTCGAACGCAATTTTTTCCTTGTTTGGTTGCAAGAAGGCAAGGAAGGAAGGAAGCAAGGATGTCTGAATGGGCGGAAGTAATGGTTGGTTAACATCTACGAAATAGGCGTTTGCAACCAAGGCCGTAATGAGTACAGGGGGGGAGGGAGATTGAGACATTTTAAGCAGCAAGCAAATTAAGTCTTTGCCCATTAGTGGGTGAGCAACGTTTAAAGCGGTTTAACGGAAAGTGAAATACGAAAAGGGGCCACTTGTTTGATTTTCCCAGGATCTAGCAAGGGATAAGCAACTGCAGGCTGCTAACTCATAACACAACAATGACATCTACCGGATATTAATCAGGATATAATTGATTTACAACATGGGCTCCGTTAAACTGATAACACGACACGAGGATTAGTATTAAAGCGAGCATTTCGACAAGAGACTTTACGAAACATCAATAGAGAAAACAAACTGCTATTTCCCTTTCCATTTCCGTGTTCCTTTTTCGCAATGATGATGTCATGCACTCTGCCTACAAGAACTAATTAAAATTTGCCAATTTCGACTGTTTCCAATTTGATGACCGGAAAGAAATTGCCAATAATAGTACAACGAAAACTTCCACTGATTGTTTGTTGGCCATTATTGGGCCCACACAATGGCTTGAATGACATAAATGGTCCATTGTTTTGCTTACCTTGGACTTTAATAATCTTCCAATTGCAACTTTCAATGTGTTGACACTTGTGCAGATGTCTCTCGGTGTCTAATAATGGGGACATCTACGACCAATAACCATTACCTTTGGTACACTTTAGTGGCCAACAAACCGCAATAACTG
Source organism: Philornis downsi (assembly GCA_019455685.1). Taxonomy (NCBI): domain Eukaryota; kingdom Metazoa; phylum Arthropoda; class Insecta; order Diptera; family Muscidae; genus Philornis; species Philornis downsi. The sequence continues at coordinate 623,511 of JAHXMU010000030.1, read as the reverse complement.
CTTAGATGGACAAACCTGTGAATTTGCCTGTCTGTCCGTCTCCATTTCTGTAAAATCCCACATTCCAAAATGTGTAGAGGGTACAGGAACAACGATTACTTTTTGATTTTGGTTGTGGGACTGTAATATTGTTTTCTCATTTGTTGGCCATCCTAAGGTCTGTTGGTGACCACAACCCTAATCAAAGGGACAGTAGCAGCAGCAGAATCAAAAAAAAAAAAAAAAAAAAGAAGGAAACAAGATTGTCACTTATGGTCCCTGAGCTGCAAACCGAACAAAAAAAAAAGGATATCGGCATAAACACAAACAAACAAATAAACACAAATATGTTAAATTAAACACACATACACACATACGGGTATGTGAATATATATGTCGGTTTGTACCAATAACAGATACAAAAGTCCCTATTGCCGGCAACTTCAATACATTGTTTAAACTTTCATTAACCCAGCATAAGCATTAAATTTTACAAAATTCTAGAAAATTAACTTTAAAACCTAAATATTTAATGGGCCTTTAGTAATAACCAAATATTGATTGAGGTGGGCTAATTTATAGCCAAATTGTTTGCTAATGAATGACCTTTTTAAATGCTAATAAATAAAAGGTGTGCCAACGAGAGCGCAAGATTTAAAATTCAAATAAAACACAGATATTAAAAAAAAAAATCGTAAAACTTTATTATATCGTAAAGTAGACAGAATGAGGTTATGTATGGAACAACACATCGGGCAGATGGCCGCCACGGCTTTGCTGGCACACACGCGATCTTTTAATGAAATTTTCGATGACCGTTTTGCATAAATGCTGCGGTATTTCATTAATGTAGCGTCCAATTTCCCCTTTTAAGACTTGAGTCATCGTCGGTTTATTCGCGTAAACCATCGACTTCAAAAAAACCCAAAGAAAAAAATCTAATGGTGTTAAATCGCACGATCTAGTCGGCCAATTCTGGTTTTCAAAACGCGAAATAACACTGCCGGGAAATGACTGATGCAGCAATTGAATTGTTTCTCTGGCTGTATTACATGTGGCGCCATCTTGTTGAAACCACATGCCCTCCACATTCATTTCTTCAATTCTAGGCACGAAAAAACTGCTTATCATTTCACGACACCGAACACCATTAACTTTTCGCGCTTGACATGACTCATTTTCATAAAAAAAGGTCCAATGAATCCTCCAGCCCAAAATCCACACCGCACAGTGACACGTTGAGGATGAATTAGCTTCTCGTGAATCACTCAAGGATTTTCTTCACCCCAAATACGACAATTCTGTCTATTGACGAAGACATCAAGATGGAAATGGGCCTCGTCACTGAAGATGATTTTATCGGCAAAATCAGCATTTTCATGTTGTCTCTCCAATACCCAATTAACGAACTCTCTTCGCTGTCCATGGTCAGCTGGCTTCAGTTCCTGAGTCAATTAAACTTTGTATGCATGAAGATGCAAATCGTTCGTCAAAATTCGCTGCGTAGTGGATTTGGAGACACCAATTTGCTGAGCTCGGTGTCGAATTGAGGTGGATGGAGTTTGAGCGACATCTCACGTACAGCAGCGACATTTTCGGTCGATCGACCTGATCGAAGGCGCGTTGTTGCCTTTACATCACTAACAGACCCAGTTTTGGCAAATTTATCCATTAATCTCTTTACAGTTGACTCTTATGGAGCATTATTGTGGCCCCAAATTGATCGCAATTTGCGAACTGTAGCCGAAAAACTTTCACCATTTTGGTAAAACAATTTCACAATGAGAGTGCGTTGTTCATTCGTGTAGCGCTCCATTTTTACTAACCTCGCACCTTCTACTAGCAAACAATAACAATTGTTTAAATGTCAAACAATGACACTTCGAATGGCGCCAAATTTAAATCTTGCGTTCTTGTTGGGACACCATTTAGACGAAAATAAAAGTATTTAATTTATATAATTTCTCTGTAAGAAAAGGCTATTTAAAGGCAATTCGTAAAGTAAATCTCATAATTCTATTTACAAATTAGTATACTTAGTGTTAGTACACAATTTTTTGAGAGTGACAAATTTTTATTGAACATTTTCAGCAGAATCAGCTGATTTTTTTTTTTTTTTTTTTTGATTTTTCAGTTGTTAAGAATTGCTATAAGAATTAAACAACATTATGCTGATTTGGCGACTTTTCCTATTTAAATTGCTGGAACATCTGCAACCTTCAAGATATCTTCTAATTGGGATACTTCTTATAGAGTATATAAAGTCAGAAAATTTTCTATACGAAAAGTTACTTGTTGATGGCAGGACATCAACCATTTTCTTCATCATCAATTTCTTCTTCACAATCAATTTCTTCACATGACAAATTGACCGATGTCAAATGCCCTACACCAAATTTTGGCCGACACTAGATATTCTACACCAGAAGTTGGCCCTTATCAACATTTCTGCGTAAAAGATGACCGACATATATTTTTACACGGGAAGCTGACCCATAAAAACTTTTGAAAAAATTACCCGTCACCATTTTTTCAGCACGAACAGTAGTCGTCCTCTAACTTTTTTTATCCTAAACATATTCTATTGAACATGAATAGCCGACCAGACATATAGATGGTGCTAGTAATTTGAAAAAAAAAAAAAATATTTTGGTGAAAAGAGCAACCTCATAAAATATATGGTTTGAGTTTAACGTTGTTCTATATCAGGTGCGCAAATAAGTTCTCGCTTTTTTTTTTTGTAAAAATTCAACTTTATTATGAAAACATATTTACATTTATGATTCATTGAAAGTATTGCCCATTGCTAGTTATTACTTTTTCCCATCTTTCTGGCAAAGCTTGAATTCCGTCACGTTAAAACGGTTCATATTTTGAGGCTATCCACGAATCTAGCCATTCCTTGATTTTGTTATATGAGTAGAACGGCTGGTCAGCCAGACTGTGCGCCATCGACCGGAAGAAGTGATAATTGGACGGCGCAATATCTGGAGAGTATGGCGGATATAGTAAGACTTCCCATTTCAGCGTTTCCAGATGGGTTTTAACAGGCATGGCCATGTGAGGCCGAGCGTTGTCATGCTAAAGAATCACTTGTTCGTGCCTCTCCGCGTATTGTGGGCGCTTCTCGCGCAAAGCTCGACTCAATCACATTAATTGAAGTCGATACCGATACCCAGTTATGGTTTATCTTGATTTCAACAGCTCGTAATAAACAACACCAATCTGGCCCCACGAAATATAGAGCATAACCTTCTCATCGTGAATATTCGACGGAAGCAACGACGTAAAAGCATGACAAGGCATTCCCCATGACTTTCTTTTTTTTTGGATTGGTATAATGAATCAATTTTTCATCACCCGTTACAATACGATGAAGAAACCTCTTCCTTTTTTGTCGTTGAAGCAGTTGTTCACAGGTGAAAAAACGACGATCAACGTCCTTTGGCTTCAACTCATAAGGAACCCAAGTTCCTTGCTTTTGAATCATTTCCAACATATGCAATCGATTGGAAATGGCTTGTCGGTTAACTCCTAATACTGAAGCAAGCTTTACCTGCATTTTATCAAGCAATGCCATCAATTCAGTATCTTCAAAGGGGTTTCGCCTTCCTTCACGCGAACGGTCGTCAACATTAAAATCACCGTCTTTAAAACGACGGAACCAATCTCGACACGTTGTTTCATTTAAAGCAGCGCCTCCGTAAACGTTTCGAAGCTCTCGACGAGCTTCCACCGTCGTTTTCTTCGATTGAAAGAAGAAAATCACTACTTCGCGCATATGACAATTATTTGGCACAAAATCATACATATTCACACTACCAAAAGAATATGACGTCAAAAGAAAATCTCTATTGTGTCGAGGCGGTATGTTTACCATATGCCTAAGTCTGGTTCCATAACGTTTAGGTTATGGCAGAATCGAGTAGCACTTACAGCTAGTGCCATCTATTGACAAACAGCGGGAACTTTGTGGCTCATCTAATACATTGAGTAAAAAAAAAATTTTCAATGTCTTATTGTAGCTACTGTGTAGTCTAAGTTTGACATCCAGTATTTTTTCGTTTCAGAAAATTTGGTTGGTGAGTGTCAACTGTGTTAATAGCTGGGCTTAGAATCTTGATATTTTGTGCAGAAAAAGGTCATTAAAGATATGTGGCCATGTTTCTAAATACTTATTGAAAATATAAATTTTCATAAAACAACCGAAACTTTGATCATTTACGTAGCGCATTTGCCATGTGCAGAATCATCTTGAATCCTTTTACAGTGATATCTTTATGACTAAAACTGCCTGCAAACTATCCTTTTTCATACAATTTTCTTAGTAAATTTTGTTGTATTAAAGTTATAATAGGTCATCTCGCTGGGGATTCGATGTTATTAACATAATTAATAATATTTGTGCGTCCATCACACACATAAAACTTTGAATACAATTTGCTTAGTACATGAATTTATTCAGTCAGATGTAGAATTTCGAAATGAACTCATTTTAGATGCTCTGTCAGCGCACTTCATTTCACTCCGCGCTGATGTCACGAAGCGTTGGCTGTTTTTTTCTTTTTTTTTTTTTTTTGCCAAACATATAATAAATTCTTGTTATCTTATGTTAAATGAACATCAAATTTATATGGTCGTGAATATATAACATTAGTTGGGAGTAAATATTTCTTCAGC
>JAHXMU010000030.1:590135-618452 GCA_019455685.1 Philornis downsi | reverse complement strand
TGCTCCCTTTTCATGATACCAAACAATATTCCACAAGTTTGCGATTGGTAGCATAAAAATTCCTGGGGGTTGGGGATTTTAGTGAAGCGCCAAGTGGCGCACACCGCAACTGCGCCACTGCCACAGAAGAGGGGAAGGTCCTTTGGCTCCTTCAGTGAAACGTTTTGAAATTTGAAACAAAAGGTCGAAAGTCGATAACACAGCTGCTGGCATTTGAATGGGTGGAAACGCTTAGATATCTTTACATTTCAGTTAACAAAGGACATCAGTTGTTGGAGCGTGTAATATCACAAACAAGAAGAAGAAGAAGAACGCAATTTTCTTTCAAAAAATAAATTACGAAATATTTTGAAAATTATTGGCTAAACTCTAACTCACTTAAAGTTTACTCACTCACCTATCGTTGCGAAGGCTTTAACCTCAAATAAACATAATAAATATTTAAAAGTCCTTGACATGTGGACGAACGGACGTATGGTCTGCCAGTGTGCGTGTGTGTGTGTGTTTGTGTGTGCGTTAATTAAATTATTTAAAACTTTGTAGTCCTTTTTCTCTCTCTTCATTTGAGCTGAAGAACCCTTGTTTTGGTTTGTTTGATTTGATTCGATTGTTTTGAAAAGTGGGCTCGAGTACCATTTTGGCAGCTTAGGATAACAACAACAAAACCATTGACTACTACAGAAGGATAAAATCAACAGCGGCAAGAACTCAAACTCTTATGAATAATGACCGATTACAGAGAGTGAATTTAGATGTAGATGATGGTGGTGGTGATATTGCCGCACAGTGGTCAGAGAATTCAAAGATTTTTGTCAGTTTCTTTATGGGAGGAAGTTAGTCTCACATTAGGAGACATGTCATTAGGAAATATATCAGACTCACTGCTTTCTTTGTATGCGAAAAGGCAATGGAAAAGATGGTTGATGAAGATTGCATTTTTTCCATTTTTTCCATTCCATTTTTTTTTTTTCTTTTAAGAAAACAAAAAACAACATTTAAAACAAAATTTTTCGCAATCATCTCCATCTTCCAGTATAATTGAAAGCGCTGCGATGCACTTTGAATCTCTGCAATTGAATTAAAACGGTGTCCCTAGAGTGGTCTTTGATTTGAAAGGAAATAGCCAAAAGTCACATAGAATTTGTTGGCTGCCGAAAGCCCATAAACACGACATGTGCCCATAATTTTGGCCTCTTTTTGGGAATAGTTTCACACAAGCTGCGCATAGTACTTGGTGGCAGCATTGCCAGATAGAAGGAAATCTTAATGTACGAGGTGTGTTCACAAGATAAGATGAATTTTCAAATTTCGCGGGCTACGTACATTCGCCTTTGGACTATTATTTTTTTTTTTTTTTTATGTTGCAACATTCATCTCTAAAATATGTTGGCGGTTTTATTCATATAGCATGTTTAGTTTGTTTGTAAGAGGCATAAATAAGGCAAGTGTTTTGGCGATTCGGTTTTTTATCTCCTCAATCGTCACAAAACGCCGTCCTTTCATGGGTGTCTTCAATCTTGGGAACAGAAAAAAGTTTCAGGGGGCCAAATCTGGTGAATACGGTGGCTGAGGCTTGACAGCGGTGTTGTTTTTGGCCAAATAATCTCTCACAAGCAATGACGAGCGAGCAGGTGCATTATCGTGATGCAAACGCCATGAATTTTTTCCCACAATTCCGAGCGTTTTTTCGTATTGCTTCACGCAAACGGCGCATAAGTTCAAGATAATACTCCTTATTTACCGTACGGACTTGTGGTAAGAACTCCTGATGCATTACGTCATGGTAATCGAAGAAAACAGTGAGCAAACCCTTGACATTTGATCGAATTTGGCGTGTTTTTTTTTTTTTTTTTTTTTGGTTTTGGCTCTCCTGGACTCTTTCATTAAGACGATTGGGCTTTGGTTTCGTTGCCATAAGCATATACCCATGATTCGTCACCAGTTATAATCCTTTAAGTAAATCTGGATCATCTTTAACGTCTTTCAACAATTCCTGAGCGATGCACATGTGGCGTTGTTTTTGGTCAAAATTCAGCAATTTTGGAACGAACTTCGCTGCCACACGCTTTATGCTCAAAATTTCCGAAAAGATTGCATGGCATGGGCCAACCAATATGCAGACATCCTCAGCAATTTCACTAATTGTGATTCGACGATTCCCCATAACAATTTTCTTCACTTTCTCAACATTTTCATCGGTTGTTGATGTGCTGGGGCGTCTAGAGCGAGCGTCGTCATTCACATCTTCTCGACCTTCTATGAAAAGTTTGTACTACCTGTAAACATTTTTTTTCACTCAGAGTACTCTCACCGTAAGCCACTGTCAACATTTCAAGTGTTTTTGAGCACTTAATTCATTTTTTTTACATAAAATTTGATGCAGCTTCTTTGATCCATTTTTTCGTAGCAGAAAATCGCCGAACATGCAAAACACTTGTCTTATTTATGCCTCTCATAAAAAAACTAAATATGCTATATGGATAAAACCGTCAACATATCTTCGAAACGAGTGTACCAATATTAAAAAAAATATATATAGTCAAAAGTCAATAATACGTAGCCCGCGAAATTTGAAAATTCGCCTTATTTTTTTAAGACACCTCGTATAGCATGGCGGTAATAGAAGAAAGTCGCCAGCATAACCTTGATTTTTGAGAGGTTTCTCTTCAGTCCTGTTTCGCTTTTGAATCATAACCACACATACATTCAAGTCTCAACTCTTTTAATAATGCTTTTTATAATTTGCTGGTATCAAAAATCGCACAGATTTTTTCGAAAAACTGTGTGTTTTTGGTACCAATCGAGATTTAACGCATCTGAGGTCCAAAATCTTTTTTCGTTCACCAAATTTCTAATTTATTGGACTTGACTTTTATCGATAAAGGTTGATGATCTCTCGTTTTGAATTCGTTCCCGATACTCTTTGATTTGTTTATGCCACTTCTAAAAATGGATTTCAGACAAAAATTGATCGAATATCTTTTGTAACACGTTAAATGTTTCCGTAAAAGAAATTCCATATTTTCAATAAAATTCAATGCAATTCTTTTGCACAACAAAATTGCTTTAATCATATTTTGCGACGTACAAAATCGGGAATAATTTAAATATTGATGACATTTATGATGTGAAATTTGGCACAACTGCCTGCAACAGTGCTGCCAACTTAGGCACAGTAGCATTCGACTTTTTGGACACAGCAGCATTTCCATGGGGTTCCAGTCCTTTTTTCCTTCAGCAACATTAGTCTCACCGATGTCGACAACACTTCGAATAATAAAGACTAGAAAAAGCTTCTCAAACGGTCATTCAGTTTCAATGTTGAAGTGATTGTAAAAGAGATTTCAGAAATTGTAGATGTAGAAAAGTGTAAACACTCATAGAATCTGTGAAAAAATTGGATTATCCAGATTATATACCGATTATCTTCTAACTTCTGAATCAGTCTTTTTTCATACTTTTTTGTCTTTAATAATCATACCTTCTTTAAAATCATATTATATGTTTATAAATTTTATTTTATTATTTTTATTAGGTGCTTTTGTAAACTTATAATATTGAGCAGATTAAATCTAATAGATGAATTGTTGCATAATTGTTGTAATTTACTTATAATTGGCCGGAAGGCTTTAAATCACAAGCCAAAAAATAAATAAATAAAAAAATCTGCTTTTACCCTCATAAAAACATAAAAATACAATTGAATAGCTTCTTTGCAATCCGCTAGAGGGCGCTTGAATAATGAAGTCACATTACCCTTTGATGAGTGGACTACAAATCGGTTAAATACAAATATTGATCGAAATTTTGTCCGTTAGCTCCATTTCTCTAAACAACTCCAGTATACCATCGTTGCATTATTTGATTAGACTGCAGTGATGGAACATCTACAAATCAATGGCTTATCGTCAGTAGATGTAATTTGGCGAGGTCGTACATCCATACATTTTGCAGCTCATTCGCGATATCCAAATGAGATTGTCATAAATTATCGATGATGCGATATAGCAATAGTTTACGAGCTGATTTGATTTTTGATAAATAATTAATATAACACAATTTTATATAAAATTCTATCTTCAAAATAACAAACTTGATTTTTAATTGAGGGCCATTGCTATTTCCTAATTGATTTGGATAAATCAGGTTTACTACTGAGAGCAATCCTTTTATTCGGATTGATTAAAAAAGAGAATTGAAAGAAGAGAATAAAATAAATGCTTGTAAATTCCCCATACAGTTGTTCAAAACTATTACTGGCACTGCTATTGAATAAAACGCTGTGATTAAAAGTATCAAAAGCTTTTGTCAAATTCAGAATGTCAGAAGGATTGGTAGTTTAAATAGGTAGATTTTGATACTGAAACTAATAAATTGTCCTTTTCTCAACATGAAAGGAAAATTACAATGCAAATAATTCTTCTCTCAATTTCATTTCCAATTTACTAAATATTGATCGTTTCTTTTTATCTCCATTTCTTCTTTTCTTAATATTAAATGGAATTTGTAAATTAAATTTGTTTGTTTACGTTTTTCTGAATATTCATTTCTTTTAAATTTCCTTCAAGAATAGCTTGCTAATATTAAGAATATCGTGAAGGACCAAATGATCCTTGTGATTTCTTTCTTTTTTTTTTTTTTGTTTTTTTGCATCAGACGCCTTTTACACATTCGTTATATGAAAATTAAGTTTTTTTTTAATGTCCTCCATAAAAATTAGTAATGTCTTAGTGGGAGCAGAAACAAATGTCCTACCACAGTAGAATTCGGGAGATACATTTATGCTGTCTTTAGATACGTTTTCAATTTCATACGCGACGATGTAAAATGCAGTAAAATTCAAGTCATTTGAGGCCAGTCTTAGAATTCCAACTCAAGTGTTTACATAGAGATCGTTTTTGTTTATTCAATTTCAATCAATACGAGTATTAATGACATTTCAATTTCTTAGCTTCTTCTTCTTAGAAAACCCATGAATTCTCTGTTATTTTAGACGATATAAAATATACAAAATTTCTTAAAAACTAGGAGGACAAACAGTCTAATACTTAAAAATTCTGCACGTCCTATTAATTTGAATAGAAAGCCACCTCTCAACTGTTATTTCTCAAATCAAAAATCATCTGTCGGACAACAGTTACTATTGGCAAAAACAAATTACTTTGCTAATTCTCAAGCAATAAGAAACACAAGAGATGATATAAGACATGGTCGTACATCCGTCCACATGTATACAAGGTGTCGTGAAGAAAGGCAAACATTTCAGCATATGACTGTCGAAATTATAAATGGTGGAAAGTAAGATTTTCGTAACTGTGCTTTAAATTTAAATAATACTGGACACACCGAAGATCGCCGCTGTAGCTCGCATTGCGTTATAAATGTCTAAACTTCCTTGATTTATTGGGCGTTTCTCTGTGAAATAATGGAAATCTACAGCAAATGAATTGATAGATGAGTCCTCTAGAGATTAAAGTATTCTAAATCTGTTTTCTGCGAAAATGGTGAAATTTCAAGGATTTCTTTCCATTGCAATTTAATATGTGATTGGTTTTATGCTGTTGGAATTTTAAACTCAAATACAACATGCTAATCTGTATAAGATTATTAATACGCAAAACTGTCGTGTAAAATTTAAATTGGAACTTTATTTTGGTTATTTAAAGAGTGGATTTTCCTCAGAACTACTGTGCCAGCCATTCCACAGGCTTAACCAAAGGTGGTGGAAATCACACCGGCGATTTCAAATTCAGCATCAGCGGTAACATTATCCTTTAGTGGTTTTTGTTGTTGTTGCTGTTGCCGTTCGATTGTCAAGTAGCCGCCAGTAGTCCTGGCCTGACGTGGTGTGGCGTCACGATCCTGTTGCTAAAGGTGCTTATAGATGGTATTATTTGCACATATGCGTTACTCATTTTACGTAATCAACTACAACTGAAACTATCAATTTGTTGTTTGAGACGATATCACCCACCCCACTTCTTGTTGTTGTTGCTATGGTCCGTCTGTTATTGTTGCTGTTGTTGTTGTTGTTGCTGTCAGTCCTCATTCGATAACTGACTATAATGATGGTGGCGGTGGTGTCATATTTTGCGTGTGCGCTGACTATGAATCTGTCCATATGGAATGTGTGAATTGTATTCATTACAATTTCATAAAAATAATAATCATTTCATATGGTAGAAAATATGCAACAGAGACGAAGAGGCGCTCGAAATGTTAACAAATTTATGCTAAACAACATAAACGAGTTGTTTGCTGAGGCAACACATATTGTTGTTAAAGTTGTTGTCGTTGTCCGTAACAGTAGGGAGGCTGGATGGATCATTAGTCAGTTGTCAAGTCCTTGAAGATATCATTAGCGTTTGATTGTTAACGAATTAAATTTTTCTATTCACTGCAAGGTGCCAGGAAATGTCATAGAGATGATGGCAGAAATGCAAAGGTCTCAGATCATAATTTATGCAAAATATATTGAAATGAGTGACGGTTATGGCTCTTTGCGGTCCTAGCGAAAAAATGAAGTAATTTTTTTACTTAGATACTTTGATTACTACATCGGACTATTTTTTATAAGCGACCACCTTACTCTTTTGAGAGTTAATACCAAAACTTTCGATTCTTAAAGGCCTAGGAAATACTATGGCGCCTGGACAGCAAAACGCATATAGTAAATCTGGAAATAGATCCATATAAATTGAAGCTTTTCACATTTTTGACAAATCTTGTCAGTCCAACATACAACAATATGTTAGCAGCTTCTTAAAAAAAACCGCCAGAGGGCATTCTATGGTAGTATCTTTTATCTATTTGCAGTAAAATTTTGAACGAAATCCATCACATGGTTCTATAGACGATTAAAATAAGCAATCACTGTATTATATGCGAAATGGGGAAAATCGAATTTTATGCTGTGACTAAATATCAACTTCCAAAAGGCTGGAAGTGCCGAAAGGAATCAAAGCTGGGTTAGATGATTTTCAAAGCATTTGTGTTTTAGCGTTTGCGATTGCGTGCAGTTTTGATGCACCTCCTTTTGAGGCAACAAATGATAAAATCCTTCACATCATACTGATAGGGCGACAAATGAAAATTCGCAAAATTGTTAAAACCACAAACAAAGATCTTAAACCTGCCTATCGCTCTGGGCTCGATAACTGCCACGTTTCTCACCGCAGCACAGTGTGGTAGATCACAAATCTAACTGGACAAAATTAATAATTAAAATTAATAAATTGCGTAGTGTTCACTTCTCACTTATGTATTAAAACAAAAAATGGGTTCAAATTTATAAATGATTGTAAAAAAGTAACTTTCTTTTTTAGTAAAATGGAGCAAAAAGTAAACACTTTCAAAAAAAAAAATTTAGGATAAAAGATTGGTTTATTAAATACATGCTCTGAGATTATTTGTAGTTATATATACACTAATATTTACGTTGAATACAACTAATTAATCATATAATAAAATTATTAGGTGAGTTTTTATGTAAAGAGTCGGATGTAGTCATTTTTAGTACTAAAATAATTTTAATATTCTTAATAAATACTTAATAGTAATTGTTTTATTCACTTGTTTTTGCTTTATTACATTAATAATACAGATAAAGCACATAAATACGCATAGAGATTTTAATTCAGTTAATTTCATATGCATCGTTAAAAGATTCTTCTTCCACGAAAGCATCAACAGATAATAATGAAAGAGCTTCTTTTGTTATCAAACTTCGAACTCCAAAGGGAGTGTGACGCAAACTTGCGATAAAAGGTTCTGAAGAAATTAATAGTCGATTGAAATGATCTGTATTTGTGTCTATTCTCGATGTTTTTCTCGCAAACAGCTCTCTAAATATTCTCGTACCCTTATTTCTTGCTTCTTGACCTTCTCCTGACAGCTGTCCTATAGGAAGAATGCAAGACCTTATAATATCTTTTCCATGAAAAATGATTTTATGGACGCTAACTGGAATAATATACTTCTGGTGTATCTTGAAGACCATATCTAACCATTATTAATTATAATAAGGCGTCTTTGCGATGTATTTTGGGAGTTTTTATCCATTCTTCAAAAATGTCCTTTCTCGAAAGTATTAATAATAATAAAAAAAATATGACAATAAAATCACCGTAGACTTATTAATCATAGAACAAAGTCATACAAATAATACGCTTCTCTTTGAAATCTGAATGCACCTGTTGACAACAAATGACTTAAAAGATCAATTTTTCCTAATCAGAGCTAAAATCAAGCAAACAAAAACTGAATTACAGTTACTTATTGTATTGAGACGCTCATTAAACGATCAGAAGGAATGTTGCCAGATATTTTTTTAAATTTTTTCTAGCAAGATTTGTGAATTACCATAGTGTGCGCAGGCTACAAGCAAGACTATCACTCAAGACAAAAGGACAATCACGGCAATGACTTTGTCAGCTAAACCAAATCAAAACAAGGCAAACACCATAAAATCGTTCGAATATTTACGGATATAGTTTTTTAGCTAGCTAAACAAACCATGAACGGCTGCCTTATTAGGAATTCAAAGTGCCTCTTTGTGGCATTTTTTATTTTAAAACCTAAAGAAGCAATGGGGCAAATGAACCCATTTTGAAAGTTTGAGTAAATTTTATTATTCGTTCGACTTGACAAATTTGCAGTATTGTTGGATCGAATCTATAAAACTGAAGGAAAGCTGCAATAAAAAAATACGACAAACTAAGAATTTTTAAGAACTTTTTCACTCACCCTCTTATTCGCCGCATGCGTAGAATGTGTACAAAATTAAATTTTTATGAAAACTTTAGCTCGTGAAAGCTACAAACCCAAACCTGGACGATTCATCGCTATAAGATCCATCTGAAATAAGTACGTAACGTGGGCTTGTTGAAACAGCTATCTTCCATATGTAATTCATCCTATTTGCAAAATTTGCCAATGAAAATATGTTGTGGTATTTTTTTTTATCACATCTACAGTTAGGTCGATCAGCTAAAAAAAATTCTGAATGTCTCCTGTATGTTAGCGGAACTGCGAGGATCCCAAAACAATGCATATTTATTATAGATGGTGGCAGTACTCTGAAAAAAAACATTTTGATAAAAAGTCGCAACCTTATAAAATATATGTTTCAAATTTCAAGACGTCACGTTATTTAGTATTTTTATTTGAGTCATCAAAAGTAAACGATCCCAGTAAATTTGTTGACATGAAAAAAATTGGTCACCGTTATGTAAGCCAGTATTTTCATTTGAAAGTTCCCAGTCCGGCCAATACTAAAGCCAAGCTAGATTCTGGGAAAGTCGGCTCCTTCGTTTACAACTGAAAATATTGGGTAGTAGAGTTTAAACGAGGCCGTACGAGCTGCCAAAATCAATATCGTAGTAGTCGACGAATTGAGGTGTCCACTGCAAATACGGTTAAAAAAGAGCTAGCTGAAATGATTGGATTTTCAAATAGGATTATACATTGTTTATAGGCCGAAGATTTGAAGATGAGAAAGCTGTGCGCAAGATGGATGCCGCGCTTACTTTCAATAGAGCAAAAACAGCATCGTGAGAATGTTTCAGTAGAGGGTTTGGTGATGTTTCACTGCAATAAAACCGAATTTTTGCGTCGATTTATAACCATGTATGAGACATAGGTCCACCACTTCACACCTGAGACAAAGGAATAGTCAAGGTAGTGGACTGGAATGGGAGAATCGTGTCCAAAGAAGGCAAAGACGGTTCCATCTGCAGGCAAGGCAATGGCGTTTGTCTTTTGGGATGCGCCTGGGATTATTTTTATTGATTATCTTCAGAAAGGGAAAACGGCGAATCAACGGCGAATATTACGCTAATTTATTGCAGCGTTTAGGTGATGAAATTATGGAAAAAGGGGCGCATATGGCGAAAAAGAAATTGTTGTTCCATTAATACAATGCTCCAGTTCACACATCAGTTATTGCGATGGCCAAAATGAATGAACTAAAGTTAAAACTGTTCCATCACGCACCTTACTCGCCAGATTTACCTCCCTCGGACTATTTTCTATTTCCAAATTTAAAAAAAAAAATGGCTAGGTGTTAAAAGGATTGCCAAAAGTAAAGAGACGGAGTCTGCGGTTGATGGCTATTTAAGGATTTAAGATTGAATATCGCTGGAAAAAGTGTATCAAGCTGAAAGGAGATTATCTTGAAAAAATAAAGAAAATGTTTGCCGACTTTTTTGTGTCTTTCTTGTTGGGACCGTCCACGTATATTTAGCATTATATTAATGATTGTAAATAATGCAAATAGTAGGCAAATTCAGAAGTTGCATTTAACCCTTGTTTGTGCAAATTTTTCTAACTGGAACAATTTGTTTGTGGCGCCTGTAAATCATAGCGCCGCGGACGACGCACAGTGAGATTCTAAGTGCAAAAAGTCTATTTTTCGACTGTAAAATATTAAAAATGTAATGATGCAATTTTGTACGGAATTGTTTAGTTACGAGAAATTCATCATAGCTTTTTTGAAAAAAATAATTTTTTATCGCAAAATAATTACTTAAAAATGCTTGGGAGAAGTAAAGCGCAAAACGACTAAGATTTTAATGCAACTTGAGGGCCTGTATATGCATATTTGTTGCTCGTTTAACTGTTTTATGTTATGATGTTCTAAAAATATGGTATTTTGTGATTCTTTAAGAAAAAAAGACAACTGGATAGCATAAATAGTTTCGAAACTATTTAAATTTAAAAAAAGCCCTAAAAATTTCAGTGTTCTAAGTTTTCCTTGGATGAAAAAAAGGTTAGCTCCGGCGACCTCCATACTCTGACTGCAATAAAATGAAGTAAGGGAGTATATTATTGCGATTTATAGAAAAAAATCCTTATAATATTTTATACTGCTGAACAAAGTTATAAATTTTATGAAAAAAGTCACAAGAAATTACGCTACAAATTAAGCAAAGAAATAAAGACAAAATACGTATATGGTGCATACTGTGGAGTGCATTCTTCATATTGCCTACAATAAACCATTTCAAAAGTGGTCGGCGCTCGAAGACGAACATAAGGCTATGAAACAAGAAAACAAAGTCCGAATTCACAACGCATTTAAAGACCATATGCATTTACGTGTTGATGAGGTTCAGCAAGGCACGGGGACCTCCAACGACGGCAACACCTCAAGACGTTTTTTTTCCAATCCGTCACTTGTAGCTGACATAACTGAAGTTGAAGAGGAATTAATTGATAGGTTTCGCATAATATTACTAATAATCACATGTGGCCGAAATATTAATTCTTCGAAGTTTAAAAATTACACGCGGGATACGGCGAAACTTTATGTCGAAAAATACAGCTGGTATTATATGCCAGTAACTGTGCACAAAATATTAATGCATGGAAAAGATATTATCGATGCAGCTACTCTTCCTATTGGTATGCTATCCGAAGAGGCAGAAGAAGCGCGCAACAAGGATTATAGAAAATATAGACTGATGTTTTCAATAAAATGCAACAGAATGGCGACTAACTCTGATGTTTTCAACCGTCTCTTGGTGTCATCAGATCCTTTTCTTAGTAAAATAAGGCGTCAACCTCGTAAACAACATTTGGAATTAGATGATATTGTAAAAGAAATGATAGATGAATAAGTAAATAAGTTTCCTTACACATGTAACTAATTATTTCATTTTAGGCAATCTTACTAAATATTTTTACAGAAAATAAGTCAGGCGGGTAGTGGGTGAAATAGTTTTTTTTTTCTGAGTAATATAGGCGATGGGCGTGGCCGATTTGGATGAAACTTTCCAAAAATTTTGTTTTCGTAGTACAGATGATCCATGCCAAGTTACAAAAATTTCTACCTAACAGAATAAAATGTATACGAAAATTTCATTTTGAGTTGTATGAGGGGTGCTCGGTGGGCGTGGCCGATTTAGATGGAACTTTTCAAAAATGTTGTTTTCGTAGTACAGATGATCCATGCCAAGTTACAAGAATTTCTACCTAATAGAAAAAAATGTATACGAAAATTTCATTTTTAGTTGTATGGGCGGTGGCCGATGGGCGTGGTCGATTTGGATGAAACTTTATATTTTTGCTACTCTACGTCATAAAACGCTCTATGCCGAATTTCAAGACTCTACGACAACTCCTTATATTTATTGCACAAAAATGTATGAAGCAATCCCACTGTGCGACGCACCTATTCATCCTTACATAAGCAAGCATGTCACAAAACGTCTTCGTTTCATACAAAATATATATACTTTGCTTTTCTAGCAAAAATTCATATTTTTATTTATTTATTTATTTAATTTATTATATCATATAAATTCATACAAATTATGCCTCAGCGCCGCATGGCATTATAGAAGCTAGTTAACAAAATAATAACATCAAAATTCTTTGTATAATAACAGTTTTAATACAAAATACAAATACATTTATGAAAAAATCTAACTTCTTGACATGTACTTCAATATTAACTCAAAATTCATACCAGAAGCTCTTCGACATTTCGCAATAAATACCCTTTCATTGACGATTTAAATAATGAAAGTGTTTCCAGTGATTTTAATTGTTGTGGTAAAACATTGTACTGACTACTACCAGAATGTTCTACACGCTGTTTTGTTGTTTCAGATCGACGCATAGCTACTCTCAAATTGTCATTATTTCTCGTATTGAAAATATACTGATTTCGGGAAAAATTTATCGTGTGATGACCAATACTATGCAAACATTTGAAAACATCCCAATAAACATTTTTGTTAGATATCAACTTGAGATATATTTGACATCAAATAGCTTTCTCAAATCTCCAACGTTAGTTCTCAAATGCACCTCAACAGTGGGATTATAGCTTTCTCAACTTAAAAGGCACATTTTTTACATGGTGATTTCCTTAGTTATCAAGTTGAGAAATTTGTGATTCTCAACTTGATATCAAAGAAATTTCTCCAATGGGAATCAAATTGAAGATACGTAATTTGCGTATTAAAAGAAATTATTTATATATATTTAAGAAATTAAAAGAATGTATTACGTTTTTTGGAACTTTTTATTTTAAAGTGTTATTTACTATATATTTAATTATGTATTTTTAGATATATATATATAAAATTACAGCCTTTCATGGCACATATTTAGTTATACATATGTATTGCTGACCTTTATTTGTTAAATTATTTGATACTTCGTTCGGCTTTAGGTCATCCAAAAAGAAAAGTTTTTGTTGTTCTTTTTTATAATATTTTTATTTACTCCCAATATTTGGACCAAGTCCGTTGGTCTATATCAGGGGTTATTTTTGAGTCGCAAATCTTTCCTCGAAGCTTCCGTCGTTCGTGTTATAAAAATTATTGTAAACAATAATGAGTTTAACAATATTGAATTGAAAGTCCACAAATGTGTGTACTCAAAATTTTAAGAAGGCTATTAGCAGCTGCGTTTGTAATATTAAAGTCCACCGCCCATGACGCAAGCTGATCCTTTAAGCTACCTGAAGCTCCAACAAGTTCCTCACTATAACTTTCACTATCCGACTCAGTGGAAATTCCCTCACTTAAAAGCTCTTCAAACGTAACACTTTGGGCAGCAGTTGATGTCGAAGGTCCCATTGCCCATGTTTCATCTGGCAATGAGCGCTCCGACAGCAAACTCATCACCTGCCTAACCTCACTTTTCACTTTTTTACTTCTACGCGTACCGCAAATTGAATAATTAACTAATAATAAGATAATTGATCAATTAAATTAATAATAATAACACTTATACTTCCTTTTTTGTAATTTTAGTCTGCTTTCAACAATATTCACACCACAAAACACAAAAACACCGACAAGACGCGCCAATTTTCTCACAAATAACATTTTTTTCTATTTATGATTGGCAAAAGTTACCAGATCTGTAACAAATCAACAGTGCTGCCATAGGATAATATAAAAGATGTCAATGAAATCTCTAATTTAACTCAAATAGTATTCAAGTTGAAAAAATGTTTGATCTCAAGTGGAGAAAAGTGTTGGATATCCAATTGAGAATTAAATTGTTTCTCCAACGTTGGAAAAAAATTTATTTCTCAACTTGATATCAAGTTGAAACCAAATAAGGAGAAAAAAGTTTCAATTCAACTTGAGAATTACATTGGAAATCAACTTGAGAACTAAGCTTTTCTCCAACATTGGAGAAATGGCGTTTCAATGCATATTGGGATATATTAGCAATTTTAATTTGTAACAACCATATACTGGCAAAACTGTTGAAAAAATATCTTTATACAGAAAAAGCGTACAGTATGAAATTGACAAATTCGCCACAGCCTTTAGTGCTTTATTCTGTTGCCGCTGGAGTGATTTTAATTCAGAACTCTTTTTATAACCATACACATAGTTATAATGACTTTGAACTAAAGCTTGAAATATTAGAAACTTAGTATTTTGATCAAATTTTTTTCTAAATTTATACAATAAACCTATGGCAGCTGATACTGTAGACTTCAGATACTCTATATGCAGTGTCCAAGAAAGATTACTTTGAAAATATAATCCCAAATATTTAACTGAATTAATTTCTGGAATTTCTTCCCCATCTACGTATATACTAAAGCTGTCATTGAACCGACAATGTGGCCTAAATCTTATCAATTTCGTTTCATTTGGATTAAGGAAAAGTTTATTAATACGCAAATATTCCATTAACAGACTTGCTCCTCGTTCTATGTAAGGCTTCACAGCCATTTAATATTTATATGGATAAAAAATGGCAATATCATCAGTATATACAAACATTTTACCTGATAAGTATACCTATATATTTTAAGTCATTTATATACAGAGAAAATAACAAGGGACCCAATACACTTCCCTGGGGGACTCTATGCTTCACTGGTTTCAAAGTACTTTTACTATTAACAATTTGTACAAGTTGTAGCCGCTTCGTCAAATAGCTTTTTAAGAGAGAAAGTTCTTTATCATGAACACCATAAAATCTGAGTTTCTGAAGTAAAATATCATGATCAATTAGATCAAACGCTTTTGACAAATCATAAAAAACTCCAGCTACACCCCTATACCCGTCATCCAATGACTTACATATGAAATTCTGCACATTAACTGTTGCCTCCTCTGTTCCACAACCTTTTCTAAAACCATATTGAAAATCATTTAACAAATTGCTATCTTGGAAATATGTAAAGAGTTGTGTATGCAAAATATGTTCAAAAACATTGTCTATAATGGCCAATATTGATATTGAAGATTGGATTGGATTTGGATATTGGATTTTTTTTAACATTTTCAACAATCATTCTCTTTCAACAATCATTCCATGATAAATTTAATTTCCATGGGTAGGCTCTTTCCGGTATCTATAACCGCCATACTCGTATACACAGAATTTTTCATAACTCCGCTTAAATCGTTTTTCCTTGTCTGCACATATATAGGGTGATTTCTTAATGGTAGTTTTTTTGTTTTTAAATCAAATAAAGCATTCAATATTGCATCATATATTAAAATTGTTTATTGGAATCGATAAATTGGTCTTTGCCATTTAATTTTTAAAGATAATTTCATGTAAAAGTAGTCCGCGGCTCCGTCTCAAAATGTCCATTCGGAAGGTCCAATTTTTTGTCACTTTTTCGAGCATTTCGGCCTGTACTCCACGAATAACGCGTGTTATGTTATCCTGTAAGGCTTCAATAACGACTTGACCCCAACCCCTGCGATAAACCCACAAAAAATAATCATGAGGCGTTAAATCGCAAGATCTTGGGGGCCAACTCACAGGGAGGTCATTCGTCATTCCATGATGAAATGGCAGAGTATACTGTACACTTTTCACTTTGACAGATGACATTTGGACGCCATTACCAACCAGTGCTGCCAACCTGAAAATTTTAAATCTTAAAAAATCACCCTATATAAATACGTAATACATACATATGGCGAGTCTAAAGAGAGAATCCTTTGCCATTCGCTTCTGGCAGTAGGTTTTCCGCGTTAAGGGAAAAGTGGTAGCAATTTTTGTTTAAACATAAATCTTCCATTTTTTTAGACCGCGTTAAGTTTTTAATTTATTATCCACTGTAATTTATACCTGCTCCGTCTCTATAATCGCAATTGCTATCAATTAGTTTAAATGGTTATGCAGGGTTATCCATTCATAGATTTCAAAAGTAAAGTTAAATAAAACGCACATAAAGATATGATTTCGATTAAACTTTTATTTCATTATAATGCTTGAACTTGGCATTATGAAATACAAAATCATTTACGATAAAATACTTCTGGATTGGTTGCAGCGGTTGATCCTTTTGAGATAGGTATCGATCACTTTTTCGCACATTTCAGGCGTTACGTTTGGGAATTATCCGCGTAAACACAGTCTTTGACGTATCACGCTAAAACGTCTTTGATTAATTACGCCAAAACATGAAATTACACTTTCTGGAAACTTCTCTTGGGATGAAGAAAAAAAAGGTCGTGTTAAATCACGTTTGAGGCATCACTTTTGTAGTAAGTTTTAACTATTTTTACGCAAACCTTTCACTAAATAAATAACACTAGAAATGACAGGTATTTAACAGCTGACAGCCTTGCCAGATCGGCGGATTTTGAAACTACTAAATGGATAACCGTGCATCTTTACTGCCATTGTATAGCTTTACTACTACCAGCTTGTTGAAATGACACTGCAAATGGACATTGTTTTTGCATTGGTCTTAATAAATAGCAAAATTTTGGAAGAAAAAAAAGAAAAGTGCAATTTTTTCAGCTCCTATATGGAGTCAGTTATATTTTGCCAATGTTGACCGTTTTCGAAGTTAACCTGTCTGTTAATACGAGATATATTTATGCCAAGATCAAGCGTTGATTACAACGGTAGATGTTAATCTACCAAGCTTTCAAAGGGCACTTGGACGGACGACATGGGCTTTTACGGTGATAGGGAATATATACGAGTATACTTTATGGGGTTTCAGAGGGATATTCCGGACTTTATACTGACTGTATGACAAAATGAGTACAACCCATGCTTTGGAGAAAAATCTGAGAAATCTGTCAAATTCTGAGAAAAATTGTGGCTTGTAAAACATGGAAATATAAATTTCAAAGGAGCTAACAGTCAATTCTGTGGCTCTCATTCTTTGAAGAATTAGGACTCTTAACTTTTTGAATGGACTCGGAACAACGCGATCGCCTCATAATAACTTTACATAATTTCAAACAAAACAAAATTGAATTTAATGTATCTTAGGAGTGATACATTTTATGAGACATTTTGTGAAATTCTGAAATGTTTATAGAAAATCTGATTAAAGATTGATGAAAAGCAATAACCATTAGTAGTATACATATATATTTTCCTTTCATCAGGAGTAAATGAAAGCAAATTGAAAGCTACTACTTGTAGAGAGGTCAGCAGATTACGTAGTCACCATCTCCGCCACACGGTCTCAGAAATTGCTCTTAGAAATTGCAGGTTTGGAATTGTATACAACAGAAAAGTGCAGTTTAGTAAAATATCTATAGTTATCAGGTTGCCTTTAAACTATCAGAAAGATGTTTACACATATTTTTTAAAAGAGTTTTTCTTTTATCAAAAACCGTTGATATCATTTACTAAGGATCGGAAATGCTTCATGATGGATAAAACTGAAAGAATGTTTAAAATTCATTGCCAAAAATCACAATTTTTTCCTTGCGTTCATTCCAACCAGAATCCTTCCGTTATGATCGAATTCTCAAGGAGTGTGAATGGAAAACTTATAACTACTCTGCACACTTGCTATAAAAACAAGCTAAAACTTTTCCTGAAGACTTGCCACTATACTACAAGCTTGTTAGCAAGCTTTGTGTAAATAACTTATGAATAACTTTAACTTTGTGTAAATAAATAATTTTCGATGATAACTAATACTTCGACAGAAAAGTACTCCAAAAAATATATAGACTAACCCAGTATAACGGAGAGTAGCGGCGTCGTATGAACCATGAGCTGCATGGGCTATACAGCGACATCGACGTGTTTAAGCGCTTCAAAATACAGCGATTACGTTGTTTGGGTCATGTTGTGCGTATAAATCCAAATACTTCAGCACGAAACGTTTTTGGGAATGAACTCGATACGCAGCACAGAATAGGACGACCTAAACTTTGTTGGAAGGACCAGGCTCTCGAAATGTTATTAATACTTGCTGTGACGAATTGGAGAAGAGGTGCAAAAGATTGGAGAAGGATTATCTTCTACATGTTATGTATAATAGATAAAAATATAAGTAAATAAGTTGGCAGAAATTAATACTGAAAAGTCTTTTGTTATAAACTATATTGAATCTCTCGTGAATCAATCAAGAAGTTCTGATCTTGATCTTAAAATCATCCAAGATATCAAATAATTCGAAAGAGTTAACGATTGAAAACGAACTCTAGACTGTTTCCAAAAGAGACCTAACACTCAAAATGATGCCATGAGAACTGGATTTCGTTTAGAATGTCCTTATCGTTACCATTCCCAATTCAATTTGTACAAATTTAACGTTGTGTAACATTTTAAATTTAAATCGATCAAAATGTGCACAACAAGTGTAACATTATTTGTTGTTACAAAGGGCAACCATAACGACATCACTCCTTATACTCCTTCTCCATTTCCACCTCCTTCTACTGTTACTACTGTTATCCTGGGCAAACATTAAACAGGATGTCGTCTAACGATTATTGTCGTATGGTTATTGATGCTGTACCAGTGGGTATGATGCGGGCACAAAGGTTAACTAACCATGAGGATTTGTAATCAAGTATAAACAATTCGATTCGATTCGAATACAATTCACACAAATGAGCAAATGAAATTGTGAACAAATTTCAATTGTATGAGGCCAGCGAATGAACAACGCAGAGAGAGGGGAAGGAAGGTGCAGTGTGGTGCGATGTGATGCGGTGGTGGTAATGCGGTGACAGTAGTCCTAGTAAACAAACCACTCTTCGGGTTTATGATTACATCCAACCAGAGTGAAGCCACAACAATTCCAAACATAAAGTGAACAAAAAGTGTCGAATTGGATTTTGAAAATTGGAATTAAATGCGAATTGTATGGACCATCTGTGTGAAATGTACGCCACAGATATCCAGGAGATCCGGACATACGAGACGAATTTAATGTAAATGTTACGATTACATGAAAGGATGGAAGAAACGAATAAGGATGGAAGAAACGCTTAGTTTATATGTAAATGCAGAGCCAATGTCAAATGCCTTATAATGCAATCAATTGCGATTCATTTGCTAAGGCAAAAACTCAAATTAATTGTCCTCATAATTGGTGAACATTATTGAATTTTTAATTAACATTTGATTATGACTATTTTGCAAAATTTCATGCCATCGTCAACATGATGCCATCATCGTCATCATCATCATCATTAACATTGTCTACCGCATTAAGTATTAGAAAGAAAGAACACAAATTCAATTTTTAGAGAAAAGTTGAGTAGACGGAAAAAGGGTGGCTTATCCAGTGGATATCCTTGCAATATCTTTGAACTGCCACATTCGTAATTCTGCCATGTGATTTTTTTTTCACCTTTTTTACTTGCAGCGCAAGAAAACAAAATTCTTTTACTTAACCCCACTAAAATTTGAACACATTCTCTGCCTTTGCTTGCCACTAAATTGAAATGTGATTGCACCTCATGAACCCCACTCGTTATGAAATTATTTGTTTGCATTGGGGTTGTGGTTGCCATTGTAAATAGACGATTTTACGATATCGTATTTGAAATTCATTTTAAATTGACTATTTCGTCTGCCCGTTCGATTGCAAGGAAATCTATGACTCTGACATTGTTGATCTGCCAGTAAAGTGTCAATTCACTTTGCATTAGGAATATTAAATGAATTTTTTGAAGTCTGTACTCTGGGTGCTTCAAAACAGGGAAGGATTTCGTGGTGAGTGGGAACAAATAACAAACTGCAATGGATGATATTTACTAAAGAAAAAATTTCTTTGCTAATTAAGTGAAGTCATTTCTTAGCATAAATCGTATTTTAATTAAAAAACAAAGCTATACTTTTCCAAGAGGTTAAGAGATCTGTGGATATTGTTTTCCAATTTTTCTTCTAGAAGTAAAACCAAATATCTTTGTTCGCAACTAAGTTCTCGCTGTTTTTTATAAAAATGCAACTTTATTATGAAAACATGTTTACAAATGATTCATTGAAAGTATTGCCCATCGCTAGCTATTACTTTTTCCCATCTATCTGTCAAATCTCGAATCCAGTCACGATAAAACTGTTCATCTTTTGAGGCTATCCACGAATCTAGCCATTCCTTTTGCCGGGCTGTCATTCTGAAGAATCGCTTTTTCGTACCTCTCCACGTATTGTGGGCGTTTTTCGCGCAAAGCTCGGCTCAATCGCATTAATTGAAGTCGATATCGAGCCCTAGTGATTATTTCGCTCAGTTCCAACAGCTCGTAATAAATAACACCGACCTGGTCTCATCAAGTACAAGAGCATAACCTCCTCAGCGTGAATATTCGGCCGAGGCGCCGACGTAGAAACGTGATCTGGCAGCTTTCATGACTTTCTTCTCTTTGGATTGCTGTAATGAATCAATTTTTCATCATCCGTTACAATACGATGAAGAAAACCCCTCCTTTTTTGACACTGAAGCAGTTGTTCACAGGTGAAAAAACGACCCTCAACGTCCCTTGGCTTTAACTCAAGAGGAATCCTAAGTTTCTTGCTTTTGAGTCATTTCCAACGCATGCAATCGCTTGGAAATGGCTTGTCGGTTAACTCCTAATATTGAAGCAAGCTCTACCTGCGTTTGAGACGGATCCCCATCAAGCAATGCGTTAATTCAGTGTCTTCTTTTAATTTTAATTTTTTTAGTTTCGTCTTCCTTCACGCGAACGGTCGTTAACATCAAAACATCTTTAAAGCGACGGAACCAATCACGACACGTTGTTTCACTAAAAGCAGCGTCTCCGTAAACGTTTCGAAGCTCTCGGTGAACTTCAGCCGCCGTTTTCTTCGATTGAAAGAAGAAAATCTATACTTCTCGCATATGACGATTATTTGGCAGAAATTCATACATATTTACACAAAAAAAAATAATATGACGTCAAAAGAAAACGACTATTGTGTCGATGCGGTGCGTTTACCATATGTCTGAGCTTGGCTCGTGACGTTTAGGATGTGGCAGAATCAGAATGGCTGGCGCCATCTATTGGCAACCAGCGGGAACTTAGTTGCGCACCCAATAATATCAACTTTTTTAATACAAATTTGAACTTAGATGGCATTTTAATCGAACCGACTGTCT
The DNA here is from genome assembly GCA_019455685.1 of Philornis downsi. Taxonomy (NCBI): domain Eukaryota; kingdom Metazoa; phylum Arthropoda; class Insecta; order Diptera; family Muscidae; genus Philornis; species Philornis downsi. Next base: position 597,148 of record JAHXMU010000030.1, on the reverse strand, counting down.
ATTTTTAGCGGTACAGGACAGATTTCCAAGAGCTTCTTTCCTCTAGGATCCTATTTCAATTCGTTGAACCAAGATTTGATAGGTTGCTAATTCGCACAGGCCAAGACAATCGCTTTGCGCTTGGCCGCATCAATATCGGATACAGTCCATGATTCATATGAGGATAATAATTTCCAACAACGATGAAGGGCGAAATAACAGAAAAGGGCACCTTTGCTCTCCAAAAGCTCCCAGAATAGGTAGTGTTCCGTGCCCTAAGTAAGACAGACTTTTTGTTAGTGTCAACGACCCAGATGGGAAGACATTTTGTTTATCGAAATAAATAACTCTTCCCCGTATATCACCAAAATCACTTATATTGTCTCCTTTTAGGGATACTACTTAAAATAGATAATTAAGCGCGAAGTTGCCCACAATAAAAGTGGTAGCGCTATCTTTTGAAATACTCTCAGAAGAAATCACTAACTGTATGCATGACTACAGTGAATTGAAAATCAATTTATGTACTGAATACAAAAATCATGTGCTTGATAATTATTCTAAATATTTATTTATTTATTAATATTTATGTATTTGTATTTACACGTACATAGGTGTGCCAAGGGAGGTGCTGGGTAGCTTAACCCTCCCCACCGTCCAGAATTTTTATAGCACAACCCGGGGTTTTCAGTTTACTTGCATTGAATGATGAACGAATTTAGCCCACATCCAGATTGAATTTAATGCTACGGCAACGAATTTATGTTACAAGAACCTTTTAGCATTCATTCCGTTGTTTCGGAAGCTCTCTTATAAAAATATGTACTAAAAGCTTGCTTCCCCAATATAAGTATTACTTTCAATGCATGAGAACGCTGCAGTGACATTTCGCAAATTGTCTATATTGTAAGTCATACAGTGTTCCTGATTGTTATTGCCGTAATAATGTTGAAGAGATGACACGATAAGCCGTCGTTCTGACTAAAGCATCGTCGAAAATTAGCGCAATTTCTTGTTCCACCTTCTAAAACTAGTGATTTACAAAAGTCTTCTCTACCTCCATCCATATTTTTTAATTACTGTCATGGAATCCAGATATCATCTCTACACCTGTATAAATATTTTCCTATACGATCCAGTACCTATCATGTACCCATTCTTTCCAAAACAGTTTTTTCCATCCTTTTTGCCAAAAGCTATTCTATATTCTTCCTCGTACCAAAGACTCCTTCAACTAATTTTTTTTCCAGTCATTGTCTTCTTCAATGGGAAAAGCGTCCTCCACCGCACTTTTCTATAGGAAACATGACGAAAATGTTCTCATAGAAAAGTGCAATGAAAGCCGCTTTTGCTGTAGAAAATTATTACGAAAGACACCTTTTACATAGAAAAGTGTGATGCAAAACAGATTTCCTATGGAAAAGTGCGGTGGGCGACACTTTTCCTATAGAAAAGTGCGGTGGACGACACTTTTCCTATAGAAAAGTGCGGTGGACGACTCTTTTCCTATAGAAAAGTGCGGTGGACGACACTTTTCCTATAGAAAATTGCGGTTGACGACTTTTTTTCTATAGAAAAGTGCGATGGACGACTCTTTTCCCATAGAAAAGTGCGGTGGACGACTCTTTTCCCATAGAAAAGTGCGGTGGATGACTGTTTTCCTATAGGAAAGTGCGAGGGATAACTCTTTGTTTTTCCTACAAAAAACCACCACACCATTCATATACAAATATGTTAGAAGACTCTTTTCAATTGAAATTTGCCTCGTAGATGTCATTTCTGTGGAAAAGTGTGTTGAGAGTTACTTTCGTATAAAAGAGTACATCTGAAGAAATGTATAGAAAATTATCTTGTCCAAAAACACCTTTGGTATATAAAATGTATTGAAAGACACTTTTTATACAGACAAGGTTAGCAGAACAGACTTTTAATATAGAAACATAAAGACTCTTTTTAATTGAAATTTGCCATGCAAATGGTCCATCTGTAGAAACGAGTGTTTTGTAAAAGAGCATCTTTGAAGACATTTTGTGTGTAGATGTTAGCTGTCTTGTCCAAAAAATAATCTTCATTTAGAAAATGTTTGGACTCACAAGACATTGTTCATTGCGTCGCCAAACACCGAAGACTAAAGTCAATTTTGGGGGAAAAGTCTATGCGGTCTTAGCTAGTCTTAGGTGTAGATGATAGTCAGGGTTGATAGAACTTAGTAATGGAAAAAAGCTAAAATATGATAAAAATAAATCAGGAAAAAAGCAATTTTTTTTTACGAAAGCTGAAAAATGGTGCCATGTTTGCATTTTTTTTATAACATATCTAAATCTGAAAGTGGAACACAAACACAATTTTTTGTGATCCAAAATCAGGTAGTTTGAGCTGGGCAATGAAACCAGATTTGTTCATTTTTATTGTTTATAACGCTAATAGCACGAATTTTGAAAAATCCGTTTCTAAGAGAAGTGGAATATGGACATCAATTCTCATGATTCTAACTCTAGCCGTTTGAGCTGGGCAAAGTTACCCGATTTTGTCCCTGTTTACCCTGTTTTTATCCGTTAAAGCAATAATTTCGAAAACCTGCCTTTTCACCACATGTTTGTTCTAGAGGGAGCATACGGACACCAGTTTTTTGATTGTTGGTCTTGTCATTCGAACTGGGTGACAGATTCGCCCACTTTTATTATGTGTTTAGCTCTAAAAGTACGAGTTTTTAAAATCCCCTTCTTATCTCTTGCGTACTCTGTAAGGGGCTCTAACTTCCATGATTCTAGCCTTAGTGGTTTGGCTTGGGCGATGATCATTCAGTTACTCAGTTATTCGGCATTTAGCTATCATCGCTAGCTTACTATCGTATAAAACGCTCTTAGCTATAAATTAATTTTTTAAAACATATGGCAACCTTCCGTATACAATTTTGAAGGTGGACCATTCTTTCACAAAATGGTTGCAATAAGTGCAGCCAAGTCCGAAAAAAAGTTGATCGCTGTGCAGCTACACTTATTTTTTGTGAGCGGACAAATTTGTTATAACCTTACCCAACGTTGCCTGTAGAAAATTAAAAAAATCTACCACAATAATTCCATTGAATCACATTTTATAACGAAATTAGTAAGAATTGTTTTCGGAAAACATTGAAGTGATTTAAATGGTATAAATTTCAAATGTTAAAGCCCCTTCTCCTCTTCCTTTAAGAATATTTTTCTAATTCAATGTTTGCAGGCCCCTTTAGTTTCTCCTTTACGAAATACACTGCAACTTTCCAACAGCCCTGACGATGTGTTGTCTCTCTTTGTCCACATGTGGCAGCCGTGTTTGCTGGCAAAATGCCAAAAACATCTTCGTGTTCCCATAATCCTTTCGAATTTATACTTGAGTGTATTTAAACAGAATATCCAAGTGCTCCCAAAGTCACTAAACCACATTGAAGGTGTTTAATATAATGTTAAGCAAAAAATTAAGTCACCAAATATAAGTTCTATTGCAGAAAAAAAGGAATAAAAACCAAGAATAAATAACCATAACGATCTCTTTCTGCTGTAAACAACAACGAATTGATGTCAAAAATTATTTAAAATTTGTTCTGTAGACCGGCCCAAAAATGAACAATTCCCTTACCCCACAGCCAGGCAAACTAAATTGTGAGTAAATTAACATATAAATTGGTATTCGTAACTGATGTATTGGACCATATTGTATCACGCCATAGATACTTGTGATGAGCTGGCGGTTACAATGTATGATGCAAAACTTCAAGGATCTCAAAATCATCGTATAGAGCACTCGAGGGTACCATAAAATTTCACACAAGAAATGCTCTGTATTAATCTTCAATGGCAAAGTAAAATAATGCAAATGATGAGAATAGTAAAAGTAAAGAATCGTATTTCACTGTAAAGGACTTTGTGAGGCATTCACTTATACTCTCCTCCGCCTATGCTTTGTGGTAACAGTAACGATATCTAAATGGTTTTACGATAATTGCATGAATATCACATAGAGCGTACGATATTAAACACTTCATTTCCCTGTTATGCTTTTGGTTTCCTCTTCCACGTCGCCCCCCTTTAAAACGAAGTTAAACTTCTCCCTCGCCCCAGATATCGTTGTCTAACAACGAGCGACATCTTTCTCCTTTGTTTCTTGAATTTAATATATTATAATATGATAGGATTCCTTCTGCTAGGAACCATTAAAATTAGCTTAGAGATTTCATTGAGAGTAATGAATATCCGCGCTGGTCCATAACTGATTTGCATAAGTTGGCCTCAAAGTTGTGATTTGTCAAATGTGGATTTCCTAAGACAGAAAGAAGGCTTTAAGTCTTTTGGCATTTCGGATGGCATTAAAATCTTGTTTCAATAATCTCAAAAAGCATTTCAATGTTTTGTCAGTATTTTCCAATCAATCATAGAGAAATTATCGTTTCAGTTATAAACAAAATCTAAAATGACAAATACCTTAAGAACCAAAAAAACAAAAGAAGCGTCAAATGGATTTCTTTTAAATTTGACAATTTTCCTTTTGCCTGGCAAGACACCCTCTTTCATTTGGGGTTTTATTGAAATATAACATTTCGATACGTCTTTTTTGTTTTGAAATTTCCATTTGTTTTAAGCCTTAACACCTCAATATTTGACTGCTTTCAAGGATAGATGTCAAAAACTTCGTACAGGACATAAGGCCAAAAATATTCATATAACTTCAGGTTTTTGTAAAAGAGCAGGACGGGAAAGGAGGAGGAGGAGGAGGGGAGTAGAAATATATTTCCTTTTTGCAGAGAAACGCATTATGTTGAATTGGAATTGGCATATTTGAAAGTGTTACCGTAAACTTTCTCATATCAGTTGTGCCAGGGGAACAGATTGCCAACAAAAATGATAGAAAATTATATAATACACAAAAAAAATCTAAAGAAATGTCAAGATGTCCTTCCAAATGGAAAATTTGCCTGAATTTAACTAAAAAAAAAAACATATTAGGTGTGCAACTAAGTTCCACACCAATAGATGGCACCAGCTGTAAGTGCCAGTCGATTCTGTCATAACCTAAACGTTATGAAATAAGCTTAGACATATAAAGGGTGTCCCAACAAGAACGCAAGATTTAAATTGAATTGAATTGTTTCTCAGGCTGTATGACATGTGGCGTCGTCTTGTTGAAACCACATGCCCTCCACATTCATTTCTTTAATTCTAGGCACGAAAAAACTGCTTATCATTTCACGATACCGAACACCATTGACTGTTTGCGCTTGACATGCTTCATTTTCAAAAAAAAAAAAAAAGATCCAATGAATCCTCCAGCCCGAAATCCACACCACGCAGTGATATGTTGAGGATACATTTGCTTCTTGTGAATCACTCGAAGATTTTCTTCACCCCAAATGCGACAATTCTGCCTATTGACGAAGCCATCAAGATGAAAATGGGCCTCATCACTGAAGATGATTTTATCGGCAAAAACAGCATTTTCATGTTGTCTCTCCAATACCCAATTAATGAACTCCCTTCGCTGTCCATGGTCAGCTGGCTTCAGTTCCTGAGTCAACTGAACTTTGTAGGCATAAAGATGCAAATCTTTCTTTAAAATTCGCTGCATATTTGATTTGGAGACACCAATTTGCTGAGCTCGGTATCGAATTGAGGTGGATGGAGTTTGAGCGACATCATCACGTACAGCAGCAACATTTTCGGTCGATCGACCTGGTCGAAGGCGCGCTGTTGTCTTCACATCGCTAACAGACTAACAATTTTGGCAAATTTATCCATTAATCTCTTTACAGTTGACTTTTTTGGAGCATTATTGTGACCCCAAATAGATCTTCATAAAATGAACTAACAATAAGTATTCAAATCGTAAATCTAATGATATTTAATATGTCCAACCATTGTCAGACATAAACTGAGTTATAATAGTTGTTAATTGTTCGAAAACAAACAAAAAACACGACAACAAAGATACAAACAATGTTTCTCTTCTAAAAATTAATATTTCAAGTGTCAACGAACGTGCCCCCACGGTAGTTCAAGATATGGCGAGCAAGTGGATTGGGATGAGACAGTAGTTTTGTTAAATATTTGCCAGCGAATTTTGCAATCTCCTCAGTAACAAGTGGAATATGCACAATTCCATTTTTACTCGAAAAATTATGTTTATTAAACGCCTGATGTACTCGTATGCTATGTTATACTAATTTTGATGCAATTAAATGAAAATTTTGAACTTAACAATACGATATGCATGCAGAAAATATTGACAGTTTGTGTGGGAGATAACTTAAAAAGGCGTAATTATATAGTGGACTAGCCGGCCCGGCAAACGTTGCTTAGCCTTCAAATTTTATTTTTATTAGAAATGTTTCATGCCAATCGGTCTGTTATAATAAGAAACGCCAATATTTGCTGATGAACTTAAAATATGTTCACTCAACCGAAATACAAAATTCTGTTTAAATACCGTTAGCAGGAGCAGAAATAATTGCTTTTTAATTTGTGGTTTGTATAGAGGGTGCCTCTCCCCATTGTCCAATCCCTCCCATAGTTGCAGCAGTACTTAAGATATGTACACCAAACCGATGTACCAAATTTTGTTCAAATACCGTAAGCAGGAGCAGAAATAATTGATTTTTAATTTTTTGTTTGTATGGGAGGTACCACGCCCCTTTGTCCAATTGAACCGAATTGTAAATATAAACCATCCAGGGCACCACCCAGACGCATATACAAAAATTTATGGAAAACGGTCCAGCCGTTTAGGAGGAGTTCAGTGACAACGCCCGTACAGTCGAATTATATATATAAAGAAGATTTTACAAAGTATGTAATGCAATAAAATTGTCGAAAATTGTAAATCGCCACAGTTTACGGTTTTAAAGTTATAGGGAAAAAAATAAAATTTCGATAAATCGGCCTATTTGTATGGAAGAGACGACAAACTAGACCTGTCAGCACTTGGGGGATGTTACATTGTTGACCGCATCAATAGATGTACGGGGTTGCCCATATTCGACGGACCCATCTGGCAACGCCATAACT
>JAHXMU010000030.1:556390-579757 GCA_019455685.1 Philornis downsi | reverse complement strand
GATTGCCTGCCGCGTCAACTTTTCTATACGAAAAGATTGCCTGCCGCGTCAACTTTTCTATACGAAAAGATTGCCTGCCGCGTCAACTTTTCTATACGAAAAGATTGCCTGCCGCATCAACTTTTCTATACGAAAAGATTGCCTGCCGCATCAACTTTTCTATACGAAAAGATTGCCTGCCACGTCAACTTTCATATACGAAAAGATTGCCTGCCGCGTCAACTTTCATATACGAAAAGATTCAAGTTTTTAATAGGAAAAGTTTGTCTACCGGCTGCCATATTTTGTATCCGAAAAGTTTGTACACCGTCCATCGTATGGAAGAGTTTTTCCACTAGCTGTGAGCTTTTCTATGGGAAAAGATTGTCTGAGCGTCAACTTTTCTATACGAAAAGATTTAAGTTTTTAATAGGAAAAGTTTGTCTACCGGCTGCCCTCTTTTATATTAGAAAAGTTTGTCTACCGTCCATCGTATGGAAGAGTTTTTTCACCGGCTGTGAGCTTTTCTATGGGAAAAATCTGACTACCTACCTTCAACTTTTGAATGAGAAAAGTTTATCCAACCTTTCCTGGGGAAAAGTTTGTTCCCGACTGTCAACTTTCCTATGGGGAAAGTTTATCCCCCGGCACTCAATTTTCCTATGGGGAAAGTTTATCCATCAGCGCTCAATTTTTCTATGGAAAAAGTTTGCCTGCCGTCAATTTTTCTATAGGAAAAGTTTGCTTGTGGCCAATTTTTCTATAGGAAAATGTTGTTCTTTTCCATTCTACATAACCCAAATTTTCCCATTTATTATGGAAAAAGCGATTGCTACGCAATAAGCCAACTAACGTCTAGTGGTTTAGAGCAAAATTTGCTGTGAGACGGCAACTGATATGCAGCTCCATATTGAAGGCCAGGTTACTTCTTATTCCTGCTCAAAGCATATTTTTTGCTTTTAAATGGCGTCCAAATTCAATGCCTTAAAAATAAGCAAACTGAGAATTTGATTTAAATGTAATTGGGGCTATTTAAGATGAACGTTTTCTATGTAATTATAAAAACAAGTAACCAGTCAACTTCTAACTTTCCCATATAATTATTCTGTTATGTTCTACTCATAGAAATCTCCCAGCGGTCTCCAGCCTCTCTTTTAATGTTAACTTTAAGGGTTATTAAATTAATTATGTTACTTTTTTTTTAAGATTTTGAAGCTACTCAAAATGCCGTTATAAGATTTTATGAGGCGATGGCCCTTCTTTTGTTTTTGTTCCTCTCCTTTACCTCATTTCATCCATAATTGTCCTAAATGCGAAGCAATGACAGTACTTAGTCCTCAACTCCTTCACTCGTTTAACATTTCCGTTTCCTTTTTTTGAATGTGTTTTGTTGTTGGTTTTGTTTAAACAAATTTCTAAATAAGTTTACAAGGCCGTTAGCGTGAAATGTTAACACTTCCTCGCAATGTCTCTCTAAGGCATTTTTGTTAACGACGAGATGGCGACGTCGATGGTGATGGAGATAAAGCAGCTCTTCGGTGAAAGGGTTGTGTCCAAAATGACATCACGTTGGTGCTTAAGTCTGTTGCTGCCAATGGCGTCCTCAATTCGAAATATGAGATGCGAAGGTGGTGTCATATTTAAATGGGAAGACAATTACTCCAGGGACTGGTAGTTGTGCTGGTTAGATTTATAATTATGCAATTAAATTGCTAATATTATTAATTATTTATTAGGTAGATGGAATGGAAAAGGAATAAGTTGTACATATTTTTGTTCGAACAGTTGGTTAACGAGGAATTATGATTATAAAATTTCCGTAGAGGCGGAGGATTTTGAAAATTTGGAAAGAAAGGTGGAAGAATAAATTTAAATAAAATTTAAGTTGTGGCCATGAAATCAAGAATTTCATTGTATTTTAAATTTTTGCCAACTACTACCCCCGTGTTGGGCTATCAAATTCTCAAACAATCCCATATGTTTTTATAGTTTGATCAAAACATTTTATAAACCTTTTTGTGGTATTTATGGCCTCTGGATCTCTGGTGTATTATGACAACAATGGATACCAAAGTTAAATATTGGTCTATATATTTGTAGTACGTGTTCATATATAGGTATAAACTTATATTATGGGAATTCCTATATATATACATATATATCTGTACACTTGCACATATTTCTCATGTGTACTCATACACAAAAGTATGTCTGAATGTGCGTACTTGTGCAAATTAATTTAATTGAGCTTAAAAATCTCGTAAACAATTATAATTTATACACCTTTTGTATTCCGTATAGTAAAACGTTTAAAATATTTACCGGACACAAATATGAAATTACACCGAGGCCATGAAGAACGGCTAAATATAGATAGCAATAGGTTTGATATGATTGACGAAGCTAATTTTACGAAATATTTTTTGTAGGTTTCCTTTTTAAGAGTCCTTTAAACCAACCAAATTGTAAGACTTTCTTCAATATTTGCTGGCCATACCAAGCAGAAAGAGAACCAATCACCTGCTTCTGCCTAAAATTTCCATTACAGAAATTTCCATTACAAAAGAAACGTGTCGCATGGCAAACTTCTAGTGAAGGGTCTCTGTGATTGAAAAACTCTGGACTGTTTTGAAGAAAATTTTGTTTGAATTTATTTACCATATAAGAACATTACAGAAATATTTGTTTCGAGTGGTCTTCACAAAGAAAAGTGTTTGTAAAGAGAATTTTCTTATAAAAATATTCGTGTTACGAAAAATTCCCGAGAATATACATTTTTTTTAATAAATATATTATATATTTCATATATATAAAATATAGGTATATATATATTTTTTTATACATATATTTTTTATAAATACGAGCAGTTGAAGAGGAACATTATTCAGGAAAGTAACAAAATACAGAGAAAAACTTTTCAACGAGTTTTCCAAAATTTGCGACTTCGATTCCAAGAGTGTCAAGCAGCCGAGGGAAGCCATTTGGACAACATTATTTTTAAGTCTTAAAAATTCCCATGCTTCTACTTTTTAAAAATACAAATATATTTTTTTTTATGTTTCGTAGTTTTTTTTTTAATTGAATATTTAAACCGCCAACACCCTTATGGCCCACCCTGTATATATCTAGTGTATTTTAAAGAAACGTGGAGTATAGGTTATTTTCCTATAAAATGATTGATAATATAAAGTTTGTCCTACACCAATTTTAACTATGGTTAACTTATCTAAGCGATATTTTACTCATCTCTTTTTCGAACTTTTTTGCTCAAAATGTTAAACATTTTACATGTCGTCAAATTCTCTGTTGCCAAAATTTCCATCGAAAAATTTCTTATCAAAATTCAAATATCAAAATTTCTTATCTTATCTTTTCTATACTTTTTCCTTTTTCGACACTTTTTGACGACTTTTTTTTATAAAAAAATGCCTTGTAAGATATTTTAACAACATCGGTAGAAAAATTAGTCTATTTTGAACTTTCAATGGAGAAAATCTGGATATTGTCAATTTCTCTTAACATTTCGTCGATCCCTCTCCATAAAAATGAACCAACACATCGATTTTTCCTATAGGAGAATTATCTTATTGTTAATTCTTTCATAAAAATAATGGTCTATCATAAAATTGCCCCCTTGCTGCTTAACAGGAAAATACTTAAAATTCAAAATTTTTATATGAAATTTGTCCATCATCGACTTTTCTATAGGAAAATTTGTCAACTGACAAATATAGATAAGTTGAAAATATGTCTATAGTCGTCTTTACTACAGGAGCTTCCGCCGACATTTCTGTTGGAAAATTTGCTTAGTCAATTTTTCTATAGGGAAATTTGCAATCACCATCAATTCTATAGCAAAATTCTTCAATATTTAACTTCTCTACAGAGGGATATTTGCCATTCTTTAAATTTTGCATAGAAACTTTCTATAGGGAAATACTTGCTGTCACTCAACTTTTGCATAGAAACTTTCTATACTGGAATATTCGCCATACCCCAACTTTTGCATAGAAACTTTCTGTATGAGAATATTTAGCTCTCATAAATCTTCTTTTAGAGAACTATACCTATTGCCAGCTTTCTTTTAGAAAAATTTATTTTTATCTTGTTTTCATAGTAACAATTTTTGCTCTCAATTTTCTCCCACGGCCGACTTTTTGAAAAGGAAAATTTAATGCATGTGAAAAAAAATGTCTGTTCTGTAAAAAATTTAAGTTAAGTACTTTTTCTAAAAGAAAAATATCTATGCTACTGACATTTATAATATACTAACTATACTATGCTCTCTCCATAAAAATTAACCCACAACGTTGATGTTTCTATAGGAGAATTATGTTATTGTTAATCCTTCCATGAGGATAATGATCTATCGTAAACCTTCCTATAAGAAAAATTGTCACTCAGGAAAATATTGCTTATCAGCAAAGTAGTTACAATTCAAAGAAAATATAGTAACTTTTCTTATATGGGTGGCGCATAAGTAAAGTTAAGATTTGATCAGTGAATACTTTTTTGTTTAAGTTTTTTTTTCACGTTTCTTTACAGAATTAACTAAATAATGCTTGGGAAATTTATGATGGAAAGGCTCAACATAGAACAAAGAACCAAAGTTGTTCAATTTTATTTTGAAAGTCAGCATTCGATTATTCAGATCATATCGAAATTTTTTGCATGTTCGAAATGCTCCTAGCTCTCCAAAAATTTACCGATTGGTTCAGCGTTTTGGGCAACAAGAGGTTGACTGCGATCTTCCGCGTGCTGGAAGACCTCGTATAGTCCGAAATGAAGTGACCATTACTCGAGGGCAAGCAAGTATTGAGGAAAGCCCCGAAACTTCCACCAGGCGACGTTCTCAGCAGTTAGGGATGTCTAGGCGGTCTTTGCAAAATATTTTACATATGTTACATCTTTTCCCATATAAGATGCAATTGGTTTACGAGTTAAAACCAAATGACGCACAAGAATGCATTCAATATAGTCGCCGTTAACGTTACTTATGCGCCACCCTTTAGATAAATACCAATGAAGAGGGGTTTCCCAGAGAAAAGTCCCTATTAAGGCGCTTTTGTTACAAAAACTTTTCTGAAAGCAAATCTTTTTATTGAAATTTTCTCCTGTAAATAGACTACAAATATATAGCTCTCCCACAAATATTCCTCTAAAGAAACTGTTCTCGTAGAAAAATTTCCTCGAGCAGACTATCGATTATGTGTTATTAATTACAAAAAGGTTGCCATGACGGAAAAGGCTTATATTAGAAAAGCTTTTACTAAAGAAAAGTTTCTGTCTAGAGCCTTTATTCAGTAACACCTTTCTCAAAGGAAACATATTTTATGGATACAGCTTCTCCTGCAATAGGTTCCCTTAGAAAATTTTAAATGAAGTTTCTTAATAATACTGCGAAAGAAATATTTCCTTTGAAAGAAGCGTTTTAAGAAGTAATTTCTTTAATAGAAATGTTCCTATAAAAGTATCTATGGAGTACAATGTGCATACTCCTACAAAAGGCTCGCTCAGAAAATTCATCTAAAATGGCTCTCTTTATGCGGAAGTTTTTGGGATAGGTCTTTTCTGAAAGAAAAATTCTTGTAGAGTCTTTTCCTATAGAAATATGGTGGCAAAATCCAACTTTTCTATAAATCACTAAACAGGAATTGAAATACATCTATGAAAATATATGAAAAAGTATGTGGAAATGTCACTAAAGCGTTTCATCTAAAATATATTAGCAGAAAAGAAACATTTACGTAAGTGGAACGAAAAGTTAGGGTACGGTCCTAATAGTAGCCGACTTGCCAAAGGAGACACAAAAAATTTGAGAACATTTTTTTTTTTTATTTTTCAACATAATCTCCTTTTGGTTCGATATACTTTTTCCAGTGATATTCAATAGGTTCTATACCCTGTTTATATTAAGAACTGTCAAACTTCTCAAAATACCCATCAACAGCAGACTTCACCTCTTGATTGTTGGCAAATCTTTTATTACGAAGCCAATTTTTTTAAGTTTCGAAATAGAAAATAGTCCGAAGAAGCTAAATCTGGCAAATAAAGTGTGTGATGAAGCAATTCAAACTTTAATTCATTAATTTTGGCCGTCGCAATAGTGAATGTGTAAACTGGAGCATTGTCTTGATGAAACACAATTTGTTTTCGCCAAATGCGGCCCTTTCCCCATAATTCCATCAACTAAACGCTGCTATAAATAAGTATAATATTCATCGTTGATTCTCCGTTTTTCCTTTTTGAAGATAATCAATAAACATAATCTCATGCTCATTCCAAAAAATAGACGCCATAACGTTGCCTGCAGATGGAACCGTTTTTGCCTTCTTCGGACGCGATTCTCCCATTCCAGTCTACTGCTTTGACTGTTTCTTTGTTTCAGGTTTGAAATGGTGGACTCATGTCTTATCCATGCTTATAAATCGGTGCACAAATTCGGCTTTATTATGGTGTAACATCGCCAAACATTCTACCGAAACATCTTCTCGACGCGGTTTTTGCTCGATTGAAAGCAAGCGCGGCATCCATCTTGCGCACAGCTTTCTCCTCTTCAAATTTTCGGTCAATATGCGATATATAGCACTTTTTGAAATGCCTATCATTTCATCTAGCTCACGCACCTTCAGCCGACAATAATCAAAGGGCATTTTGTGAATTTTCTTAATCTGTCTGGCGTGTACACCTCATTTGATCGGACGCAACGGTGTTCGTCCAACGCAACGGTGTTCCGATACCCACTATTTTACCGTAGTAAACGAAGGAGTAGACTCGCCCAGAGTAGAATCTAGGTCGGCTTTAATAATGATTAGACTGAAACCTTTCAAATTGAAGTATTGAATTAGATAACGGTGACCAATTTTTCCATATTTACAAATTTACTGAGGTCGTTTATTTTTTAAACCACGTGACACCTTGAAATTTAAAACATATGTTAAATAATAATAAAATATTTTTTTTTTTTCAAACTACTGGCGCCATCTATACGTCATTTCGGCTAGTTTTGGAACCGCCTTCGTAGATTTACATTTCAAAAAAAAAAAAAAAACGGCCAGTTGCCTCACTTGCTGCCATGACATTTACAAATTAGTAAATAATACCGAATTGCAGCTCTTGGAGTTGTCAGAAAAAAATGTCTAATATTCAATGAGTTCGTGCTTTCTCATTAATTAGATGTTGTTTGTGAACGACGTTGTGGATGAAAAGTGCGGAATACATAAACGGTTAATGAGTTTCTTGATAGAATTTAGTGAGCATAGAGTCAAGTGTCCTGTGTCCACCTACATACTACTTGAGCAAGACCGCATGTGGCCATCTGCATCACAACAATTACGATAAAAGGACCATTTCGTGCGAATTTACCACCTTTTGCCGTGCTATTGCAATATTTTTTAAAATTAAAATAGTAAAATGAAATTGTTGTATAATCTGTATTACAAATTATGTTAATCGCATGAACATTGAACGGCAGCGACCTCATGAATACCATCAGTGCTGCCAGTGCCAGGATAGAAAAGACTCCCCGTGCATGTGCATTGAGTCATAAATATTCCGTAGTTAATCCATGCAGTCATAATGCCACTGACTCGACAAAATAAACAACAGATGTTGAAATTTACTTCCCTCTAGCTGGTGGCCTTTATGTAGGTCCTTGCCAGAGATTTCTCGGCATAAAATTAAAATTGTTCAGTTTTTTGTTATTAATTTAATATTCGTATTGTGTGTGGCATGAACAAAGTCCTTAAAATGACAATAAAATAATTAAGGCATAACTTCACACTGGTTTTTGTTTTCAGCTCGCTGACTGTATTTAAAACTGTTGTCGTTTTTTTTTTTTAAGTATTTTGTATGTTTTTCTGGCATTGTCCTGGTTGTTTACCATAGACAATGATTTCCCAGGGGTGGAATGCCAGCAGCCGTTTTGGGAACCATCGAGAGTCAAGCGACACCATCGGCAAAAAATGAAACCAACACCACCAACGAATGACACCGAGGATGGGGAGGCGCAATATGTTGCTGACCCCGTAAAGAAAAATATCTCACCCGCAGTGACATTAAGTCCACCCACATAATAAAGATATAAAAGTGCCAACAGAAACGACTACAAATTTGCTACATAACGGCCCATTTGTTGTTTAATAAACTGCCCTGGCCCAAACATGGAAATCCAGCAATGCGGCCAACCAACCAAAGTCCGAGCAACTTGTGAGGCCCTTAACAACTACGTGTTTATGTGAAAAGGCCATAAGATTTTTACTTTCTATGTTTGTCGTTTCATTGCTCCGTACAAAAATTTGATTAATAAATAAGAAACAGAAAAAGTTCCTATGGATGAACCAACCTTCAGGAGCGTTTTTTTTTTAATTTCTTAAATACCTCACGGTATTCGTTTCATTCATTGCCACATGAATAATTGAAAATGTACGAGGAAACCAATCATTTGCTAACCGCTACAGAAGAAATTTTGTTATCATATAGAAGGCTAACAGAGAATAAATGTCATCAAATTAGGTATGGCAAGGAGGTGGTAGGAATGAAGATATCCTTTAAGAAATACCAACGATACTTGATTATCTGCAGTGACAAATGCAATAAAGACGAATTCACATCATCAAGAATTAGGAAAGAAGAAAACTATTTAAAGCAAGAAGTTGTTATCAAACGGGTCACCAATTCCCTTGACTCAACTTAATACCAATAACTTTCATTTCACTTACTTACTTAGAGAGCTATCCTAATCCTATTTGAACATAAAATTCATCTCTTCTATGGTATGGTCTTCTTTTTCTCTATCATGATCTCAAGTTGATTGTAAGAGCTTCACGCTCGAAATTTAGTTGCAACATTCTCAATGCACTCTACTTGATTTTGCCAGAGATTTTTGTTAATATTAAATTTTTATTGTTTATGTGCTTGTCACTCTAAATGAGTAAAAGACTTTCTTAGTAATCTAGTTGATGGCTGAAGTACTGCCAATAAAATCGCTCCTACACAGAGCCAAAAGGCCACATAAAATACCCTATAAATCAGAACAAAGTTTAAAAGATTTCTCTATAGTTTTTCTCCAAGAAGAGCACCGTCTAAATTTTCAATAAAATTCAGTAGATAACCCGTAAAAATAAGAAGAAACCTTATTAATATTAAGAAGGTGTCTGGTAGATATTAGAAGGAAACCTTTTAAATAAAATTAAGATGATTCCTCGTAGAAATATGAAGGAATTCTTCTTAATAAAATTAAGACGGTTACTTGTAGAAATAAGGAGCAATTCTTCTTAGAAAAATTAAGACGGTTGCCAGTAGAAATTAGAAGGAATTCTACTTATTATTTTCTTTTTAAATTATTGTTTTTATTAAATTATTCAAATTAAATTATTATGATATTTATATATTAATTATAACTACATAATACAATAAACAATAAAGGTCATGTTTTCCATATTTTTTTTTGCTCTTATAACTTTTAGGCCATTATTTAAAAGGTAAAAATATATTGGCAAATTTTGCTATGGGTGGAAGTTCATGGTGTTTTTTAAAATGGGTTATAAGTAAAACCGAAGTTAAGTGGCATTTATGACACAAATAGCAAGCAAATTTAGGCATTTTTAACAATCTTACAACAAAAAACAAAAATCGAATTATTTGTCTAATTTGCTAACCAAATTTGATACGGAAGGAAAATCTTCAGACTTCAGTCCAAAAAAATATTGCTCTAAAAATACCCACACTTGCTTGCTGTTATGGGAATAACCAATTTGAAATACATAACTTAACTTAATTATAACGTCGACACATTTCATTAAAGTAGAGCACTTCCATTTGAGCCCGTCGCAAAACACATAAAAAGCTGACATATTTGAAATATCTTTACCTACTGCAATAATGTGAGGCTGCAATGACTGTTTTCTGTTCGCGTACTATTTAATGTTAGTTTCAATTGTCGGCATAACATCGTTCGGTGTAGTTGCAAGTATTATAAACTCTGGTTGGGCGTCAGCAATTGTTGGCGTGGAGCAGCAACAAAACAACAGCATATATAGAATCTGAAAAAATTATATAAAAGAAATTATTTATTATTATATAAATTTTAGAAATTCTGATTCTTTTATACCATTTGATAAATTTTTTTCACCAAGTTTCGAAAGAAGAAGCTCACGACTGGCTTGGTCTTTAACTTCTGTTGCTAAGACAGGGAGTATTTTATTTTTGAAGTTGTCCAACTTCAAAAATAGCTGGTTTCCCATACCTGGATGTATTCTATCAAAATCAATGTCAACCTATTAGAAATAAATATTTTGTAATATTCAAATGAAAACATTTAGTTATTTCTTACCAATTCATAGCCCTAAAAATCATTGTAGCGTGGCCAATCTGTCAGTAAATTCGAAAGAGAGCCCTTATATTTGCTTTTTAAACACCATGTATCTACCCAAAATTGTTTAACTTTTTCCCAAGGAGTGGAGTTATTAGCCAGCCAACATTTTTTTTTTCGAATACATCACCTAAATAAGTGATCTCGTACAAGTAAAATATTCTCAAAAGGACAAAAGAGAAAAGTAATGCGACTGATAAGAAGCACATACCATCAAAAACATCCACATCAGATTCTTGTGTATTAGGAAAAGTTTTGTTTTATAATTAGATGGTGTTGGCCCAACGCGAGAACAATTTTCCGCTGGGATTCTTTTTTCCTTTTTTTTCCAAAAAGTAGAACTCCTAAAATAAAATAATAATTTAGAATTATTTTTTTTTAGTTATTATATCAAATTCAAGCAATTACTGGGGTTTCTTTAGGAAATACTTTAGAAATTTCATTCGCCCATCTTCTCATGTCAGAATATTGTATTTTACGAACAGAAGCAATATAATTGTTCACAATACAATGATTTAAACATGTTTGATTTCTGCTATCCAAGTATCCATACTTTTCTTGGTAAGTCAACACAAGTTGTCCTTTGACTGTTTTTTTCAACAACTCAAGAAGATTGTAAGAAGTCGAATTTTCAGAAGAAGCAGATGGGCGGCCAAATTGGCTTTATATCACATAATTATTATTATTTTATGCTTTGAAATCAATTATTATTATTTTTTAAATTATATAACCCCAAAAACACTTTTGCGCTTACCCAGAAATATGCTGAAATATGTATTAACTTTCTTTAAAATGTTCACTTATATTTTACAATTTCACTTTTTAAAGCCTAAAATTCTATTATATATTTATTTGATCAAATTTACTTACCTTTTACAACACAAAATTCACAAAAACCACGAGGAACTAACACAAATCGAAACACTTCACTTCACAGCTGAAAGTTGAATGACAGCCGCCAGTGTAAAAATTATGATCGACTGTCAATCTCTTAATTTTTAGGTGACATTTTTGGCTCTGTGTGTGTGCCAGCAAAGCCGCGTCGGCCATCTGCCCGTTGTGTTGTTCCATACATAACCTCATTCTGTCTACTTTACGTTATAATAAAGTTTCACGATTTTTTTTTTCAAATATCTGTGTTTTATTTAAAATTTAATTTCTTGTTGAGGCACCCGTTATTAGATTTTTATTTTTCATACGCTTGTCATTTTAAATGAGTAAAAGGCTTCCTTAGTAATTTAGCTGATGGCTGAAGTATTGCCAATAAAATCGCTTGTACAATTTGAATTTCCTTAGTTTACAAACGTTGTGCTCGATGGTCTAATACTCTTTTCCAGTCAATAAAATGTATTTTCTTTCATTCAGTCCGTATTTCAAACGATGTTATGAGTTCAAGTTCATCTAGTGCACAAGCATTTTCAGATATTTGTTCATAATGACTCAGCAAAGGCAATTTGATGAGTTAAAACAAATTGTTGTCGGTGTCTCCCCCAAGCTCCCATGATTTCTTAGTATTACCATACAACAGATTATCCATTTAATGCTTTCAAAACCGTCGGTCTGGCAAGGCTGCCAGGTGTTAAATACCTGTCATCTGAAGTGTTTATGGATCGCTTAACAACCCAAGAACGTGTAAAAATAGCTAAAACTTACTACAAAAGTGGTAAAACAAACGTGAATACTTTTCCTGCATTACGGGGTGATTATGGTAGCCATAATCGACCTACTGTGTAAGGAATTGGCAAGATTATAAAGAAATTTGGAGAGACTGGAAGTGTTATAGATGTGGGCTGGCCTGTGCATCAACGCAATGTACGCGCTGCCAAAAATATCGCTTCTGAAAGGAAAAGTGTGGCGAATTTGTCAATTCCACGGAGTTCTCAGTAATTGGGCCTTTTTTACGGCTCATTATGGCGTATTTTTCATTTGGATTTGCACCTTTATTCATATAGAGTCCAACTCACGCTACATTTAAAGCCGGCTGACCATTCACAACGCCGTAGATATGCCGATTGGGTGCTACATCAACAGGCTTTAAATGCTGATTTTTCGAACAAAATTGTTTCGAGCAAAATTGTCGCATATAGGATTCGGGGAACCCTAAAGTGATTATGGAAAAGCCATTGCATTCGGAAATAGTGACTGTATGTGGCGCATTATGGTCTGGAGGTATCATTGGGCCGTATTTTTTTCAAAAATGATGGTGGAGGAACCGTTATCGTCTATTCAGAACGTTATGGCCGTAAGATAACCGACATTTTTTGGCCTGCAATTGAAGATTATGAATTGGACGATATGTGGCTTCAACAAGACAGTGCCACGAGCTACAGTGGCTTTATTCCATGAGAAGTTTCCAGAAAGCGTAATTTCGCGTTTTGGCGATGTCAATTGGCCACCAAGGTCATGACATTTGACGCCGTTAGACTTTTTTTGTGGGGCTACGTCGTGTTTACGTGGATAATCCCCATACGTTTGGGAATTTGAAAACCAACCTTCGTCAAGTTATCATCAGCAAACTACCCGAAATGTGCGAAAATTGACCCACTGTTTCAACCCATCCAGAGGCGGTGATTTAAATGAATGAAAAGTTTCATCGAAATCATAGCTTTATGTGTGTTTTAATTAACTTTACTTAAAACCCGATAAATGGAATAACCCTTTGCTATAGCATGCATGTCAGACAGCAAAACCGCCCAAAATCAGTGTTACTTATTAGCGGATTTTTAAATTTCGATAGAAAATTGTATTCTTTCTATGTTTGATCTGCCCATATTGCAATCTATAACACCAGGAACCACAGTCTCCTGCACTATTTTCCAGCGATTGAGAAGACTGCAGTAATTTTTCGCTATTAACGGTTAAGAGTGTATAAATGTTGTGTAACCAACAAATTAACAAACGACAAACTATCACTAATTAATATTTATATGATCAGTCTTAAAGAACACAGCAAATTATATCGCAACTTGCCTGCGCCTAAAACTATACTAGCACATTTCATTATATGTCCTATGTCCTGTCGTCCTGATTGTCCCCTTTAGTTTAGATTATTCGATTATTCGATTTGCATTACATTTGAAAGACTAAGATCTGAAACATGAAAAAAAGTTACGTCGTATCTGTTTAAATATATTAGTTTCTGTTTGATCCATCATTCCTCCACCAACGATGTACGTGGATCGGAAATAATAATAAAGGCATTTCGTTTTAGTTTTGTGAAATCGTCAATAAACTAACCGCTTGTTGGATTTAATCATTATGTTAGGACATTTTTCCATCATAACCTGATATGTAGCATAATAAAATAATAAATACTAATAATAAAATCCTTTAAAATTAGAAATTATGCTTTGATAAAAGTTTTTTTGATTTTTTTGTTTTTTTTTTTTTGCCCCAATTGATTTCCACTTAATAAACATTTGATTCAGGTCAATTAATGGTCATACTTTCCATTTTACTTACTAACAGGTGTTTATTTACCTTTACCCACATTTAAATATTCCCCCATCCCATACTGTAGACTATAAAATGGATAAATTTGTCGTTGTTCGAAAACAATTTAACCGTAACGCCAACATGAGGCCCAATGGCCAAAGTCCAAAGGCCAATATGCCCATTGGTAAATAACCGCAAAACAAACATTTGGTTTTTGTGGTCATTCAATTGGGTCAATTTTGTGTGACTTAATCAAGCAACAAACATCACAGGATGTTGTAGTCATCTCGTCAACGGTAGCGGCAGCAACCCTTCAAATAAAAACAAATAAAACTCCATTCCTCCACATCCTCGGCAAATCCTTTGTGTATCGATACTACGAGTATATGACTGCTCGTATTTACCTATCACTTTACAGTGTCCGTCCATATGTAAGGTACGCACGAATGACCAAATTCTCTAGATGAAAAAAAGATGAACTGTCAAAGTGCCACTCGGCCAACCGTCCGCTTGTCATACACAATCGTGGTTGATGACTGGAGTGGGGGCATTGGCCCGCTCTAGTTGGTTGGTGCCATTCGGTTTCGGCAATTTCATCACACACCGGTTGATGTGATTTTATTTGAATTTTATTGTTATGGTTATTTTTATTTACGTAATTGAATGACGGTTTTATGGTTCCACTACGGATGACCACTTTACGATTGGTTAGAGGCTAACAAAACATGACCTGATGGGGGAGGGGTTATGCTTTCTGAAAGAGTTCCGACACCCCGCTATAGAATGAGAAAATTTGCAAAATGTTTATGAGGTAATTTTGAAAATCATCCCTTTGTAAAGAAAGGAATTGTTTAATAGTTTCTTTTGGTTTCATGGAAATGAAGTTCGTATTTTACAGAAGGTAGAATCTTGTGAGTTTTGAAGGTAACTTACGAGTATTCACTTTTCTTACATGGCGTGCAAATTAAAACAGGAAATCACTGCACACTTTTGTATTACATTGTAATTTCCAACACCTCTTAAAGGACAGTAGTTAGTAGTTGGGAAATTCTTATACCTTATCGTGAACCTTATCCTATGATTGGAGTCAATATATTGTTGTCGGTGATTCGTCGTCTCCTATTTTACCTGTCCACAGTAGTATTCCTCAAGGTTCGGTACTTGGTCCAATACTTTTAATTTTGTAATCGAATGACCTGTTTTGTAGCCTTGATAACAAAAGCATTCGCTATTCATTTACAGATGATATACAATTACTCTTTAAGGGAGAGTATCAGTTTCCTAATGTCCTGCAAAGTATTATCAATTATGCGTTATGTCCAAACTGGTATTCCTCAAGGTTCGGTACTTGGTCCAATACTTTTCATTTTGTACTTGAATGGCCTGTTTCGTGGCCTTAATAGCATACTCGTATGCATTCCCTATTTATTTACATACAAGTATGATGTACAATTACTCTTTGAGTTAGAGTATCAGTTTGCTGATGTCCTGCAAAGTATTAATCATTATCCGTTAAATTTGATCTGCTTATGGATGACGCAAAATAACCTCTCAATCAGCATTCCAAAAGCAAAAGCTATGCATTTTTCTAATCATGATTTCAACTTAAGTTTATCTTATCGGCACAAACATAGAGTAGTTTTAAATGACAAACAAATATTCAACTATCATGTGGATAATGTTGTCCGGCATTTAAATTATTCACTTTGAAGTTTTTATAACTTTGATTTAGTGTTGCCTAGATCGGTTAAGAAGATATTGGTTCATGCTTACTCGTATATCATGCCTAGCATTCTTTATTGTGTACAAAATATGAGGATAATTCAGATAACCTTTAATAGAGATATTTTTATTCACTGAATCGTTGTGTTCATTTAACACCATATGTTAAGAGTTTCTTGAACTGTAGTTTTAAAAATTATATCGATTTGAGGCCTTTAAATCTTACGCCTTGTTATTTTATTAAGGTGTTCGACTGTGTAGTCCTTAATCACTTTTTAATACATTCAATTTTTCACATTCCACTCGTGATAAACATCTTCCTGCCTCCTGCTGCCTCCTTCCTGCCTGTATGAAATTGCCTTGCCTTTTTTTTATAAATATAAAAGCATGTGGGCTCTTTCTTTTCTCAAAAAAATTCAGAAAAATCGATTTCTTTTTAAGATTTAGCTATTACAGTTCTTTTTTTAATTCTTTTTTCTAAATACTTTGCAGTTGCGAGATGCAATGCTAGTGTGTAAATCTGTCAGATTTGGTTTGAAGATTTACTTTGGAACTCCGGGAGAGAGATTGGAGGTTTTGTGGAAGAACTAAGGTTCTTAGCGGGATGTGTATACTTATGAGGGGGTTTCGTAATGGAGATGAGGAAAAGATAACGGTTAACTTACATTATTTCAGGTTTTATTCGTATGTTGAGGGCGGCTGGCGAAGTGGTCTGGTTGGCGGCTGGCGGTTGAAAGAGTTCAAGTATCCCACTGATTTTAACCTCACTGGGTTGCCATATGGGCCTAACAAAATAGGGGTTTTTATCGTTACATGGTTGTTTGAATGGGTCCTTACACAGGCAAATAAATAGTTAATTTTTACAATTTACCATATGTACAATTCAGTGCAATTCAACTTAATTCAGTGTAACGTGATATAATGCAATTTTAATTCAAAACAATACAATTTAATTAAAAGCAATTCAATTCAAAAATTCAATTTAATTCATAATTTTAGAATTCGTAATTTACTTTACTTTATGAAATTCATTTTTCAATTCAATTTCAAATTCATACTTTAATTTACTTTACACAATTAATTTTTCAATTCATGGGAAGGAAGAATTAATTGCGTTCAACATACATAGACTTTTATTATTTATACAACAAAAAAAAAAATTAAAAAAAAAAATGGGAAAATTTTGTTTCCTCTATTAGCAAAAAAGTGAACTAAAGTAGTTAAAAAACAAAAATTTCTATTTTAGAAGTCCAATAACTCCTAAAGTTTAAGACATAAAATATACATAAAGTAATATTTCTTAAAAATCTCAACTAGAGGAAGAAGTTGTATCATTTTTAAATTTTCAAATTCCTGATGTGCCCCGCCCTTCAAAATATAGTATAGTATAAGTATAAATTCCAAATGTACAACTTAAACTTGACTACATCTCTGCTATAGCTGTATGAAATTTCATCAAAATCGGCCTCCTCGTTTAAAAACTGCAGATTTATTTTGATTTTCTTTTCTTTTCAAAACCAAACACTGTGTGCCGTATATTTAAGTCACACTAACTTATAAATTAATATTATCGTGCGTGGCGATTTCAGATGTTAGATTTTGTCGCGTAAAATGAATATTTCTTAAAACTCAGTTTTTATATATTCCGATCCTCATTCCGTTTTAGAGATATGATCATTATTCAATCTAAATAATTAAAAATAAAGCTGATTAAATCTGTTGTAGATTGTTGTAGATTGTCAAATGTTTTCTTAATCCCTATTGATAACAGTTTGTTCTAGCATATTAATGCCCTTAAAGTCATTTTATCGACTTAACTTTACAAATTCCTCTCCCTTTTAAAGAAAATATGCCAACACAAACTTTATCAACTGCAAAGAATAACAAAGTTCATGCATAAAATGCGTTTCACCATAAGCAAAAAACGGGAGGCAGAGACAACAGGACTAAAAGGAAACTAACGATGTGTCAATTGAAAATTCATAGCCTCCAAGTTATTCATGGAGCCTGCACTACATCTTATATAAATATTTAAACCACTCACATTTACAGTTTCATACTCGTATGTGGCAGCGTAAAGAGTTGTCGCATCGCCTTCCTAAAGTTGGGCAACAGAAACGGTTGTATTTTAAAACGTCGCAAAAAAAACATCAATTTGCCATTGAATATTATGTTGAAACAGCAAAGAAGAAGTGCGAACATATCCTGTTTCTCTGTAATGTCCTCCCCATTCACGATGGACTCTAAGACAACTTTCGATAAGACGCCGTTGGTTTAACGTATTTTTATGATACTTTACGGTCTTGTGACGACACATTTTCACCTTTAATCCTGCGTTGTTTTTCTTCTTCCCGTTGTCACTGAAAAAAAGTCAGAGGACATTATTTGGAGGGTTTATATGAGTGTATAATACGTTTTAAAACACATATTCGTAGGGCAATAATACCATATGTTTCAATGCTTTGCAAAACCAAAATGAAAATTTAATTTTATCTCTGGCGTTGTTAGCAGCAGAGTAACTCTTTTATATTTTTATGAAGACATTTTCAATTTCAATTTTCAATTGGGTTGTAAACATTGATGGCATTTATTTGAATTAAGAGACTGCAGTAGACTGTAGGCGGTGTTGTCTAAAGTTATACATCTATAGAAATGGAGGTATTCAGTATCTCTTCCCTACTATCCCATAAAAAATGTATACCTAAATGTAAAAAGGATTGACACATTTTTCTTAAAAATTTTTAAACTATTGAGATTGAAACTAACTATTTAATTAAAGATGCAGTAGTAAGTACCAATTTTAATGATCGTAAACTATTTCATCTAAACTTCTTTTCCGCTAGAAGAGCTTTTCCTACCCTCCAATAGAAAGAAGGAATAGGTGGATATTGCTTGTTGAACAAAAAAGGAAAGTTATCTGTGATGTATATTATTTGTCTAATATTTAGTCTTTGCGATATCTTTATATTAAAGCTGATATTTCATACGATGACGGGAACCTGCGTTAACGGTGATGAGGCTAAATATTTTACGGAATATCCTTATTTCGGTCCGGATTGTTGCATCCTTTAGCTTCATAGTACTCGATTTTGCGCCACAGATGAATTCGATGTCTGCTATAGATGCATTTTTTTTCTTCTAAAGAGACTTCAGTCTTAAAATGATTGCAGGCAAGATCCGCAATGTGATATCTAGAAAATTGTAGATATTTCAGATACAATATGTTCGGTACTAGTGGCAAAATCTCGGAACTGTAGCAAAACCTTAGCGCCTATTTAGCACCTAGCATTTTTTTCACCAACTTTCCCCACATATTCATTTTTTGTACTCGAAAGTTATCTAAATTGGCAATCATACTGCATAAATTACTAAATATTTGTCTTAATGAAGATATTAATATTAGAATAACCAATAACTGCAAAGGTATTCTTTAAGTTGTAAATATGTGACATATGTAATTTTTTGAGTCTATGCAAAACAACATGAATTTACAAATAATTCTAAGAAAATATGCTTACAACTTGTATTAAAGTTTAGTTTTATAAACACGACCGAAATTTTTCACCAGTCTTATTTTTTTATCTACCCTGTCATATGTCCTTTTTTCGTGATCAATTGAAACAAAGCTAAAAAAGATAAATACTATTTGAAGATTGCCTAAGCTTCAATTTTCTATATTTTAATGTTAAATCTTGGACATAAATATTTTTTTTGGAATTTATATAAAGTAATACATAATTAGAGTTATTCTGAATAAAATCTGTTTACAATTTGTATTAAAGTCTAGGCTTTTAACTGTCATCGGAAACTTTTGACTATGATCATTTTTCACCAACTTTGTCTTATATCCTTTTTGCTTATAAAACTGAAGGTTGGAAAAATTGGCAAATGTGGTTGGTGGAAAACATCAATTTTGTCTTACTGAAGTGGATCCTTTTGAGGTTCCTCCTCATTTTCGTTACGTTTCCAAACAGTCATTTTTTCGGACGCAATGGCTTTTCCACATTCACTTATGGGTGCTCCGAGTTCCATATGTGACAGTTTTGCTTGTTGATGTGATCATCTAATGATAAGTGAAGAACATTTTGTTGGAAAACACTAAATGGATAACCCTGATTATGGGCCTGCCATCGTGAACAGACAATATCGACGTCACATGCACAATGAGCTGTATAACCATATACCAATATCGACGTAGTCAAGCGCATCAATATGCAGTGATTGCGTTGGCTGAGTAATGTTATATGGATGAACCCAAATTTTCCAGTACAAATAGTTTTCGACAACGAATTCGATAGACGTCGCAGAAGGGGGCAACCAAAATTCCGTTGGAAGGACCAGGCTTTTGAAGTACTAACGAAACTTGGTGTGACGAATTGGAAAAGAAGCGCAGAAAACTGAAATGCTTGGAATTATTTTCTACGTAAAGCGTATAATAGATAACGATGCCTATTATAGTTGCTACCTAAGAATAAGAATAATGTTATAAAATATATAACTTTTGTAAATGTTGATGCATTAACTTTAAGCCTAAATCTCATATTCATTTTAGCCGCACAATTGCACTACCAAAAAAAAAATAATCTGCCCTACCCAACCCGATTCCACCAGACACCAAACTGTAGATGAGACCAAGAAGAAAATGTTGTCCCTCAGTCATAAACTTTCAGCTAAGGGATAATATTAAATTAATTTTGGGTAATTTTTTCTTCAGAATTGTTTTTTTTTTAATCTACTCACTGGAGGCGAGCGAAAGGCATAACTTGGTAGAATCGCAAGAACAGCAAGGAAAATACGAGAGTAAGCAGCGGCAGCAATGAGGCCGTCGCATAGACATTTGTATTTACAGAAACAAAATTCATTTATTTTCATTTATTGTTTCACATTTCCCCCCGGGACAAGCAGGATGGCAGTTGCAATTTTAACAATATCATAAAAGAAGTAACAGCAGCAACAACCACACCAACTACCAATGAACTGACTGACTGACTGAAGGTCTGTCGAGTAATACAAGACAACTACAATAACAACCAACAACTTTGGACGCATAAAACTTTTCTTATGACCCACCATGATGGCCAATAGAGATTCGGAGGCAAACAAAAAAGTGTTCATAATTTTTGTTGAATTGTCGTGTAGATTGTGAATATTTGTAATTTTTTTCCTTTCTTTCCACAGGACATGAAGTCCTTGTAATTGAATCAAATGTCAAAACATTACAAACGTTGCAGCGGCCAACGAAGACCAACCATAGAAGTATACAACAAAAAAAAAACGTGAGCCGCAGCAGTGAATTTTGTTGTTTACAACTTCGCAATTGTTAGAGGATGACTGAGGCAAGCAGGAGACCACAAACTTTATTTGATGAACTACACGAGAAAAAGGGTTTTTGATTGCTTTCGCTGGTAGACCAATGTCCGAGAGGAGAAAAGTTATCAGTTCTAATTCAATTCCAAAGGAAATAAAATTCTTTAGAAAGGGGATGGTGGCGAAAGGGTGAAATGTTCAATAATAAAGGAATTGCAATTATAAAATTATCTCAGGCGGGGCTTCGCTAACCATAAGAAGCTAAATTCGATCAATGTAAGATTTTTGCAAGAAAACTTAAGAAATATTGTGTGCATTTTTATGGAACATTAAGAGATTCTTGTCATATAATTTTACAAAATTCTTGTACAAAAATATATTACTGAGGAGTTCATTTACAAGAAATACCATTTATAATGGACTCATGTAAAAGGAATTTCTTTCTGATACAATACATTTTTGTATTGTATTGTGTAAAATATTCACATAAATGTTAAAATGTGCAAAAAATGTATCAACTTTTGACCTGCCGACGACTTTTTAAGCCAGATATAAACAACAAATGAACTTTCAAGAAGCAACTTAAACTTTTTTTAGAGAAATTTTCATGAAAAAACCTCGTAGCATGAATACTAATAAGCATAAATAAATATTAATATGCATACACATATAAGCAATATATAACAAATATATAGAAAACCAGA
Organism: Philornis downsi; assembly: GCA_019455685.1. Classification (NCBI taxonomy): domain Eukaryota; kingdom Metazoa; phylum Arthropoda; class Insecta; order Diptera; family Muscidae; genus Philornis; species Philornis downsi. The sequence continues at coordinate 558,238 of JAHXMU010000030.1, read as the reverse complement.
GAAAATGATGTCTAAAATTTCTTATGTATGAACTTTTTTTTTAATTTTTTTGCAAGTTCTATTATAAGTAAAAAAATGTTCATGAGGAAAAATCTAAGTGACGTCGTCCAATAGTAAATTGTGAACAAAATTTCCCAAGAAATTTAACAAGAATATTGCTATTTTATCTATCTTGTCTTCTATTGGTAAATATAAATGTCCAATTTGATTGCCCCTTCATAAAAATAAACAACAACTTTCCCTTTACAAAATTTGACACTAAATTTACTTTCAGAAAATCTTAAACGAAAAATATTTATGAAGCACTAGCTGACCCGGCAAACGTTGTTTTGCCTTTAAAATGATGTTTGTCACCTATCATTATTTGATTCAATGTTAATGTGGTAAAAAAAATTAATTGCAAAAATCTCATCTCCAACGCCATCTATCACTTCAAATAAACCCTTTTAAACCTTCCGGAATACTCTACCAATAATTTAAGACCAAAATGAGCCAAATCGGTCCAACCGTTCTCGAGCTTTAGCGAGACTAACACACAGCAATTGATTTTTATATATATAGATAGATAGACTAGCTGACCCGGCAAACGTTGTTTTGCCTTCAAAATGTTAATGTGGTAAAAAAAATTGATTGCAAAAATCTCATCTCCAACGCCATCTATCACTTCAAATAAAACCTTTTATACCTTCCGGAATACTCTACCAATAATTTAAGACCAAAATGAGCCAAATCGGTCCAACCCTTCTCGAGCTTTAGCGAGACTAACGCACAGCAATTGATTTTTATATATATAGATTTTATAGATCATTTTCTCTGGAAGAATGTAGACAAAGTTTTCCTTTAAGGCAATAACATTTTACGGCATATTTACGACCTATTAGAAATTTTGATCGTAATTTTTAAATTTCCCGTAGACAAAGTTAGGCAAAATTCTGCTTTAAGAAATTTTAGGCAACATTCGTCTATAAGATATTTTGGACAAAATTTTCCAATAGAAAATTGTAGATAAAATGTCGCTAGAGAAAATTTTAGACACATTTTTTCACAATAATTTGTAAATAAATCTTTTCAAAATTTTGATCAAATTTTTTTTATATTAAATTTATTCAAATATTTCCCATTGAAAATTGTTGACTAAAAAAGTTGTGATATCTATAGATTCAAAACGACTTTAAGCTTTCTCTAACGTTAAATGGGTAAGAAACTCACCTTTCTTGGTATGAAGGTTGTGGCTGTGATATGATATCTCCAGGGGACCACTTTTGCTAAGCAGAACTGGCACTGTGGGATGAACCAAACGTAATGTTACGGTGCCAAAATTTACAGTTTGAAACAAAATTAAAAAATTATAATAACATATTTTCGTGTGGACAACTATACTATACCTATACCAAATGTGTGGGGAATTTTTCTATAGAAAGTTAAAGAGAATTCTTCTGTAGAAAATGACAGAGTTCGTCTATAAAATATTACAGTAACTTTAGATGATTTAGAAGAATTTAGTAGCAGAAATTTTATAGCCAATTAAAATTAAAAAGGTTTCACATAGAAAATTGTACCTCTTATAGAAAATTTTAAACCATTCTCTTACAGAAAATTCTAACCAATTCTCTTACAGAAAGTTCTAAACAACTTTCATACAGAAAATTCTAAACAACTCTCTTATCAAAAATTTTATACAATTTTCTTATGGGAAATTCTAAGCAATTTTCTTGTCGAAAATTCTAAGCAATTTTCTTGTCGAAAATTCTAAACAATTTTCTTATCGAAAATTCTAAATAATTTTCTTATCAAAAATTCTAAACAATTTTCTTATCAAAAATTCTAAACAACTTTCTTACAGAAAAT
>JAHXMU010000030.1:477589-556380 GCA_019455685.1 Philornis downsi | reverse complement strand
AAAATTCTAAACAACTTTCTTACAGAAAATTCTAAACAACTTTCTTACAGAAAATTCCCAACAATTTTCTTATCGAAAATTCTAAACAGTTTTTTGTCGAAAATTCTAAACAATTTTCTTGTCGAAAATTCTAAACAATTTTCTTGTCGAAAATTTTAAACAATTTACAGAAAATTCTAAACAATTTTCTTACCGAAAATTCTAAACAATTTTCTTTTCGAAAATTCTAAACAATTTTCTTATCAAAAATTCTAAACAATTTCCTTACCGAAAATTCTAAACAATATTCTTACCGAAAATTCTGAACAATTTTCTTACCGAAAATTCTAAAAAATTTTCTTACCGAAAATTCTAAACAACTTTCTTCCAGAAAATTCTAAACAATTTTGTTATCGAAAATTTTGAATAATTTTCTTATCGAAAATTCTAAACAATTTTCTTATCGAAAATTCTAAACAAAATTCTAAACAATTTTCTTATCGAAAATTCTAACCAATTTCCTTACCGAAAATTCTAAACAATTTTCTTAACGAAAATTCTAAACAATCTTCTTATCGAAAATTCTAAAAAATTTTCTTATCAAAAATTCTAAAAAATTTTCTTATCAAAAATTCTAAACAATTTTCTTACAGAAAATTCTAACACAATTTTCTTATTGAAAATTCTAAAATTTTCTTATTGAAAATTCTAAAATTTTCTTTTTGAAAATTCTAAAATTTTCTTATCGAAAATTCTAAACAATTTTTTTATCGAAAATTCTAAACAATTTTCTTATCGAAAATTCTATACAATTTTCTTATCGAAAATTCTAAACAATTTTTTTATCGAAAATTCTAAACAATTTTCTTATCGAAAATTCTAAACAATTTTCTTATCGAAAATTCTAAACAATTTTCTTATCAAAAATTCTAAACAATTTTCTTATCGAAAATTCTAAACAATTTTGTTATCGAAAATTCTAAACAATTTTTTATCGAAAATTCGGAACAATTTTCTTATAGAAAATTCTAAATAGTTCTCTTATAGAAAATATTCTTACAGAAGACTTTTTAATAGTTTTCTTAGAACTTTTCCAATAATTTCTTTTAGATATTTTTGTACAATCGTTTTCCTGCAAAAAAAAAAAAAAAAAAAAATAAAACTTTCTAAAAATTTATTATTGAAAATTGTAAAAGATATTCATTTTCATTTCATTTATTGAACAGTCTTGTAATTTAAAGACTTTTGGCCAATACTAAGCAAATTAAAAAATGCATAAAATAAATACTACTGGAATCTCTCGCAGTTTTGACAGATTTTGTAATGGAAAATAATTAGAAATATTTAAATCTCATGTCGTCTCTTCCTATACCAGTTGTGCTATTCTAGGGAGCGAATTCCAAACTTTACCAACAACTTGCTTAAGTTTCGGCGCGTTGAGGTGAACGATAACTTCCTGAATTTGTGTTCAATTTTAACTTAAAAAATTACGTCCAATTTAACATGAAATGTTATACATAATTTCCTCTTCGGAAATCTTTAAAGCCTTTTTTTCTCATTGAATATTTGATCGTAGCGAAAAAGCAATTTCATTAAACATTTCTGATTCCTCCCCTTCTGTAATAATCTGAGTAAATGCAATTTTCACGCCTTGTTATAATTACGAAAGTGTATACAAGTATGTGCAGTATGTAAATGTATGTGTAAATGTTGATGTTCTTTATTTTTATATGGATGCTACAATAAAGCTCTGACTGGCAAATGCTAGAAAGAAAACAAAAAAAAAACTCTTGTATTTATTTTTCTCGCCATTTCATGTGAAGTTGCTCATTTGTTTCGACTACTCTGGCTGCCTTAAATGAGGAGTGAATGTGATGATTCTTTCAGCCCGGTAAATCACATGACTTGCAAGGAATACCATCCACATCTGCCCCCCACCACGTTGCTTCTCGTACAGTTAGTATTATAATAATAATAATGAATCTGCAACCACATATTCAACACCAAGATTTGTTTAGAGACTCTACATCTTTGCCGTGAAAACAACAGCAAATGTGGCAAAACACAGAACACGAATCCAAACGCTCTAGTTCAGCTCACATCACACCACACTGAACACAATGAATGAAAATGGAGTGCGATTCGCAAATTTCCCCAAGGAGTCTGAAGATATTTATATGAGTAAAGTAAAAAAAGAAATGTTGTTTAAGCCATCCCAAAAGATGATTCTATTTCACTTTGGCAAAAATTAATGCGAAAAACAAAATGTTCAATAAGTTTACTGGCGAAATTAAGAACTTATAATGAGAGTGGCTTTGAACGTATCACAAAACGACATACATATTTCAGAATGATAAAATATGTATTTGTAATATTTTACCACAAATTTATTATATATATTTGATATATTTATTACAAAAATTTAACACTGTTTAACGATGAGCCTGAATATCAATCTGTGAAGTTTCTACATAGCATTCTAATATTCGAAATTATTTCTAGCAATTGTCGCAGGGACCGCTTCAAGTAGGATATGATGACTTAACTCCCATTTAAGCCACCCGCCTTAAATCTATAACACTCTTCGCTTACTCAGTGGCTGACACTCTAATTACCAAGATTCTTAACTCAAAAATTTTGCAGCCGCCAACTACTGACCTGTTGATTGAGAAATTCAGATTGTAACTGGAAATGTGTTCCTTTCTTAGATGGCAATTAATATTACCTAGGAAACTACCCGGAATTCTTGCCTCTACTCTATGCAAAAATAGAATGCAGTATCCCAAAAACACAGTTCTTAATCCCCGGAGTAAAGAACGAACACATTATATTCTGCCACATCCCTCTCATGCAATCGTCCAATAAGCTCTAAACATACTAAAGTGTGAATACAAACTAAACAACAGACTACCGGTGCCCATGCAAGGGTTGTCGATATAACATCCTCAATAATGACTTTATGAGTTCAAACAAACATGAAGTCCGTACAAACAAATGTATCGCCCATATGTATGAGTAATCATAAAGTTGTAATTAGAAATATGTGAATTTTTCTTTTTGAAAAAGAACCAACTCCAACTAATATTGTATGATATTTCCAATTAATAATGAATGATTAATTATTTGCCAATTCCTAAGTGGTGGAAAAAATCTCATTATTTCGTTGGTATTCTGTGTAATTTTTGATTATTCGATGATATTTTGCGGTAGAAACTTCGCAGTTCCCATTATTTGTGGTTCATAATAAATGAATTACTATATTCAAGTGTCAAAGTTAATTAGGTCGTGAGATGTTTTGCGTGAAGTCATATAAAATACCAACCACACAAATTCAATACTTCAATACGAAAATATACTCGTACTAACATCTATGGATATGCAGATATCTCATACAGTCGATATGAAAAGACGGTTCTATATGGGAAAAATATATGAAGTAACCTCTCGTTACTGGTTAGAACACGCGAACATCGTACATATGATCGTGGATTCAAGTCCCGATACAACCATCTTTATTCCAACATTTCCCGATGTGCAGACGAACACTTCGAGCAATCGACAAGTGTGGGAAAAGTTCCTCAAACTGACGTTCGGTGTGGCCATTAAAGGATCTCATTTAGGGAGCCAAAAAAAAGTTGATATGAATAGACCTCCCCCATTGATTTTGGCCATATGTTGGTTACAAGTTTCTTTTAATTTTTCGTTTTTTACCTTGTTCACAAAAACTTTATTATAAATTAAACCATTATATGTATTGAATTGGCAAGGGCAGAGACAAAATTTCAATCCCAATATCATATCCAGTCATATGTACGAATAAATGCTGTACAGGATGGCGCATGAATCATGCTACGGTGTAACAGTAACTGTCAAAGACCATTATTTAAAGATGTTGAAGAAGTTTTCTTTACCCAGAATCGCACCGAATATGTATCAATTTCAACAGCATTTGGTTAAGCAAGCAAGATGGAGAGACCTCCCAAGCAAATTAATATTCAAAAGCTCCCCTTTCAGCCGGCCCCAAGGTCACCTGACCAAACTGCACCAGACTTTTTTTATGGGGTTATATCAAGTAACAGTTATACAAAACGAAACCAAAGAATTTGACCGAATTAAAACAGTCCATTTAAACAATAATTCAATCCTGTAGGTCGTAATGAATAATTTTCTGATCAGGTGCAGCATATGCGTGAATCAACATATACGTTATTTACGGTCTATCATCTTCGAAACTAAATTAGTTATATAAAATAGAATTTAATTTTCTATACAATAAAAAAAAAATAAATGAAATACATTGAATATAAAACAATTGTTTGAATTTCTTATTGTGGCACAATTGTTGCGCTACCCAATAACAGATGAATAGGTTTATCAAAGCCGCCATTCCTGCTCTCAGCTGTTGAAAACCGCTTTCATTTGAATTCTTATTTACTTAGTGAAAGGTTTGCCATTTACGAATATGGATTGTTTAACAACCAAAGAACGCGAAAAATAGTTAAAACTTACTGCAAAAGTGGTGATTCAAGCGTGGACTTTCAAGCAAACAAACGTGGGCTTTCTTCATTTCTCACTCGATGGTTACATCAATAAGCAAAATTGTCGCGTATGGGCCTCGAAGAACCCAGAAGTGATTGTAGAAGAGCCAATGCATCCGCAAAAAGTGGCTATTTGGCGCGCATTATGGTCTGAAGGTGTCATTGGAACGTATTTTTCGAAAATTAACTCAAAACTTAATTGTATAATTTTTCAACTCTGAAAGATTATATAATTATTTTAAAAGCTCCAATTCTTTAGCCCAGAACTTACTGCCCGACACGTAAAAATAGGCCCTTAGCCAATAAACTCTAACCCAATCCCATATAAAGTCTGCTATCTCTCGACTAAGTCAATTGCATCACAGCAACGACGGCAGAGTTTAAACCTGGATCAGTCTCTTAATCAAAATCAATACAATAAATGTTGGATATGAATATGGTTTCTATAGCAGTACAGTCAATAACCGAAAGGCGATCACTTTAGCAAAGAGAGAAATATTCAAATTGATATCGGAACTTAGAATTAGCCGGGTCAAGGTCACCGACGCCCGTTCAAGATATCTGACGTCCGTGTCAGGATCATTGACGGCCGGGCTAAGGTCATTGCCGTTGGTATAAAGGTCATTGACACCCGTGTCAACATCATTGACGCCAGCGTCAAGATCATTGACGATCGTGCCAAGGTCATTGACGCCCGTATCAAGGTCATTGACGCCCGTGCCAAGGTCATTGACGCCTGTATCAACATCATTGACGCCCGTGTCAAGATCATTGACGCCCGTGTCAAGATCATTGACGCCCATGTCAAGATCATTGACGTCCGTATCAAGATCATTGACGTTCGTGTCAAGGTCATTGACACCCGTGTCAAGGTTATTGACACCCGTGTCAAGGTTATTGACGCCCGGGTCAAGCTCATTGACGCCCGGATCAAGGTCGTTGACACTCGGGTCAAGCTCATTGACGCCCGGGTCAAGCTCATTGACGCCCGGGTCAGGGTCATTGACGCCCGCGTTAAGATTATTGACGCTCGGATCAACGTCATTGACGCCCGGGTTAAGGTCATTAACGCCCAGGTTAAGGTCATTAACGCCCGGGTTAAGGTCATTGACGTCCGGATCAACATCATTGACGCCTATGTCAAGGTCATTGACGCCCATGCCAAGGTCATTGACGCCCGTGTCAAGGTCACTGACGCCATTCATAATCCCAAATCAACTGACCTCATTCGCAGCTTAAGTTCTAAATCGGAGCTTTAGAATCGGATTCTTTTTAATTGCAATATGTGTGGAAATTTTTGAATAATTTAACTTATCGGTGTTGAATTTGTTTTATATATGATATTATATTAGAATATAATTAGCAATAACTAGTAGTAATCCCTTTACTCATTTTAGTCCCGACCATACTTAACCTGTTTTAGTCTATCGCCTACATCTGAAAAGAAAACCATTGAGCTCAGATCAAAGTTACTGAGCTTAGGTCAATGAGACAAAAGCTCACTGTCTCTTAGGGAGTCAAGTTTCGCTGAGTTCTGAGGCTAAAGTCGATTTTAAAGTTCATGTCCATAACATTGTAATTGCCGCCAGTGCATAAGAAATCGGTAGCCCAGATAGTTGACTCAAGGCCAAAGTCATTGACTGCTCGCAAAGGACACCAAGTTCATAACAAAGTTATTTGGGTTGGTCGTGGTTAATGGCTGCTAGTTATAATCATGATTTTAATCTCTAAGACGTATTTTAAATGTACTTCATTCATAGGAGATTGAAATGTGCTTTCTGTTGGCTCTTATTTTGTAGTTCTAGGCGATATGATTTATCATTGGGTTAAAATTTTGACGCAAACAGATTTTACACAGTTCCAAAAATCGAGTAAATTGGTGGGTAGTAATCATCAATATCATTGCTAGAATCAATTTCAAATTTATATTATTTTCTCATCAATACGAGTAAGTAAAAACGGTTGTAGCCTTTTCGAAACTTCTGTCGTTTGGGCTCATCGGGAGCAACTTTTGTTCAACTAGCTGAAGCTATTATTCGTTTGAGATTGAATTTGAATTTGAGTGAATTCGCTATGCATGCGAAAGTATTTTCAGGAATGGAAAAGATGACGCTCAACTAAAGTCAAGCGGTTGTATGACAATTAGAAATCTTGATGTTATGCATCCATCATAATACAGATTTGTACGTTAATTAACTGCCGAAATATTTGCCTCCATAAATGCGTTGAAGGGAACACATATCTTACTTTATCCATATCGAACAATCTTGTAATAGTTCTGTTGAAAATTTTGCAATCAGATTTACCTGAATTTACCATTTAACACCCTTTTACTTTATCCGTAACGGAATCTATCTATTCCAATTGTGTGATAACCCTGTCGGAAACTTTGCAATCAAATTTACCTATATTTACCATTTAATACAATTTTTTTCCACCGACTGTAAGGACATAATTATAAATATTGACTTTAAAACATGTCAATCAATTTCAAACAAAAGGTAACACCGTCAATAGGACGTCGCCACGGGAACATCCCTCATATTAGGCACACGATACGTTATTACACCGGAATAAAATGTATTTGATTTACATTAAAATATGGGATGGAAACCATTGTTTGCCCAGATATCTAAAGAGAAATAACGCAATGAAGACTTAAATACAATTGAAATCACTTGAATTCATTTATTCCGCATAGTGGCTAAAAATACAAAGAGCGATTAAAGTGAATATCCTACTTTCTTTGTAAAAAAAAATGATATCAATAACGTCATAGCCATTAGCATATATGTAGGATAGGATATTGTACGTAAAGCATATCGAAACCTGCGTTAAGACTTCACTCGCTTTGGCAGTAATGGAAGGCATCAGTATCAATTGTCTAGCAGTCATTGTCAAACAATTTACATGATAGCCAAGTAATGTTGCTACTCCATCTCCCATAGATTCCATATGATGCCTTTTTCGTTCTGATCCTTGTTAGGCAGCGCGTTATTTCGACATGGTTACACTCAATTGAAGAATTTCACAAATTGCCATGACAATACACACAAAAACAAACAATACATTGATCAAACACCCAGCCATCATCATCTCATCATCCTTTCGTTCTCTTTTTGCATTTGAAGGACTCCTTTCAAATCTAAATTCTTAAGTCATTGTGTGCATTTCCTTATTCACAGGATGTCTTCTTCTCGAAAATGTGTTACGCTTTCTGTCTTCATTCACAAATATTTTAAAGAAAATCCATATAAATTCACTGAGATTCATTCATTGACAAAGTGTTTGGGGATTTGAATGTAAATCTCAACAGGTTTTAGCTTTTAAGCCTTTATCGAATGTCGCTCGCTAGTTATGTCTCCCTGCAAAATCGTTACTGACATAAAGGATAGCAATGTTTTGTAAGGATTCCTTAGGAGTGTGAGTTGATAAGGAATTTATTGATCTAGCTTTTTAAAATATTATTATGTATTTTGTTGTCGTTTGGGGTATTTATCTGTACTCGTATATGTGTACAGATAATAGAATAAATTATTGCAGTTTCCTTTTCAGATGTAGGCGCTAGACTAAAGCAGGAAGTCCTTAAAGTTAAGTATGGTTGGGACTAAACTGAGTAAAGAGGTTACTACTAGTTATTGTTAATGTCTTAATGCTGAAAACGCTAGGCGAAATCAACAAAGAATTTAAATATAATAGAATATATAAAAGAAATTCAACACCGATAAGTTCAATTATTCAAAAATTTTCACACATTGAAATCAAAAAGCAATCGATTGTAAAGCTCTGATTTAGAACTTAAGCTGCGAATGAGGTTAGTTGATCTGGGATTTTGAATGGCAGTAATTACTATTGCTAAATGCTCTTTAAATTAAAGACAATTTGTGAGTTTTCTATTAAAATTTTGCTAATTCTTTTCAAGTTCTTTCTTTTATACTCGTATATCAGGCAAAAGACATTCATTTATATTTCAGATTTACTCTTTGGAGTAATACATAATGCCAAAATATTTTACCACATACGTTATTTTATAGTCCAATTAAACCCCTGTAACATATGAGAGCTATTTTATATAGAAAAAAGAGGTCTCATTCTCCCAGCAACCCCTGCCACAAATGGTGTCATTGCTAATGCAAGGGTTAATATCTTGCCGCATACAAATACAGACAAACAGGGTCATACACATACACAAATACGAGTAACTACACTTTCCAAAATATGCTGAAACATTAGAATAGTAAGTAACCCTCTTATAATGTTTATGGCCACGCATAAAGGTCAGCCCAAAAAGGATTAACGTGCACAGATGCTGAGGCAAAATACTTCATTTAAACCTCATTTTGAGGCGCAGTGGGGTGATTGTTCCCCCACCACACACACTTTTTAACCGTGTATTTTTAAGCTAATATCCTTTTTCACTGGTATTTTATATTTTTACTGGTTATCCAGGATGTCCAGTTCCTTATATAAATTACATATGTGTGCATGTCCTTATGCTCACTTACATACACTCTAGACACTCCACAAAAGGATCATGATAATTTACGAGATAGGATATCTCAGTAAGTTTTAAGGATACTTCACCTAAAATGTCATTTGCTGCTGCCCTTGTTGTTTAATACTTTGTTGGCTTATTCTTCTTTTCCTTTCTTTTTTTTGCCGAATATCCTTAAGGGAAAACAACAACGTCTTCCTGCTTCAAATGAAAGGGCCATTGAATGAATAATGTTTTATTTTAGATACAGTAATGTGGCCGTTTATAATTGTCCTCAACAAAGGCAACGTATTGACAAAATATGTTATTAAATAGGATGTTATTACAGAGTAAACCTCTTCTCACCCATATAGAAAGTTGACACTTAAAAGTATCAATTCATATAAGGATAACAAAATGAGAAAAAAATTTTAGCAAGAAGTATGACAAACTTTTTTTAAACATATTTCGGGCATCTAAACGCAAAGATAACATTAGTAATTATATTAAGAAACAATTGCTTTTTAATTTTGTTAACATTTTTCGGTTTTTTGTAATCCGTTCTCAACATATATTGGAGTAAAGATAAGAGCATTGTTTGTTGCAGAAATAAATCGATTTAAAACGAAAACTCAATTCTTGCAATTTCGATTTCTATAACATCTGCCCTAATATGTTGAATATCTCAAGTTTGTCATTTTGTTTCGTAATAATTAGGAGAAACAATCGTTTTAAATCCTATAAAAGTGCACATATTCCTAACTTTTGAACTACATCTATTTAATCAGGTTTATAACAGAATCGCGTAAGCTAGAAAACTGCAATTTAGCACTGAAATGAAAAAACTTGCTTTTACAAAATCTGAACCCACCTGAAGAAAAATAATATTGGGAGTACAAATAAGCCTCTCCCGTTTTTTTTCAAAAACTGATAATTTATTGTAAAAAAGACGGTTCATTAAGTGCTATTTCCCATCCTTCTGGCAACATACGATTAGCACGTCGATAGAAAGCTTCACCTTTTCAGGCTATGCAGAAGTCGACCAAATTTTTGTTTCCTTCACATGACGTGAAACAATGCTCAGACGCACCATGTGCCTTCGAGGGCAGTAATTGATAATCAGGAGAGTAAAATATGTTTCAACCAGTGCCACAACATGTGGATGAGCATTACCATGCGATTTAAGAATTACGTTTTCTACAAGAAAACGTTCCCAGAAAGGAAAACGTTCCTAGAACTGAAGTGTTATACACGAAAACGTTCTTGGAAAGGAAGTTTTCTACATGAAAACGTTCCTAGAAAGGAAGTTTTTTATAGGAAAACGTTCCTAAAAAGGAGTATTCGGCTTAATCTCATCAATCGTGTGCGATTGAGAACTGCAGTAATGATTTTAGTCGAGTTGAGCAGTTCGTAATACATGACCAGGTTGATGCCACGAAATTCATAACATGAGTCATTTTTTCCTAATATTCGGCTTGGCCATCGGTGTTAAAGCATGGCCATGTGATCGCCATTATTTACTCTTCCATCCTCTTTTCCATCCACATTATTCATTAACAGTGGCCATACGATAGTAAAAACCTTTTCGCTTATACAGGGTGACCCAGAATGAACGAAGTGGTGTGAATTCCTTATAACTTTTTTATTATAATTTTTTTTTCTTTTCTTTTCAGTATTTTGTGAAGAAGATTTGGAGAATTTATAATGGAGCAATACACAACTGAACAACGTGCCCAAATCGTTGAAATTTACTTTGTAAATCAACGGTCCATCGTATTAACTCCATTGTATTAACCCGTCGTCAATTTAATGTGCGGGTTGCACCCTCTCAGTCAACAATAAACCGTCTTGTTGCAAATTTTCGAGAACAAGGAGCAGTAAGGAACCTTCCTGATGCTGGCAGACGACGAACATTGCACACGGATGACAATATTCAAGTGGTACAGGAGAGTATTCAGGAGGATCCACAAAAAGACGTCCAGGAGACGTTCGACACAACTTGGCATCTCAAGAGGGTCGCTGCAGCGAATTTTGCATAGCATAAGAATGTTTCCATACAAAATTCAAATTGTCCAAGAATTGAAACCGACAGATTACCAGCAACGACTTGACTATGCAATTTATTTCCAGCAAAAAGCACAAGAGAATCCTAATTTTATTCATAACTTAGTTATGAGTGACGAAGCCCATTTCCAATTAAATGGGTTCGTTAACAAGGGATATGGGCTACGGAAAACCCGAGAGTACTTCATCAACGACAATTACACCCAATTAAGTGTACTGTTTGGTGCGGTGTTTCTTCAGAAAGGATCATTGGCCCATATTTTTTTGAAAATGAACGAGGTGTTGCCATTTCCATCAATGCTGATCGATATCGGGCCATGTTGGAAAATTTTGTAAGGCCAGCCGTGGAAAACCATCCGCAAATATGGTTCCAACAGGTTGGAGCCACAGCGCAAACTGCGAGGGCCACAATGGCTCTTTTACGCGACATATTTGGTGAAAGAATAATTTCGCGTACAAGCAATTTTAATTGGCCTCCGCGTTCCACGGATTTACCCGCTCCAGACTTTTTCCTTTGGGGGGAAAGTTTATGTTAATAAGCCCAGGACTATTGACGAATTAAAATCCAATATTCGAGACGAAATTAACAACATAACACCGGAAATTTTGCGAAAGGTCATGGAAAATATATTGGAAAGAGCACATTTGTGCGAAGCAGAAAATGGCCACCACTTGCGGGATATCATTTTTAATAAGTAACCTAAAAATATTCCCCATAAATTTACTGTATTTAAAAAAAAAATAAAAAATATGTCTTAAATAAAAAGTTATAAGCAATTCACATCACTTCCGTCATTTTGGGCCACCCTGTACCTGGCAAGCAGAATTTCAAATGTGCAAAATTGACGTTCAACATTTTCAACATAGAATCCAATTTCCTTCCTTTTGAATCATTCGCAATGATTTAAAAATGATTGTTGAGTTATTCGTGATACAGCTGCAATACCTTCTTGCGTTTGGAATGAATCATCCGTTTCTCAATAATGATTCCAATTTTGGATTTTTGTCTACCTTTGGTCTTCCGTTGTATTCCTTGTCTTCGACGTCCAATCCTGTGCTATTAAACTTTTAAAATTATTATGCTTAAGAAAGCTTTTCTCTTTAAGAGCAGTAATCGATGTGCCACCGCTGCAGATTTCATCAAATTAAAGAAAGAAATCAAAATTTCCTACAATTGGTGGTCATTCGGTTCAAAACTCGGTTTTATAGCATAAAAAATAAAAATAAAATCGCTGATGTTTTACGATGACGTCAAACCTGTGAACGGCCGTGGAGTGATACGCAACTATCGTTTGCATAATCGCTAGTTCGATCCTCGATACAGCAACCTATCATTATTTGAGCGGCGGTCCCCTCGTTTATGTCTGACGAACACTTTGAGTAGTCGAGTAATCGACAAGTCTAGCAAATGTTTCTCAAACTTTGACGTTCGGAATCGCTGTTTGTTTGTTCATCAAACCTTATAATATGACGATGACATTTGACTATTTCAACCACATCTTACTGGCGGACTATCGTTTGTAAAATGGGGAAGACTGATTTGTACTGCCAATAACTTTAGATAATTTCATAATTGTACCATTTATTCTAAATAAGAAAATAAAAATTCCCACTTTTTAAAGGAGTCGACCTAATTGACCTGAGCGACAGTGTTGCACAAGGATGTGTATAAATTATCGCGGGAACAGTATTTTTCCAATCGCATAGAATGACTTTTCGATCGCATTGTTTAAATATCTAAAGTCTAACACCATATATTTTCACTTTAGAGCTGTTAAGTCGTCTAACCATCAACAAATCCTAGAAAAGACTCTAGAAAAACAAAACGAAAAATAAATAATTTTTCGCGGACTACAAAGCTTTCAAATCTGATACTTTGCTACATAATGACACTGGCTGCTACTCAATCTTTAATGTAAATAGGGAAACATCTTACTGAGCCATTTTGCTCTAATGGGGGCTGTAAATTAACCGATAGCCTTTAGTGCGATCTCTTCAAAACAATTTTGGAAATGATAAAAAGAAATGCTGCAATATACCCAACTTGCATCATTTTCATCAAAGACATAATGTTCCTTGCGTGCGCCGGAGATATTTTATATGCATCTTTAGTGGAAGTCTGCGGGATGTTACTGCAGCCTTCTCAAGAATTCAAAAGCAGTCAACAAATGTTTATTGGCTATAATTTTGGATTCAAGAAGAAATTTTGCTCTGGCGCCGTCTTCAGTAAAAATCATAATGTCGTTTAGTTATTATAAAAAAAACTGAACAATTTAATGGCAAAATTCTATCTTGAGGAGAAAAAATTTCGGCTGTACCTGATACCAGTTCTATCTGTCATGCTGTAGGGAGCAGAATGAGTTCAATTTTGTACAAATTAACCTACTACGTTGTTCAAAGAATAGAACAGTGTTAATTTTTCAAAAAGAAAATCTTTACATATTCTCCCACATCTATTTCACCGCCATCTAAGTATTCCCCGCCCCCAGGCACAGTACACTTATGCTAACGTTTTTGCAATCCTCGAAGCATGCCCACTAGCCACCTTACGTTATAGCCTTCATCGCGCGCTATGATTCACGTTCAATCGTCAGAGCGGTCTTTTTCAGTTTGAGGAATAGCTAGAAGTCACACGATGTTGTATCAAGTGAATACGGTGATTATGAAGTGATATTAGTTGCTTTTTTCGTGAATAACTCACGATGAGCCAGTGAAATATGAGATGAAAAGATTGAGTGTTTTTGAATTGTTTTTGCTAGTCAAGACTTGACTTAAGCGAGGCCCAAATTTGTATTTTAAAAAAGAGTTGGCTGATCCGTTCAAAATGTCCACATCATCAGCAAAATCCCTAAACGTGCATCGGCGGTTTTTGAGTGTCATATGTCGGATTTAATGAACGTAACTTTCGGCCTTCTTTGAACTGTTTTAGCCACTTTCATTCTGATCTTATGCAACGTCTTAATCGTTTCCACTCCAGAAATTCCATTTGGTAAACATAATCTAATGCACCAAACGAAATCAAGTGTAACTCAAACACAATACTCGCATAACTCACATACCATTTACAACTATTTATAACTAATTTATAGTATTAACTTAGTAAAAAAATCTTTCTGAGATTTAAATACCCGCGAAATAGAAATTGAAAATTGTCTGGTCTTACATTTGGACACAACATTCTTATATGTTCCAAAAATGTGCTCCGAATCTAGACCTACAATTATTCAATGGTTCCATTATTCATTTATCTACTGTTTTTTAATTAAATCAAAAGAATATCCTTTCACTCAGCCTAATATGAAAACTACATTAACTTAACTGTAAAACTTATATAGTAGGAAATGTTGTGAAGTATTCAGTAACCACTAAGGCGAACATCAGTCGGATATTGCTGTCATGGCACATGTTACTAAGTTCAACTGTAACTTTATCTATATCTGTTGTTCTACCTCTATGCTATGCTCTAATGCAAATTCATCCGCATAACCTCTTCATAAGGATCATAATCATAATTTACTCGTACCCATTACATTGCACAGATTGGGAGCCACATACTCGTATATCCGTATTTGCATACTTATGCTCCTTTTTGTGAGAGTTTTACATTTTTATGACTTTTCAAAAGGTCCTGTGTAACCCACTCCGTCCAATGCAAAATCATTTTTAAGGTGTTGATTAGCCGTTCGTTTGATATGCAAATGTGTGTTTGAATTTGGATAATTGTAGGCTTATAAAGTGCTTGAGGTACTGCTCATATCATTATCCATTTGAGTTGGTTAGTCAAATAGCTCAAATGGCCATAAAAACTCGCACTACATGGGACCCCTTAATAATCGTATCTAATCAGCTAAACGAGGTAGATTCCAAAAATTTTAAAGTGCATTAAGAGCTGTGCTTCATGGCAGTCATTTTTGAAGCCCTACAACATTATTTCACAACCAATCCCTGTAGCTGTTGTGTTAACTTCCTCTACCACCCTCTTAGAGCCATGATGTCCTAAAGAGTAAAGGTGTTACATGGCCATAAACATAGGAAGTTTTGAACTCAGTAACGATTACACGTATTTTACACTATGTGCATATGATAATGTTCTAGTGCTCACCTTTTTTTTTTTTTGCCGAAAGGATGAAACCTTTTAAACTAATTTTACAGGAATTTTATTTCCATATCGTTACGCTTTACTCCCGTTAGCATTGCTGTTACACACAGAGAGCACGTAATCTATATGAAGTCTCTCCGTGTGAGTATGTGAGGTGACTTTATTACTGGCCTAATTATGTGTAAAAGCTTTTAAATGACCCGAAGGCACGCACCAATTTTGTGCTTCTCACACTCCTTCTGACAAATGTAACTCTAAATTTGGTCAAATGTGTGAATTCTGTCAAGGAGATTTATGGCCTGCAATAACCTCTTTCTAATTTGAATTTTCATTTGGACATCTACATCTAATGAGGATGGTGGCCATATAATTTGTTTATGTTGTTTAAGGAGCTGTTTAATCTAATAAGGTTTTGGAAAAGGACCGCTCTTTCCCAGAAGGGTGTTTAAAGAGCGCTCGATGAATACACCAAACGCAAAGTTTAATGCTTAAGTCTGCTGTTAAAGAAGGATCAATTTGAAAGAAAAATTACGATGGCAATGGAAAAGATTCGAAAATTTTGTCAGCCTCTGAGCACTTGTTAATAGCCGTGAGTTACGGGTATTCACCAGCAAAGTTCCTAACCTTTTAATTTGACTATTCTATCATAAACTCAGGTAGACAAATATTCGGTACTCCAGCTTTTACTAGGACATGGAAAAATTATTTAAGGCGGAGTTGTTAATCGATATCATTATAACATTTCTTTGGCAATAACCTTTAATTTTGAGTGTTTTGAGCAAATTCCAAAAACTAAATCTGTTTTCAATCTAACCTGCAAGTGTCTGTCATTGAATCATCACGCGGGTTCTGGTTGATACCAAAATCACTGGTAGAGACTTTGTGCTTGAATGTGATGATGACCAGAGACCCATAGAGTAGCAGAGGTGGTAAGATAGGCCTCACCTTCGGTGATTATGTTCCATACTAGCATAATCAATTTGCTATCTCCTGGCTGTAAGAAATGACTGACAATTGCGGTAATATCAAAATAGTCAGACCCTTTTCCTAGATAGTCCAAGTTTTCTCAGTGGGGCGTTGGTAATCACATTGTAATATATATGCCGTAGGCAAGGCCTTCACGGCGAGATTCACGTAAGAACGCCCGTAGACTTCACTACGTGTTGTTGATATTGGGGACTTGGACGCTTTAGGGATTGTTAGGCTTGGAGATAATTGGCAGGTGACGGACATGTTCTTTTTAACAAGCAGCCTGGCTGAAGCACGTCACTTTGCAGGCAGATTGTTTGTGAGGTGTCGGAGCAGGAGAGAGCGATAGGACTGAAGTCGGGCAGATAGCTTGTTTTCTGTTTGCTGTTAGGGGTTAGGGGTAGTGTGCAGAGATGCACAGCCATATGTGTTGTACGATTCATGTAGATGTGTTTAGTAGTAACATCCCCCTTTTCTGTATGCCCTTGTAAAGTACAAGGGCATGTAGCTGCGACCTGTTGCAGATGTATGTCAGCGTTTCATTCCAGCGTATACGATGGACGACCAGTTCCATACGAGGTATGATGTAAGCAAAACTGGAGCAGCTTTTGTCTGCGAGACCCTGACCAGAGGGTTTCACTTTTCTAGTAGCACGGGAGAGCAGGGGCCCCAAGAACAGTTTGACCTTGCCTGACCGCGGCGTAGGATCCCTTGCGGGAGCATCATGCTGGCTGTGGTTAACACAACACATCAGTGTCAGTGCTCTTGCATTACATCAGGTTCTCCTGAAAATAATGCGTAAACTTGGAAAACACTGTTCATCGTCGATTAGGTTGAGGTAGGCCTTACACCCTACTGGGAAGAAGTTCACTACATAAAAGTGACTTCCAAGGTACTTTGGCTGACAGAAGAAGCAGGCCCTGAAGAAATTTTCCAAGTGAATATGCTTCTTATCTCAAAGGTGCTTTGGCTACTCCTTCCGGGATTATTCTGAGTTCCCCAAAGGGGCACTGACTGTCGCAAATGCAAATGAAAACAGCCCCATATGTGATGGCACAACGTTCTTGGAAATAACACTACATTTTGGAATATCGGAAATAGGGCAGAGATGTCAAATTAAAATGTATGTTATCTCATTTCTAATTTGCCAAGCCGAATTGAAGTATAGATGATGCCAGCAGTTTGAAAAAAATTATTTTGGTGAAAAGTGGCTATCTTATAAAACATATGTTTTTAGTTTTAAGGCGTCACGTTGTTTGGTATTTTTATTTAAGTCATCAAAAGTAAACAATCTCAATAAATTTGTAAACATGGAAAAAATTAGTCACCGTTATGTAATTGAATATTTCCATTTGAAAGGCCTGAGTCCAACCAATATCAAAGCCGAGCTAGACTCTACTCTGGGGAAGTCTGCTTCTTCGCTTACGACTGTAAAATATTGGATAGCAGAATTTAAACAAGGCCGTTCGAACTGACAACACGAACGCCGCAGTGGTCGCCAGACACGGTTAAGCAAATCCACAAAATGGTATTGAATGATCGTCGACTGAAGGTGCGTGAGCTAGCTGAAATGATACGCATTTCAAAAAGTGCTAGACGTCGTATATTTACCAAAGTTTTGAAGATGAGCAAACTGTGCGCAAGATGAGTGCCGCGTTTGCTTTCAATAGAGCAAAAACAGCGTCGTGAAGATGTTTCAGCAAAGTGTTTGGCGATGTTTCACCACAATAAGGTCGCACTTTTGCTTTGATTTATAACCCTGGATAAGACATGAGTCCAGCACTTCAAACCTGAGACAAACGAACAATCAAAGCAGTGAACTGGAATAGGAGAATCGCGTCCGAAGGAGGGGAAGATGGTTCCATCTGCAGGCAAGGTTATGGCGTCTGTTTCTTTGGGATTGCCATTGGGGTTATTTTTATTGATTATTATCAGAAAGGAAAAACTATCAACGGCAATTATTACGCTAATTTATTGTAGCGTTTAGATCATGAAATTATGAAATAAAGGTCGCATTTGGTGGAATAGAAAGCGTTGTTTCATTAAGGCAATGCTCAAGTTCACACATCCACTATTAATGAATTAAAGTTCAAATTGCTTTATCACACATCTTATTCGTCAAATTTAGCTCTCTCGGGCTATTTTCTGTTTCGAAACTTGGAAAATTGGCTCGGTGTTAAAAGATGTGCCAACAATGAAGAGGTGGAGTCTGCGGTTGATGCCTATTTTATGGAGTTTGACAGTTTTTATTATAAACAGGATATAAAAGCTATTGAATATCGGTGGAAAAATGTATCGAGCTGAAAAATAAAGAAAAATTTTCCCAACTTTTTTGTGTCTTCTTTGTTAGGTGGGCTAGTTTTGGGCCCGCTCTCGTACAGGCTATTCTAGCACTATTCTCTTTAGTACAATGAAGCTTATATCGACTATATGAGCTATATAAGTTTAGTTGACTTAACCTGAACCAAGGAAAAAACGGATATGCGATCAGGTTACCAAAAAATTAAGTCAAGTTACTCACTCGCAGTATCAACTCTAGACTTTACCACACGTTATAAGTAAACTATCTAGGAAACAAATCTTAATTTGAGTTGTTTAAAAGTGCATATTTAAGACTGCAGATTATCATGCCTTATCATTCTAGCATTATTAATTGATGTAGAACTAATATTAAGTGAATCATGCAGTATATTTTCAATTTTAGCTTAACTTAGCCAGCGTGTAAAAAAGGAGATATGACAAAATTAGCCCTAAAGGATGCCAGTTAAAAAGTTCCGTTGACATTGAAAAATATTCATTATCCATTTGTCGTTTTTAAGTAAAGTTAAATAAAACAACACTTAAAGCTATGATTTCGATGAAACTTTTATTTCATTATAATGCTTTGACCTTGACATTTTGAGGCGGTTTTCGAGAAAATACGGCCCATTGACAACTCCAGATCATAATGCGGACCAAACACTCACTTTTTCGGGATGCAATGGCTTTCCCACAAACACTTCTGTGTTCTCCGAGCTCCATGTGCGACAATTTTCTTGAGAAATGAGCTTCATTGCTGAGGAAAACTTTGTTCGATTGAATCACCAGTTTTGTAGAAAGTTTTTATTAATTTTACGCGTTCTTCGGTTGTTAAACAATCCATATTCGTAAATAGTAAACCTTTCACTGAAAAAATAACACTTCAGATGGCAGGTGATTAACAGCTGACAACCTTACAAAACCAGCGGTTTTGAAACTACTAAGTGTATAACCCTGCATAATTTGCGCCTTAGGATTTTTGTATTTGTGGTTAATTTATGTTAGAAGGAATCAAACAATCATCTTAGAAATACATGTAAATTTTAAATCGAAATTGTGTTGCCTAAATTTATTGTAACATCAGGTCGGTTATTATACCATCAGATTTTTCTGTCAATCCTCCATCGAACAAAATATTTCTTTTTATCAAGGTGTTTTATGGAAAAGAAGAAAATAATCTTATACGTAATGAAATAACAATCATGAAAAGAGTTCATCAAGAATTGGTCAGATTAATTGGAGAAAAGTCGAAAAAGGGCGAATCATTTGGAACCTTCTAATAAAAGTAGCTACAGACATAACTAGAATGTGACTGATAACAAAAACACGAAAAATCTGTCAATTTGAAATAAATTTCACAATCAGATACTTATGGGGGAAAAAACATTTTGTAAATACTTCTGATATGAGAAATCTTTTCACAAATAAATGTTAATGCAAGATAATGCGGAAGTATCAATCTATTCAGCTCCAATTTATTACGCGTTTCTTTTGGAATTAAAAGAAATCTTCAATTTGAACGAGTTGTGGTATGGTCAAAGGCATGCTAAAGGACTTTTTGTGGCTAGCTCGGATAAAGATGATGTTTTAAAGGTGTCGCCAATGAAGTCACAGTAACAAGTTTCTGTAAATGTTGCAATGTGCCCAGAAATTACTCGAAGTTGCCATTTTTTCTCAGGCAAATAGCCTTTATTTTGATTTTTGATTCTTTTTTGTTCTTATTTAACAGAAGTTGTAGACGTTTCTTTATTTCAAATATTTTATTTATTTATTACATATCACAAATTTATACTTTTCTACATTCAAATAATATGTCCGTCTGAAATGCACTAGGGCGTTGTCGTTTTCATAATGTAGATTAATGTGTTCAATGTTCAATTTCACTTGTTAACCCTAATTAAAAATGCTTAAATATACAGGGTGGCGCAATAGAACGTGCATACTTAAAAAATAGATTAAAAAATAAATACAAAAGGTATGGTTAAAATAAATCTAAGGCATTGTAGAGTAATAAATGGAGTTTATTTTTTTTTAAATAACATCATCTAAACGGTGACCCTCTCTACGACGGCACTCCTCTAACCGCAAACGAAAATTATTCAAAAATTTCTTCAGTAATACTGGTGTACTGGCTGCCATTTCGGATATTCTCCTTGAGCTGAACGATGGTTCTTTGATTATTACTGTAGACTTTGTGTTTGAGGTATCCCCACAAAAAAAAGTCAAGAGGCGTCAAGTCTGGACTACGTGGGGGCCATGGGATATCACCTCTCTTCGAAATCAGTCTGCCAGGGAACATCTGCTTCACCACCGCCATGGAATCATTTGATGTGTCACAGGTAGCTCCATCTTGTTGGAACCAAGTTTTGGAATTCACTATTCTTGAACTTTAATTTCTGGAGCCAAAAATCCGTCCAACATCTCAACATAGCGTTCCGTATTAGCCGTGACGTTTTGGCCCCGCGCATTTTCGAAGAAAAAAGGACCAATTATTCCTCTGCCAGAGATTGCTGCCCATACTGTCACTTTAGGACTATGCAATGGTTTCTGGTGTTTGATTTTGGGATTTTCATTGTTCCAGTAACGACAATTTTGACGGTTTACGAACCCATTCATAAGGAAATGAGCCTGGTCAGAGAAAAGGATATTGTCAAAATTGGAAAATCGATAAAGCATTTCATTAGCAAATGCGAGCCTTGCTATGAAGTCAGACTCTTTCAATTCTTGTGTTAATTGCAGCTTATATGGATGCAGTTTAAGATCCAATGTTAAAATTCGTTGCAAACTTCGTCGCGATAATTGTAAGACAGACGATCTCTTGCGAGTCGACATTTGTGGATTTCCTCGTTCTGACTCCATAACTCTCTCAACATTGTCTTCGGTCCTAGATGTTCTTGGGCGACCATTTGCTTGTGGTTTAAATGTTGAACCGGTCTCTTCAAAACGCTTTACCAATATTTTAATTAAATTAGCATCAGGAGCTTCACTAATTCGCCGTAGTCCATATTCAGCACAATATAGTCGCCTAGTAGCAATATATGAACGAGAGTTCTCGTAAAATGCGTGCACGCAAAATGCACGACGCTTCCCGTCGAAGTGATTCATAGTGACTAAAACTCCATGAGCCCGCCAACCCAACGATGAAAATTGAATAAGAGGCAATTTATTGCAAAGCGATATCAATTACACATGGTTTGCCAATATATAACAGACAAAAATTATTTATACAACTGCAAATAAGTTAACTTTTTCTCGTTACTCCTTGTTATGCGTTTCCTGCCTGTTTTGTTTTTTAATTTTTTTTTTAACTTGTTGGTTGATGACCGACCGCTCTCATCAATCATTGGAAACTAACTAACTTAGCAACGATCGTTTTTCTTACTTGAGCTGTCATTCCATTGCACATGTGCCTGAGCTAACGGTTTCTTCCTCTTTTCATGTGATTGCAACAGCATAATGATACGATTCTTGTCGAGGAAAAGAAAACAAAAAGGAATAGATTGGAAACATATGATTTTGGTGTTGCCAAATCGATGCGATCGTGGCCACTTACTAATATTCAAAAAAATCAGTGTTATAAACTAATCTTGATTTCCCCGTCAATTGTGTTTAAATCCCTAACAAATTTAATTGAAACATTAAACATTATGTGAAGGATTTACACGAGTCTCGCTGAGAAAGCCTTACCCATGGTGTGCCACCACACATGGTGCCGTTTTCTAATCATATGCTTTTCTTTCTTGGTTATGTGTTCTTTCTTTCTTCTAGCGACGCCAAGCGCTCCTTTGGGGTACTCACACTAATCTCGAAGGATTAGCTAGACTGCCAGAGATTGGAAGTAGGTCCCTTGGAAAAACTTCCTCAGGTCCCACTCCCTCACTCGTCCAAAGTACCTTTGTAGCCACTTGGTATAAAGTGAACTACCTCCCGGGTAGGAGTTGAGGTATCTAGGAAAACCTCGGATAGATATGAACAGTGTTCTCCAAGCTAATGCCTTCCCTCACTGACACATGAGCAACGCAAAAGCACTGAAAACACTTGTTCGGGCAACCACAGCCAGCACGATCTCCCACCAGGGGTCCAACACCATGGACCAGGAAGGAACAATGTTCCTTGGGCTCCTGGTCACCCGTGCTACCAGAAGAGAAGAACCCTCTGGTCTGGGTTTCGCAGACAAGCTACTCCAGTTTTGCTTTATCATACCTCGCATGGAACTGGTAATCCATAATAATACGGCATAGATTTTCAATGTCCGAGGAGAGAATATCAACACAGCAAAAGCAAAGTATACCATGCTCCTATCATAGTTCATTAACCAGATCTCTCTGGTCATACAACTATATTTACGGAAAAGATAAATCTTCTGATACCTCCCGACGGCTTCTCTATGTCGCACCTGTTGCCAGGATGTGTCTTGTTTAACTATGACTCTCCCCTTTACTTGGTTTTCGAAAAACGAGTTCCAAGATCAGTTTGAATCATATTATAGGTGAATCCCAAGACATAATCCACCTTTTCCTAGGGCGCCTGGCACAAGGCCACACTACTTTGTTTTTCTTCGCAAGCATCATACCCTTTGCCTGCTTAATTACAGGATCAGGTAGCATCCTAGGAAACACCCGCCTACCCACATTTAATTGAGACTGTCACATATTTGGAAAAGTTAATATCGTAGAAGCTTTCAGCATATATATTCATTATAAAGCTCAGCTGGCAATGCTAGTTTTTACGCCAAAATTATTTGTAAGCTTATTTTGTGATAACTTTTAATATGAGAAATCTTTTCACAAATTTCTGCTTACAAAATAAACTGTATTGCAAGATAATGCGATATTATTAATCTATTCAGATGTAATTTAATTGAGACATTCCCATATTTGGAAAATTTATTATCGAAGAAGCCTTCAGCATTTATAACCATTATAAAGCTCAGCTGAGAATGCTAATTTTGACGTCAAAATTATGTTATTATATTATTATATCATATATATATGGCTTATTAGCATATACGATATCTATCCCCCGGTATGGTTATTTTCAAACATCCTTTTTCGTTCCTTTACCTAAATCAAATCCTTTCCTTGCCAAAATTCTGACGAGCCTAACTCATTGAAAATCAAAACAATTCACTCGTCTATATACACCTGTGTTTGCATTATACTTTTTTACGGGTTTCAATTGTTTTTTTTTACTGTATACGAATTGTGCCCTCAAATACATCCTTTATCCTTTTTAGGCTTTATGCATTTTTTAGTACTTCCAGTCTGTTGAGTATGAACAACAACAAAAACAGCGGCAGAGGCAAAAAGTTTAATGAAATACCACATTTTATTTAGCGAATGCCAAATAATGTAAATAAATGAAGGTAAATGATAAATTCCGGCAATAAAATGAGGAAATGAAAGGAAATAACAATTCATTAAATGATAAAATGAGTTCAATTTGAAAAGGACATACCGCACAAGACAATGATAACCATTACTCCATATCATTAACAATATTGAAATGCTTGTTAATTTTTTCATTAAACATTCATCAAACACAGCAAGCCTAAATCAATTATGTATAGGTATACCAACTTTTCACTGTTTCTCTATTAAACAATTCACTCGGAATTGGTGGGGGTGGGGGGGGTGGGAGATTTTTCCAAGTTTTCTAACAAATTATACAAAATAACTTCAATTCTTACATGCACAAATGTTAATAGTCACAGCCATCATCTTGTTATGAATATCCTTTTAACTATTTCCATACCTCGAAGTTTATTAGTTTAGCTAACTTAAACTAAACGCAGAACTAAGAAGTTTCGCTGAAGAAACTTGCTTAAACATTTGTTCACTTCAAGGCACAAACTCTGAAGAAGTTTAATGGAAAAGTTCCTTCATATACTCATATATGTAGAAGAATATTCGGCAATAAATTTTCATAACGTTTAATTATTTTAATCAACTTCATATTTCATGTCTTGATAAATCAATTTGGAAACCTTTTGAACTTTGGCCCAACGTTATTACCTTTAACTTTATCATCTTCATCAGACGTTGTGATGGATTCCAAATGGAATATTCATATTTGTAATCCAATACTCGTACTGATGCCAAGAACAGTGACGATGATGTTGTTGATGATGAATTTCTAATGCTTCTTAAAAGTCATTAGCTTAACATAGAGGTTAATTTTTTGGGGGACGTTATGCATTAAATTTATGCGCATGTTGATGTACGAGTATACTCGTATATGACAGTGTCTTCCTTTAGAAAATGGTCTCTTAAATTTTCCATCAAACGTGCTAGGGAATTAGTGCCGTTTAATATATATGTACATTAGTGGACTTAATAGGTAAACAGACTAATTAAAAGGGTTCAAAGTTGTTGGTTAACTCAGCTCCTTTCCACAAACACATACTCGTATTTATTCCCAGAACATTGAACACGTGACAAATATCTTCCAAGACACTTTCTTTCTCAGAATTATGTATGCATTTAGTGACATCCATGTTGAATCTGTTAAGTTAAATCTTCTAAATCAAAGAATAGAGGGATTCTACAACCTGGTATTTCCAATTAAGACTTGACAGGCTTGTTTCGTAAAGTCTATGCCTTTTAAAAGTCTTTCTTCTTTATATCCTTAGCCGTCTATGTCAAAAATTAGTCACTCCTAAGTTCCATAACATTTCTATATAATTGATACTGCAAACGGAGCTAAAGTCTTTTTCTTCTGTGCTGAATATATCAAGAAAAGACTTTTTCAAGCCTTTCTTTTTGAAGCAAAATCTGTCACATAAATATATTTAGGGAATCACAAAACTCACTCCTCATAATCCCTATAATATAGTACTTCCATGCAGTTCTCCTATTCGCCACGTCTCGAGATCATGATTTCCCAAAAATATTGCCAACTTGGTAGCAGTTTTATCAGGTTAATTTCTATATGTCGTAGCCTTTCTTATTTAGATGCTACTGCCAGTTACATACACTGAGGTTTTGGTCCCCTTCCTCCTGAACATTAATTTTCAATCGTGATTGATGTTTTGGAATGAAATTCTTATTTTGGCGACAACGTTGGTATATATGAAATAAGGTATTGAAATATGCAACGTTGCGTATATGCATGAAATGTTCAGTAAGTGTGAAATTCTTAATCCCTATTAAGAGCACTTGTACAACCACGTTTAAATACAGCTGTCCCTTATAATAGTCATAAAAATTCCACATAAACTGTAACATATATGCACATTTCAATTTAATTTTATTGTTGTTTAAAGTATCACTATTTTCAAGGACAATTCTTTTATACAAAGCTACGCAGACCAAGCCTTTCGTCTACTATTCTTAAGCATCTCCTCCATTCTTGGTGAAGTTGCCTGTGACCTGTACTTATTTAGAATCACTTGTAGTGGTTGTTGTTAAGTGCAGCCAGTTGTAAGGCGGCAAATGTCATTTAAATCGTTAACTACTAATATCCTTTCGCTAATTTTACAACACATCTTTTTTTCCTACTCAACTAACCAATATTTGACCAACTTGGAAAGTGAAGTAAGTACTACAGCAAGTAATGTCAAAATACATGATACATTATGATCTTCGAAACAACATACATATAATTTACAAATTGCATTGAAGTTTTAACTTGCACATCCATCAGGTATTTTTTAGATTTTATATTTTTTTTTAAAACTTTTCTTGTATCTTCTTATACCACTAATAAATTTTTATTACTTTCTAGAAGAAGCTAAAAGCATTATCAAATGAATGTAAGGACTCCATGAACCCCTTTTGTTTAACTGTCCAAAAACTATTTAATGCCAAAAATGTTATCGCCTTACCAGAAAAAGGACCGAATAACAAAAAGTATTGGAAGATATACAGTTTAATTTTTTGAATTTTGAAGTTGTTCATTCGAATGGAATGTTGTTAAAATATATATATTCAAATTAAATTTGAATATATTTAAACTTTTCATTCGGAATGTTGTTAAAATACATATAAATTTTAATACTGTGAAACAAATCTAGAAAAATATTGATAAAATTTCACGAAAAACATTGAGACATGCTACTTTTAATATCAATTACTTTGAACGGAGTAAATTCAATTCTTTGACCCGTTTTATAATTTAATTTCAATTTCATCAAGTTTTTGCTAAATATTTTTCCAACATCTAACCTATTATTAGGTGCGCAACTGAGATCGCGGTGTTTGCCAACAGATGGCGCCAGCTGTAAGTGCTAGTCGATTTTGCCATAACCTAAACGTCATAAGCCAAACTTAGGCATATGTTAAACATACCGCCTCGGCACAATAGCAATTTTCTTTTGACGTCCTATTCTTTTGGTTGTGTGAATACGAGTATGTATGATTTTGCGTCAAATAATCGTCGAAGACACTGAATTGATGGCATTGCTTGATGGGGATCCGTGTCAAACGCAGGTAGAGCTTGCTTCAGTATTAGGAGTTACCAGCTAAGCCATTTCCAAGCGATTACATGCTTTGGGAATGATTCAAAAGCAAGGATTTTAGGTTCCTTATTGGTTGAAGCCATGGGACGCTGAGTGTCGTTTTTTTGCCTGTGAGCAACTGCTTCAGCAACAAAAAAGAAAGAGTTTTCTCCATCGTATTGTAACGGGTGCTGAAAAATGAATTCATTATAGCAATCTAAAGAAAAGAAAGTCATGGGAACTGCCCGGTCATGTTTCTACATCGTCGCCTCGACCAAATATTCACGCAGCGATGGTTATGCTCTGTATTTGGTAGGACCAGGTCGATGTTATTTATTACGAGCTGTTGAAATCAAGCGAAAACATTACTGGGGATTGGTATCGACTTCAATTAATGCGATTGAACCGAGCTTCGTGTGAGAAACGCCCCCAATATGCGGAGAGGCACGAAAAAGTGATTCATCAATATGACAACGCTCGGCCTCACGTGGAAAAGCCCGTTAAAAACTAGCTGGAAATGCTGAAACGGGAAGTCCTACCCCATCCGCCATATTATGCGCCGTCCGATTATCACTTGTTCCGTTCGATGGCATATGGTCTGGCTGACCAGCAGTTCCACTCATATGACAACACCAAGGAATGGCTAGATTCACTGATAGCATCAAAAGATGAACAGTTTTACCGTGACGGAATTCAAGCTTTACCTGAAAGATGAGAAAAAGTATTAGCTAGTGATGATCCATTTTTTCGAATATTAAAAAATCGAATAGCACACCAAAACACGACTGACGTTTTTATCTGTCAAAAACAAACTGACAATCTGACATGTGTACCAACATAACAGAAAAAAATGCGAAAATCGAACATACGTAGCTCACGAAATTTGAAAATAACTGTTATTTTTTTGATCACACCTCGTATATGCACAAAAATTTAGAGATATTTTTTCGATTTATATAACAGTCTAGGTTTGTAAATGCCATTATGAATTTGTACTCACCAGCGTTTTTTTCTTCTTTTCCATATATCTTTTCTTCATACTCATCACTTCTCGCTGTTTTTTGTTAGAATGACTGCATATGTTTACGAGGGTAGGCAGAAAAATATTCGGCATAAAAAGAAGAAAGGAAGAAAACATCTTAGAAGTCTCGGATCAGTATTATTCTTATAAACATTACCCATCAACACATTGCTGTCGAAATTTCAGGCTTCTAATTCACTCTACCTATAGTTTAGTGGTTGCTGAAAATATTTGACTTTAGCATTTTCGCAAAAATAAACAAAATTGAGTTGGTACCTTTATTATATTTCAGTTTCTTAAACAATTAACAAAGGACGGAGTCAACTAGCACTGTGTTTAGAATCAGCATAATTTATCGATACAAAATCATAATTTTTTGATGACGACCGCCGGAGAAATCATAAAGCACAGTGAACGAATGCAAAAGTGCGAGATTGCTCAGTCTACAAATATCTCACATGATTCAGTGTTCGTATATTGCACGAATATTCAGATAGAATAAAGTTTATTTCCAGATGGATGCCTCGTTTATTGACAATCCACAGCAAATCTAATTGACTGACCATTTAGTAATGTTCGATAGCAATAAGTAAGAATTTTATACCTTTCGTAACTTTGGATGAATCTTGAATTCATCACAACATACCACAGACAAATGAACAGTCGATCCAGTGGATTTTTTAGGAGAATCGTAGCCGAAAAATGGTACAATGGATCTGTTACTATTTTTTGGATTTAGCACAGCAAAATTCATACCAATTTCAGAACGATCATCAGAGTTATTGTTCAAGACGGAATACTTTGGACCCATTCGAGGCAGATTTACAAATATATGATCACATCTGATAAAAAAGAATGATATTTGCACAAAAGTATTGGCGCTAACAATTGTGCCCAATTTGTGCCCTATATAGTGCAAGATGACTATTTCCTTTTCCCAAGCAGAAAAGAATTGGGTTTGAAATATACCCGAATGATGATATTTTCTCACTTAGGTCGATTAACATTCTGCCACCCCTCGTACACGCTTAAACTATGAAATTCGAATTTTCTGAATTTATACGATACAAACCGTATTTGTGGCGATTTCTAAGAAAATATACATACAACTCGTAATTAAATCTACGATTGTGTCATCTGCATTTTTTAACCAACATCCTTTCTCGTCAAGAACATCAAACTCTGTAAGCAATTTTTGATTTCTTGCGAATCGATAACGTAAAGTATCGCCTTAGATTTATCCTCCTGCAAATCCTCTACAGCTTTACAAGCTCCTATGTGAGCTTCGTAATATTTACGTTGCTATCTCATAATATTAATAACCACTTAATTCATGAAGGCTCTTATCTATCATCTCCAGCAGTCACTTAAATATGGAAAGACGTGCTATAGCGCACCGTTACCGTTACAGCAGAGACACGAGTACATATTTTTAAGCTAAATTAAATAAATTAAATTTATTGCCCTCAGATACACTGGCAGGTAACATTTATTATAAACGAACATGTGTCTCCTTGTGGCTAAAATATAGAAATAGAAAGCGGTATATGTAAGGTAAATGTTGTCCTTACTTAAGGATATGTATGAGCAGAAATGAATGTGTTACCCGTAGCTGGGTGTAAACGACATGTTGTTGGTACATTTGTAAAAATATTCGGGATTTTAAGGATGCGTATATGTGAAAAATGACAGCAAGGCAAAGAAAAAACAATCCGCTCAAATAGAAAATTAAAAAAAGGAAACACAAAATTCACATTCTATGGAACAGCATGCACGTTGACTTTTTCATGCAGCACATAATAAAGGCATCCGAACGGTATACACCTCTTAACAATTTCCCACCCACACCAACTCTGCCAGCAGCAGGAAGAGGAGTCTGCGAATTCGCGTATCAGCCCAGTACCCAGAAATTGTTTGTGGGTGTTTTTTTTTCTCATTGTGTTCTCCTTCTTTGCTGTGAGATATGAACCGAAGGATAAGCGTTAATGCTTTGTTTGAATGAATTTTTGATTGCATTGTTTACGATTGAATTTTTTCGCTATAAATTGTTTATGCTGGCAAAAATCCTCCATCTCTTGAGACCTGGCTGGCGTTGCAAAGAGGGTGCGTTTGAAATGCTGTTGCAAAGCACGGCTGGGTGAATGCCATCGAATTCTGCAAGACTCTCCGAATATTAGCAAATCTGTGTTGTACCTTTTTGGGAATTTGCATGTTCAAGTTGTGTCAGTCTTTGGGTTAACAGCGATTTATGTTGTTGGTTTTTTAGCCATCTCTTTTTTTTTTTTTGTGTCTTCGTTTTTGGTAGATGGAATTTGAAAATGCCTCCCATCTTCTTGGTATCATTGGAAATTCTTGTCACACTGGTGTTTAGTAGTTGTTTAATGTTAATGCAAATAGACTTTATGACTTTCATGCCATAAGTTGAACAAGACTTGAGGGGAAAGGGGGTTTGCCGATTCGCTGGCAGCTATTCGGGAAATACCATCTAGGGTCACATAAGCCGATAAGGATAATGGCTTTCATTGCCTTCATGACTGGTTCCGTTGCTGCTGATGCTACTGTGTGATTCTCTTATATTATTGCCACAACTCTGCTGTGCCGGAACATTTTTAAAAACGCATCGATGTTGCAGATTAAATTAGTGATAATTTTTCTACATGAATAAACAATCGGATAATTGAGTAGTCATTTATGCAAGCAACGAATGAGCCCCTCATATGAAGGGAGGCTTCCTATTCGTTCAGGGGAATATCGAAATTTATGGTTTCAGATTATTTGCCATTGTTTATGGCACATTTAAATGAGAATTTAATATAATCAAGAAGTTTTTAGAGCAGCGAAATGGAAATGGAACAAAATGTAATTAAGATAAAAATGCTTTAAGAAATAATGACTGGTTTAAAAATTGTTCTAATAAACAGATCATAGAGACATAACCCATGTAATTGTATAGTAACAACTTTTAAAGACAAGTAATCATCCAAATTTTGTGGCAAATACAAATTAATTGTTTGCACACTGCTTTATTAAATAAAGTTTTTGAAAAATTATTAGTTTGTTGATTACTTTTCATAATTTTAATGGTTATTTCTTAGAAGTTTGAGAAAGAGAAATAAAATATACAGAAATTATTATGCAAATAAATCAATTCCACATAAACTTTGCTTTCAATAGCGATATCATATGACTTTAAAGCACAAGAACACCACACGGAAATTGATCAGTCTTTCCTATTTTATTGCTAGTTTGTAATTAATATTCGATATTGGATGGACAGTTGCGATCGGTACAGTGACCAACAGATTCCAGATGTATTATAAAGTATTTCTGTACAGTCCCCTCCATAAAATTGTATGAATTCTTCTGAATAATTCGAATTAATGAGCACATCAAATTTGAATTCCAGTATAAGAAGACCAAACCCGTTAACACATTTCTTCAATATGAAAAAGTCGGTGAAATCTAAATCTAGATCACATAATGGATGAACGACTCAGTTCAAATTGTAAACAATTTGGCAATCCAATCACTAGAATGTATTACCCTAATGACGGCAACATCCATTTTTGAGGCAGCCATCTCATATAAAATGATTTTGTGAAATATAGTAGACCCACCAAATCTAAATGTCCAAATCCTTCCATCTTCTATTTTTTGTCGCTTCATTACTAATTTATTTCTCTCGCTTGGACGACCTGACGTTATACTTTCCGTTAAAAAAAGTATTCGGAATTGATCAATAAAATATAAAATACTTGTTATTCATTGAAATAATACATTATTAATTCGTAATAATACACAAAATGTTCAATACTCAAACACATTTTCCAAAAATACTTAAATTCTTTCGGCGAATTTTGCGTTCCGACTGAAAACGGCCGGCCCCAAATGGTAATTAAAGTATTAGGAAGAGAAAAAAGTCAACCGGATTCATATCAGATGAAAACGGTGGTTGTTCGATGAGTTTTACTAAGATCTTGGCAAGAATGACAGCCTTATCGTGATACAAAATACGTGCGTTTTCTTTTACAAGTCTACCATTTTTTGACAAATTTGATCTCTCAAATATAACGCATTACGCCCACGTTATATTCTTTATTTATTGTCCGATCTTCTTTCACGATAGTTAAAGAAGAAAACAGTCAACATTACGTAGATTTTTGATCGATTTTCATGTGTTTTTTTCGGTTCCGGTTCAGTTGGAGGGCACTACTTTGAAACTTGTTGAATTTTTGCATGTCAAATTCGCAGTCATATCTCATCACTAGTTATAAAGCGTTTTACGAATATGGTAGCATGTCTTTAGCAATCTTTATGCGATTGAGTTTTTGAAGGAATTCAGATCTTTCGAGAATAGTCTAACGGCAGCGTGCTTGAAACCAAAACAATCGTGTAAAATGATACGAATTCATTTGTGAGTCATATAATAAAAACTTCAGCGGCTACCTGTCTCAAATTTAAATGATTATTTTTTGTTATCATTTGCTTCATTTCATCGATGTTAGCTTTAGCTAAAACGATCATCAACTGAGCGATCATCAACGTCGATCGATCTTCCATCACACCTCTACCTCTTTTGAATGCACTGTACCACTCATATGCATGCGTTCTTAATGAAGTCAATTCATCATATATACGAACACAGACTTCCACAACATTTTTAGCTATCCGGCATACGAAATTCCATTTGCACTACGAAATGTGTTCGAAATTTTGATCCATTTTAATAATCGCCAAACACACTTGTCATGAACTGACAAAATTAAGCACTGTAAACAAATTAACTAAATGACAGATCGTTCTCAAATTCCACGTCAATACAGAAAACAGTTGTACCAACTTATTGATTTTTACAGGCTGTTTTTAAACGCGCTTTTTAAATCCTCAGTTCTCTTTTTCGACAGAATACATGTCAGCAATTCGTGTACTGTCACTATTGAATTCAGATGCGCAATATGTCATTCACAAATATCATCATTTTCGAAACTATTCTAACTTGTCAACAAATCCAAATTGCCGAATAGCTGACGATGCGACCGTAAATAACCAACGAATTGGAATTAGCAATATGAAATCAAGTTGCCAAAGATTATGAACTGCTGGCACCATCCCAAGTTGCTTACACTTTCAGATATATAGCCTAAAATTGCCAATCATTTCAAACCGGCCTATACCGAAAGTTAAAACTAAAACAATTGGTGAAATCCAAGATTTCCGATTGTCTTCTATTATCTCGGTGCCTGTATGGTCTGCGAATATTTTAACAAAATGACAAAGCGACTCAGCTGCTCAACGAATTTTGTCAGAACAGAATTCTATCCAGTAGATTTTGAATTAGAAAGCGCGACAGAAATTAAATTTTGTGTCACTGGAGTGTGAAGACGACTGAAGTTAACGCAGTCCACAGTACAAGCAGTCGAACCAGAGCAGTTTAGAAGCTTTATGGGGCGTGCGACGTTTATCAGCTGTATAAAACTGATCTGGCAAGGCTGTCACCTGTTAAATACCTGCCATCTGAAGTGTTATTTATTTAGTGAAAGGTGTCATGTGGCAGATAATCCAAATTTGTCGATTCTACGGCGTTTGCAGCAATTGGGCTCATTATGGCGTATTTTACATATGAATTTGCAGTTCAACTCACTCAACAATAAATCCAGCTGATCATTCACAACCCCGTAGATATGTTGATTGAGTGCTACAGCAACAGGCTTTCAATGGTGATTTTTCTAACAATATTATCTGCAGCGATGAAACTCATTTTTATTCGGTGATTACGTCAACAAACAAAATTGTCCTATATGGGACTTGGAGAACCCAGAAGTGATTGTAGGGAAGCCATTGCACCCAGAAATAGTGACTGTATGCCGCGCATTATGGTCTGGAGCTATCATTGGGACGTACTTTTTTCAAAAATTAAGCTGGAGGAAGCGTTATCGTGGCCGTATGATAACCGATTTCTTTTTGGCCTGAAATTGAAGATTATGTACTGGACGATATGTGGTTAAAACAAGACGATGCCACGAGCCACA
The DNA here is from genome assembly GCA_019455685.1 of Philornis downsi. Lineage (NCBI taxonomy): Eukaryota > Metazoa > Arthropoda > Insecta > Diptera > Muscidae > Philornis > Philornis downsi. The sequence continues at coordinate 522,472 of JAHXMU010000030.1, read as the reverse complement.
AAATACGACCGATTTTGGCTTTATTGAATGAGAACTTTGCATAAATCGTAATTTCACGTTTTGGTGACGTCAATTGGCCAACAAGATCATGCAATTTGACGCCGTTAGACTTTTTTTGTGAGGCTACGTTTTTACGTAATCTCCAAACTTTGGAGCATTTGAAAACCAATATACGTCAAGTTATCGCCGCGATACCACCCGAAATATGCGAAAAATGGATCGAAAACTAACTCAAAATGATCTACTGCTGCAACCAATCCAGAGGCGGTCATTGAAATTCTATTATATTTTGTCCATAACGGCAAGATCCAAGCGTTATAACGAAATAAAAGTCGAAATCATAGTTTTATGTGTGTTTTATATAAATTTACTTTTGAAACCGAAAAATGGATAATCCCACACAAAAAAAAAAACAACATTTCCTTGCATTCCATTTATCAAATATGGGAGAGTTTCTCACATTCAGTGAATTTACACCCATACTATTTTTAGATTCACTCGTCGGGACACGATTTCGATCGTCACGGTTTGAGAAGCATTTACAAGACTTGTCGATTACTCGACTACTCATAGTGCTCGTCAGGCACATCGAAATGACCGCCGCTCAAATAATACTAGGTAGCTGTATCGGGCATTGAACCCACAATCGTGCGAACGATTACTGCATGTACTAAACATCGCGCCACTGTCGGAAACGACATTTCAGAGATTTCATCAATTTATTATAAATAGCTAAAGAGTTCATCAATATCTGATATAAAATTGCAACTACTTGAAACAAGTGCCCCATTTGGCCTGCTTTTCAATTTCTATGCCCGAAAGAAAGCCTTCCCATCAATGCAATTTAATAACATTTAACAAAAAAACACACCGCACTTTTTACTTTTCTAATTTTCCTGAGATCCGTTTAACAAATGACTGCTGCACTTTTTGCAGCTTCCACAAATTTGTCTCGCCTCGGACTCATGTGCTGATACCCTTAACACTTTCAGCAATTTTATTGAGTGTAAATGCTTTTGTAAGTTCTTTTGTTTCAGGGTAACCGCAATTGAAATGCCAAAGCTTTTTAGAAGATTAAAAAGACGCCCATCCAGCCAAACCGCCGGAACATAAAAAAAAACAAATCATCTTTTTGTTACTCCTTTCAAAGGATATTCCTGTGATTTATGAAAACCCACACCTGCCCTGAGGCACTGCCAACAATTGAAGCCAACGCCATGAGGTAATCATCCGTCATCAGAAATTCGACCGTCCGTCCGTTTGTCTATCGTTCTTTCTTTGGTCGCTCACAGAAAAAAAAGGCAACACTACGGTTATTGGCAATACGCAAAAAAAGAAGAACTACTTTGGGGACAGTGATTAAAATACGTGCTTAGATTAAAAAATTGCCATTTTATGAGCTTGAATGGCGGCGTCCAACTCCTTGTTCTTAGTGGCTGGCAATTGATGACTGGTGACTTGACTAACGAGAACGGTCGACTTCATATACGATGGGAAAAGGCGTAAATCAACAACATACCAACAAGCCAACCAACAAACCAACCACTTGTAGAAGTGGAACGACTAGCACGGCATGGATGGACGGCAGCTGAATGTACGGATGGATTGAATGTTCCGAGTTTACATTTAGTTTGACGGGAAAACATTCATACTTTGTTGTAAATGAGAGTATTTGTACTTGCCGTATTTGTATTATTGCACTGAACATTGGCTGTAATATGGAAATGGCACTAGGACTGGCACTGGCACTTGTAGTAATTAACAAGATTGTCCCCCAGGAATTTTATTGTAATCGTGTAGTAATCCAATAGCAATGAGAATATCAACAACAACAACAACAGCAACAACGACAACAGCAAAAGCGTCACCATCATCAGTATCCCGAACCAGTCACGCCATTACCCTCACCATCATTACCGACGAAAGCAGCAGCAACAGCACCATCACATCATCATTACCATCATTGCTTTATACCATCTCTAACATAGAAGCAATAATCCTTATCACGGCCAATTACCACAAGTGACGAAGTTTGAGTTTGATGGCTTAGGACATAACAATACTGTGAAAAGGATTTAATAACTTCGGCCCAATTTGTTGTTCATATTTCTGGGAATTTCATTATACAAATATTTACTTACATATATATGAGTTTGGCAATCGGATGTTATTGCGAATTCTTGATCCTTTATATTTGTATCAAAGTCCTGCAAAGATAACCCATACGTGTTTGCTTTAGTTTGTAATGTGTAGTTAACAGTTATTGACAACTTTTTGTCGAATGTACGTAGAACGAAACTACACTTTCAATTATTCTAAGATGGATTAAAGATACGGACAGACAGCACAAATTAAACGCACATTCCTTACGTGGATGACAATTAAAAACTATGGACGGCATATGACCGGGAAGCCTATACACTCTGTAGGTTATGCCCGTCTAAAAAACAAGCGGATTGAAAAAGTGTGGGATGAGCAATTTAACACCAAGCGGAAATTATGTAAAAACGTTTTTTCGATAGTAAGACGTAAGTGATGGGAAAAACGTTTATCTCTCTATGCTAAAGCGATAAGATTTTCAAAATTAGTAATAGATCGGAAGAGGGAATCCAGCATGAACGGAACGAAATTGATGGAATATACAAAGCCCAATGGAGACTTGGGAGCAGCAGTATATGGTGATTTTTTACGTTTAAGTTTTTCAGGTTGGCAGCATTGATTGATAATAACGTCCAAACGTCATCTGTCAAAGTGAAAATTGTACAGTATACTCTGCCATTTCATCATGAAATAACGAATGACCTACCACAACGTCTAATTTTTGGTGAATGGGTCTTACAAAACCTCAATGAAAATCCGCTGTTTTATCGAAAAATTGTGTTCAGCGATGAGGCTCATTTCTTGCTGAACGAACACGTACACAAGCAAAACGGTCGCATCTGTAGTGATGAACAGCCATATGCCATACATGAATTACCGATGCATCCCGAAAAAACTACAGTCTGGTGTGGTTTATGAGCTGGTGGCATCATCGGCTGATGTCCCAATTGGCTGCGTTAACATGTGGTTTGATCAGGACGGTGCAACATGCACGAGCAGTGTAAACAATGGATATGTTGAGGGATGAATTTGGTGAGCAGCTTATCTCTCGATTTGACCCTGTGAGTTGGCCCCCTAGATCTTGCAATTTAACGCCTCTTGATTATTTCTTGTGGGGTTATGTCAAGTCGTTAGTCTATGTGGACAAACCGAACACTAATGAAGCCTTACAAAATAACATAACACGCGTTATTCGTGGAATACAGGCCGAAATGCTGGAAAACGTGACGAAAAATTGGGGCTTCCGAATGGACATTTTAAGACGGAGTCGCGGAAAATATTTACATGAAATTATCTTTAAAAATTAAATAGCAAAGACCAATTTATCGATTCTAATAAAAAATTTTAATAAATGATGCAAATTTGAGTATTTTATTCGATTTAAAAAAAATACGATTAAAAAATCACCCTTTGAAAATGAAATATATTTCCTAATTCTCAAAGTCTGTGGGGTTAAGTTAATTTTAATATTTTTCGTTACAATTGAATTGAAAGGTGTTTTGTAACTGTCAGTGTTTAGTAGATGGATGTTGTATTCCTATTCTAAAATTGTATTCCTAATGAGCAATATCTACGATGTTGAAAAAGCAATTTGCAAACTTCCCCTCTGGCAATGACCAGATAGTCAAAAAGTTATCACATCTCCAAACTAAAGAAATTTCGATGTGAAATTTGTATACTAACTAACTAACCACTTATAGGAGCTCGTAAAAGGTCGTAGAAACTCATGCACAAATGTAAATTTTTAACGCCAAATCTGAGTGTCCTCTTTTCAAAAATGTCCCAATTTTGGCTGTTGAATACAAAAGGCAAATCTGTACATTTATTTCTAACTGTCCAGCTGAAAGATGGTTTCCTTGAAGTCAGGATTTTGGAGGTCGAACATTTCACTAACTGAAAAGGTTTAATATGTCGTATAGTCATTCTTAAGTTGCATTCCTCATAAGCTACGTTCAAGAAGCTGAAGAAGCTTCCAAGTATTTAGCTAAATGAGAAATTCTCTTATTTGGCAAGGTTAAAGTAGACGAAACTGATTCAAAGTTTCATTTCAACCGAGAGGTTTTAAGAGTTTGTGAAGGTTTTCGTTTATTCTTATTCTTAAATCGCATTCATGATAACCAATGGCCAAGAAGCTGAAGAAGCTTCCCCGTATTTAGCCAAATGAAAAATTCCACCATCTGGTAAGATTCAAGTAGACGAAAATAATTGAAAGTTTCATTTTAACCGTCTGGTTTAAGAGGTTGTAAAAGTTTCGTTTATATATGGATGGTTTGAAAGCAAAAACCTCTAAAAATTTCTTAATTTTAACAACTGGGAAATGATAAAAGTATGAACTGAAAATGTAGGCATCATTAAGAACCAGACAAACTTCTTTAAAACCTTTCCCAAATTTTTTTTCGATGCAAATGTCATGTTTTTCTTCCAAACCAGGAGGCTCATAAAAGGAATTTCATAAAACTTTCGCTTAGATACACAAAGAGTTGGCCAAGCTAAATGTTCTCCCAAAACTTTTACAGTCATAAGTCTTGAGATATTAGAGGAGCTTGAAATAACAGCCAATTAAGATGTGGAGCCGAAATATGGGACGTCGGAGTTGAATAAAAAACTTTTATATCTCCAGAATTCATGTTCAGCACCCCTTTACACTATGTTATTGCTCCCAAATTCCTATGTAATGTGCAATTCTTTTAAAATAAAAGTGTTTAAAAAAAACCTAAATAAAAAATAAAATAATAAATAAAATCTCCTATAGAGAAGATGGGAACTATCTAAAGGCGGTGCCAACTATCTAATGGCTAATTTAAACATAAATTTGAAAAGCTTTAAGTGCTCTATAATACCCTCGCATTTTTATTTAGATGGTAATTACGAGAAAGGCTATATTTATGGAAAATATATTAGTAACATGTGGAAAGTTCACACTAAAAAGCGTAGCTGTCCAGTGTTCTATAAAGTCTAAAAGAGTTCTATAGACAATAGGCAAAACATAGTTTCGTGTTTGTTCACTATAAATATAGGTAAAGAGAATTCTCACTTTACAGGGTTATCCATTTAGTGGTTTCAACACCGCCGATCTGGCAAGGCAGTCAGCTGTTAAATATCTGTCATCTGAAGCGTTATTTATTTAATGAAAGGTTCACCATTTACGAATATGGATCGTTTTACTACAAAAGTAGTGACACTTTTCGACACAATGGACACTTTTCGTACATTATAGATTGATTATGGCCGTCATTTATCAATTATCAATTATAGGATTATGCATTTAGTGGTTTTAAAACCACCGGTCTGGCAAGGCTGCCACCTGTCATCTGAAGTGTTAGTTATTTAGTGAAAGGTTTGCCATTTACGAATATGGATCGTTTAACAACTGAAGAACGCGTGGAAATAGTTAAAACTTAATGCAAAAGTGGTGATTTAAACGTTCGCTGTAGCTCGTTTCTCACTCGCTGGTTACGTTAACAAGCAAAATTGTCGCATATGGGGCTTCGCTTCACCCGGAAAAACTGAGTTTTTTTGCGCATTATGGTCTGGAGGTATCATTGGACCGTATTTTTTCGAAAATGACGCTGGAGGAACATCAAAAGAATCCACTGCTGCAATCAATCCAGAAGCGGTCATTTAAATGTCTTTGTGTTTCGTACATAATAGCAAAGTCCAATGTTCATTATAATGAAATAAAAGTTTCATCGAAATCATAGCTTTATGAATGTTTTATTTAACTTGACTTGAAAACGAAAAATGAATATAAAGCTCTTTCAATAAACACATAGTTAAATATTTTGAAATAACTATTCCTAGATACATCATCATTAACATTTAGAATAAGAATTCAGAAGTCGTGAAATCTTTTGCATAACCTAGTTTTTTGAAATTTTGTAGAATAACACAATTAACTTACTATAGGTGGCGAAAGAGTCATATCATTTAATATGAATAACATATAGAAAACAAACAATATTATAACGTTACATATTCACTCCACACCTGTTTTTCGCTAATACAGGGTGGCGCACTAATTGCAATACAATGCGAAATTCAAATAACTTTTTTTTAAGCAATATATTTTACTTTTTTTGTTTTCATTGTATAGAAAATTCAATTTTATTTTATATAACTAATTGGTTTTGAAGATGCTTATTCAGCATATGCGTCAGAAAATTATTAATTGCGGTTGACATCGGAATCGCTTCAAATCCCTTGGTTTCGATTGGACATAACCCCATAAAAAAAAATTGAGCAGTCAGGTCGGGTGATCTTGGGGATTTTTGAGAATTTTCGTTGAAGCTCCGCCGTAATCAGTCAAACTATGCATGGAGTTGTTTCATCTTGCTAGAACCAAATGCTGTTGAAACGAATACGTCACACAGTTCTCGTCGGCACAGTTCTGGGTAAAAAAACTCCTTCAAAATATTTAAATAATGGTCCCAATTGTTAGTGGACAGTTGACAATAGCGCAGCTCGTGTGCCACCCTTTATAAATGATACCACATTTTCAGGAAATCACGAATCATTTCAATATATTAAAAAGGTGGGGAATAGCTTGTTTCTAATAAAACTAATATCAAGTAGAATAATTCGTATTTTCTCAATCAAACGAAAGTCAACATTTTTAATGGTTCATTTCTCAATCTGCAATTGCTAAATAGCCACTTAAGTTCACTCATTCTATTCAATTTTAATTCAGCAGTCAGACCCGAATCCTATTTGGCAACTTTTGTCCTTTTCTTCCATACCTCTCCTCCCTAATAGCCATTAGATTCTTATGTTCCATAAGATTGTGGTAATTTTAAATGAATTTCATTACAACAACCTGTCATATTAAATTAATTGAACTACATAAACTTGTCAGAAGATGCAAATATTTCTTACAAGACCTAGGACCAGACTTTGAAATGTTTTTCCACTTGATTTTAAAAGCAAAATACTGGTATATTCATTTATTATCTGGAGCAGGGTGGAGATCCTTTCATAGCCATCATTTGCAAGCAGTACTCAGACAACAACTACATGCATGGAACCCACATATGGATAGTGATGGAATGAGGTGATGGGAGGGGTGGATGTACACATTATTATTAATCCAGAAGAGCAAACAACTTTAACAGCGATGATAAATCATAAACCGCCTAAAGTTTGTTGGACAGCTACGATACAACAACAATACAAATAGAACACTCACAAAAAAATACAACAACAATGAAGAAGCCCAAATGTATGCAAATATCCCAAATGAAGACCTCAAATATAAGGCCAGAAGGATCATCCTCATCATATGTAGATGAGGACACACGCACGTCCTGTGAGTGCGAATGTCTATATGAAGTGATGGCGGCGGGGGCCATTGGCAGTGGCAACGATGGTAAGTGGATGGTGAAGGTCTTCATGGAAAACAGTAACAATATGTGAATATGTTATTTGCTTGGGGAATTCCCAAAATCTCAACAGGTTCCCTTACTTTGCATACACCCGTAATTTTTAATTCAAAAGAAGCAGCAGAAGAATAACTGAACACACGAACGAGCCAACAACGACCAAAGCACACAAACGAAAGGACGAACGAATTGAATGAATCTTTACCAAGGATGGTTGCAGTCATAGAATACCTCAATGTGGCTTAAGTTTGTGGGAGTTCTTTGTTTCTCATAGGATTGAAGGAAAAGTATGGGAATGAGTATGAAAGCTTTAAATGTAACCGCCCATCTCTAGAACCAGTTTTTGGTTACATACGAGGTTGACCTGAGCAGAAGTTCAATGGTGGATATGAGGTTTCTTCAAGAAAAAATAAGTGTCCCTTTCTTAGGAAAGTACTGTCTTATTTAAAAGCAAATAAAGCAACTAAAATTATGGAAGCCTTTGCCTTCTAACCTATGTAGTGCCTGAAAAGAATATAAATTTCCATTTTTTATGAAAAAATGCAATTCGGGGCAGCGCTGCCCCTCCAATTAATCACATAAATTTTTGACAGTGCTTAAGAAGCCTAATAATTCCAGCATTGTTTTGGCCGTCCCTTGTGCAACGCCCGTCGAGTTTATTGTTGACAAATTTTTATCCAGAAGCGTTTTGGTCTATCCGCACAACATAATACAGATAGCGTAATCGCTGTGTTTTGATGCGTTGATGTCATCCGATGCTCTCAACTAACAATGATATGTTGAAAGCTTTATTTACCATAATTAGAATGATTCGATCAAATGTGCATCGTTTTGTTCGATAGCTCGTTGCCAGTAATTTCATTATGCCTACTCTCGTTCCCAAAAGAAAAACTGTTTCAGTTGATTTTTCCAAGCTCCTCTCAAGGCGAATTTTTAATCAGCAAAATCATTCGCCATAGACAAAAAGACGTGATAGACACTTGGTGCCAGACCATTAGTCCTGATCGAACACAATATTGTCTAAAGTTGGCCGTATTTAGGCGATAACCCCTTTAAGATTTTGGCAGTAGGGAAGCACCTCACCGTAGATGTTTCTTCGGCAAACCCCACCCAATACATAACAAAACCTTGCTGGTGGTCAGTTCTGGCTTGGCCAACGTTTGCGCCAGCTCATCGCTATTCGACCACTAGCGTTTTCGTTTGGCATTGCCCTAAGTAACTCACTTTTCATCTTTAGTTACCATCTGCTGCCGAAAATGTGGCAATTTAATTACATTTAGTGGTGGTCCGTGAGGTGTTGCGCGATAACTCTTGTTGAACTCATACATCGAGCTTCTTTTCCTGTTTCTTGTGACATTTGAAACAGTGATTAAATGACAGTCGCATTTGATGATTTACATTATTTTATGGACATTTTCGACGATGGTTCATCAAAATAAACGGAATGGAATCCACGAAACCAAAATCGCGTGTGATTGGTTATTAAATTATCAGAACCATAAAGTTTATTCACATTTTCAGATGAGTGGTTTGCGTTTTCTTCACAAAAAACTCTAAAACGTGGCGTGTTTCCCCTTTACTAGTGTCCATATTTGACGCCTGTCCAAACAATACTGAGTCAAGCAACCACAAACCTGTCAAAATAGTTTTTTGAGTACAAAATCTTATCTTTCTAATGTCATCTAACGTAACTCGATCGCACATATTCAGAGTGAGACAGAAATTATTGGGTAAATAATGGATTTCTTTTCAGTTCTTTTATTTGATATTTATTTTATTCATTTATTTGAATTCAGGATTCTGCACTGTACAGCAATAAAGGTAAAAGCAAATTTTAGTAAAGTTAAATCTCTGTTAGTTGAGAGATGGCCTAAGTTAAACACTTATAAAGATCACAATCCTTGCCAATTCTTACCTTCTTAGCAAGTCTTTAAAAAAAATTGCGAAAATCATTTTTGATTTTATAAAAATTGCATCTGAAATAGGACTAAAATTGTCCATAAATCACGTTTATATCGGAACACCTTGCAATACTTTGACATAGCATGATAAGAATCTGCCTAATTTTGTGTTCAGTTGTTGGCTGTTAAAAAAAAGAAATGTAAAATTTACAGAAGCAATTCTATCAGGAAGCGCGTTTTAATGACACGAAGCTATTACAAAGCTGGAAACAAACAACAGGAGGATGAAGTTGGCGAAATACCACTCAATAACTGGAAATGGGAGAAACTTACAGATTTTGTAAAAGCAAAAAATCGGTTAGAAATTAAAATCGGGAAGGAAAACATGGCTATCGGACTAAACTTGGCAGCTGATAATGGAAAGAAACAGCCTCAAATAGAAAAAAAATAGAAAATCCCAACATCAGATCGCGGTACCAAATAGTAACAAAACTAGTAAAGCAATCGCTCAGGAACAACCAAAGGAAATTTGCAGAAAACATAGCAAACGAAGCTGAAATAGTCGCAGAAGCAAATAAAATCAAGAAACTGTATCAGATAAACAATCGGCTTTCAAATCAAAATCTAAACCAAAGCCAAAGCATAAAAAGCTCAAACCACTGCTCACTAAGTCGGAATATCAAACTCGCAGTTGGAAAGAACATTTTGAAAGCATTAGCAATATGGACATTGGGGTGTTCTCTATTGCAAATAATGGAAATGAAGTGAACAGTGGCCATCCAATCATAGAAGAGACCATACAAAAATTAAAGAAAAATAAATCACCACAGGAGAATGACATCCCCCGAAGCTATTTCAAACCAACCCCAAAGCAGCTGCAGAAATTATGCGCCCGTACATATGAGACGCATGGGATAACGAACCGCTTCCTAACACGTGAGCAACAGGCAAAATCATAAAGGTTCCAAAGAAGAACGATCTGACCGTGTTCGACAATTGGCGAGGCATAAGCCTACACAACAGCATATACAAAGTCCGAGCATAGCTGCGAGACGAAGAAACAAGTTTTCGACCGTAACACAATAGTCTAGACCAGATTCACACATTACCCGTGATCATATAATAAAACAATCGGTCGAATAGCGTACCCTCCTGTATCTGGTGTTCCCACATTTTAAAAAAGCTTTTAGCTCAATAAAGCGAGAGGCAATGTGGGGAGCACTGAAATTCAGAGGGCTACCAGTCAAAATAACCAACATCTCAAGACTAAGAGGGCAGCGCCAAAACTAGCCGACCTAATAAAGAAGACACAAAGAATTTTCTTATTTTTCAACACAATTTTCTTTTCCTCCTTTCAAAGCTCCTATGCTCTGTTTACAGTAAAAACTGTAAAACGCGTTAATATAGCCATCAACTGCAGACTACACCTCTTCATTGTTGGCAAACCTTTCACCACGGAGCCATTTTTCCAAATTTGGAAATTGAAAATACTCCGAGGAAGCTAAATCTGGCGAATAAGGAGTGTGATGAAGTAATTCGAACCTTAATTCATTAATTTTGGTCATCGAAATATTGAATGTGACAACTGGAGATTTGTCTCGATGAAACAACACTTTCTTTTTTGCCAAATGCGGCCTTTTTCCATAATTTCATCACCTAAACGCTGCAATAAATTAGCATAATATCCGCCGGATGGTGGTTTTTCCTCTCTGAAGATAATCAATAAAAATAATTCCATGCACATCCCAAAAAACAGACCATGTCCTTGCCTGTGGATTGAACCATTTTTCCCTTCTTTAGACACGATTCCCCAATTCCAGTCCACTCCTTTGACTACTCCTTTGTTCATTTGTATCAGGTATGAAGTGGTTGACCCATGTCTCATCCAAGGTTATAATTCGACGCAAAAATTCAGCTTTATTGCGGTGAAACAATGCCAAACATTCTACTGAAACATCTTCACGACACTATTTTTACTCTATTGAAAGCAAGCGCGGCGCCCATCTTGCGCACAGCTTTCTCATCTTCATATCTTCGCTTAATATACGATTAATAGCACTTTTTGAAATGCCTATCATTTCAACTAGCTCACGCATCTTCATCCGATGATTACTCAATACCATTTCATGGATTTTCTTACCCGTGTCAGGCGTGAACACTTCAATTGGTCGACCCCTAAGGTGTTCGTCTTGGCAGCTCGTACGGCCTCGTTTAAACTCTGCTACTCAACATTTTACAGCCGTAAACGACGGGGCAGAGTTCATCAGAGTCGCACCTGGCTCGCCTTTAATATTGGTTGAAGTGAGACCTTTCAAATGGAAATATTGAATTACATAACGGTGACCAATTTTTTCCATGTTTACAATTTCACAGAGATCGTTTACTTTTGATGACTCAAATAAAAATACTTAACAACGTAAAACCTTGAAACTTAAAACATATATTTTACGAGGTTGCCACTTTTCACCAAAATCATTTTTTTTCAAACTACTGGTACCATCTATATGTCAGGTTGGGTAGTTTTGGGACACCACACTTCAACTTCACCACAATGGTATGACTAGCGAAGAACTCACCGCAAACTCAGTCATAAAACAAGGATGTCCTCTGTCCCCACTACTCTTTGCTGTTGTTTTGGACGAAGTTATGTCTAAAATATCCACCAAAAAAAGGCGTTATCTAACATCTTCACAACCACTTAGAGGATTAGGATTTTACAGATAAAATCTGCCTGTTTAACAAATTCGGCGATATGCCGTCAAAGATAAATGATTTGGTGGGAGTGTCCAACGCATTAGGATTTCAAATTAATATGACTTATGCCATACGATTAAACCTCATTATTGGCAATGGCATTCTGATACAAAATCAGCGTATCAAATACGTTAACTCCCTCTGCTGTTTAAGAAGCATGATGGCTATGGATGGAGGTGTGGATAAAGACGTGATTAAAAAAGACAAGATCGACTTCCGGTCGGCTCAACAAAACATGACAACCAATGCAAATATCGAGAAGGACGAAAATTAGAATCTTTACAGCTTTATGGAAGCGTCACTTTATGGAAGCGAGACATGGCTAATGACAAGGGCCACAAGCTTTTATAAATAAGTGTCACCGAGTTATATGTCATATTTTCCGGCCCAACACAATCAACAACACAGAACGAAGAACCAATAGTACGAAAAATTGGACGACGTAGGTGAATGGAATCCCTAAGACAATCGACAACCCCTAAGACAATCCTTCAGGAACTTCAGAGACTAAATAAATCGGTGGATGAGAAAAAATTAATATGTACGAATAGATTAAGTTGGAACAAGCCTGTAGAAACCCTATGAAATAAATAAAGGAAAAAAATTATGTTAAAACCACCTGGGCTTTTAATGTCGTCTAAATCAGTCTCAAAATAATGACTCCAGTTGATTCGTTTGTTTTTAAAATTTCAAATAATAAACAATAAATCCAGCAGATCCTTTTACATCCCCCGTCGTATCACAAGCTCATTGCTCATATGCTCATTTGTAATGGATATGTATAACCATGGGTGTGCGTGTGTGTATGTGTGTGTGTGTCTGTAAGGATTTGAATGCGAAAGTAGCTCGCATCCTCATTAAACCAATGTTTATACTTGGTTAAAAACCTTAAATATTTGTGGATTTTCAAACAAATGCAAATAGGAATTATACCAAAAACTCCGAGTAAATACACAAATACTCTTACGCAATGCAATATTTAGAAATCCTACCGCACAAACACATTCCTACTTGCACACTAAGAGAGAACGAAATGGAGAGATAGCTTTTCGTCCTTATGCCATTTCAAATGTTTGCTTAAGGTCTGTCAACGCGACATTTCGCACTTGGTTTGTGGTAAAGTTTTTAATTATTATAATTAAGTACTTTGAACTTTGTGCTCGTAACTCTTTTGCCAACTCATCGCTCGTTTCACGAAAGAAGCTGCCATGAATACCACCATAGCTGCACGCCCACTCCTTTCACCCCAAAGGATGATGAGAAATTCCTGGTAACATACGAAGCACTGACTGAACTTTGTGAAGCTATTAATTTAACATATTACGCTGAGGTTTAATTTGTTTAGCTACTTTTTATGTGCCATACCGAGTATACAATTAACTGAAGATGAGCGCATGAGGTTGGGTGGTGTAGCATGTAAATTAGAAGAAGGCTGCAAGGATCTTCTTTAGATATTGTTGCATCATGGAGCAAATATTAAGATTTATTCCACGTTCTTTTTCCTTCACTTGATTATAGTAATTAATTTACGTCTTACTTGCAAAATGGATGATCTAATTAAGAATAAGTAATGAAGAAATAATAATTTGGCAGGTAAATGAGTGGAATATAAATGACAGCAGGTCCATTAGAAAACTAGGGGGACATGTGATTTAAAGACATATTTTATATAGAAAACAAGAGTGTTGGCCGTTTGAGCAGAACCATATAACATCAATCAATCTTCGTATTTATCTAAACAATCTAAAGGGTAGGATCATAGATTTTCGATACAAAAAGAAATGTTTAAATCGATCCCCCACCGATTTTGATAATGCTTTAAGAAGATCTTAAGAGAAAATTAGTATAGTATACAAATTATATTGCCTTGAAGTTTGAAGTTATATGATAGTGTTGAAGAACTCATACAAATAGTTAAAACTTACTACAAAAGTGGCGATTCAAACGTGGGCTTTCAGTCGTACAAAATTTTCTTCAGCGGTGAAGCTCATTTCTCACTCGATGGTTACGTCAGCAAGCAAAATTGTCGCATATGCGACTCGGAGAACACAGAAGTGATTTTGCCACTGCAACCGGAAAAAGTGACAGTTTGGTGCGCATCATGGTCTGGAGTTGTCATTGGGCCGTATTTTTTCTAAATCTTCCTCAAAACAAGCCACTGCTGCAACCAATCCAGAGACAGTCATTTAAATTACATTGTATTTCGTACATAATGGCAAGGTCCAAGCACGATAATGATATTAAAGTTTCATCGAAATTATAGCTTTATGTGTGTTTTATTTAGCTTTACTTGAAAACAAAAAATGGATAACCCTATACATTGAATTAATATTGAGTTAATTAACCCAAATTCAGTTATTGGTAAGTAGTTAGCAAAAATTATAAAAATCAACTAGTGTAGTGTAAAGGCCACTTTAACCAACGTTGTATCGTCATTGAAATCAGCGACAAGCTTGCTTTCTTTTTCGACCAACTGCTACCTGCACCACAGGGCGCCAGCAGCCCTTAACACTAAATAAATCATATAATCTATAATGTAACTTAAAATCTCTTTTCCTCTGTCTTGTAACATGAAACCTCTCGTTAGTATTCGAGTCCCAAATACAGCCTGAATTCCCCTCTATCTCCTACATCCGTCGTGGGAATTAAATTCCAACTACCCTCTTCGCGGAACCTAAGTTTTAACTTGATTCTTCAGAATATTCTTGGTTGGTAGTGGCATCCAAACGTCATCTGTCAAAGTGAAAAGTGTACAGTATACTCTGCCATTTCATCATGGAAAGACTAACAAACAAGCAACGATAGGAAATCATTGAAATTTATTATCAAAATTCGTGCTCTGTGACAAATGTGCATCGTTTGATACGACCATTTTATGGTCTTGGAATATTCTTGGTTATGATGTTTCACTTTTTGTTAATTTTTGTGAATCTTATTTTTCAGACATCAAAAGCGAATCACCATGCAAATGATACAACTTTGTCGACAAAATATCTGTTCCCGTGTGGCAAAGATGCCCTCAACCTTTCCCAGCCGTCCAACCCATCCTTGCCAGACTAATATTCAACGTTTGACAGTCAAATTTGAGTTGACTGATTCGTCAACTCAACCGTGAGAATGTAGAAGAGAATCCGAGACAGTTTATTCCACGGCGCTCACAAGAATTCGGCCTGTAGCAGACATCAACTTGGCGAACTTTGTCGTCGTCGGAATTTGAACCTATGTCCGCACAAAACTCAACTAACACTGGAGCTGAAGGAAATGGTGTAATGGCTGCCATTTCACCACGGATATTCTCCTTGAGCTGAACGATGTTTCTTGGATTATTACTGTAGAATTTGTGTTTGAGGTATCCCCACAAAAAAAAGTCAAGAGGCGTCAAGTCTGGACTACGTGGGGGCTATGGGATATTACCTCTTTTCGAAATCAGTCTGCCAGGGAACATCTGCTTCACCACCGCCATGGAGTCGTTTGATGTGTGACAGGTAGCTCCATCTTGTTCTGGAATTCACTGTTCTTGAACATTCAATTTCTGGAGCCAAAAATCCGTCCAACTTCTCAACATAGCGTTCCGTATTAACCGTGACGTTTTGGCTCCACACATTTTCGAAGAAAAAAGGACCAATTATTCTTCTGCTAGAGATTGCTGCCCATACTGTCACTTTAGGGCTATGCAGTGGTTTCTGGTGTTTGATTTTGGGATTTTCACTGTTCCAATAACGACAATTTTGACGGTTTACGAACCCATTCATAAGGAAATGAGCCCCGTCAGAGAAAAGGATATTGTCAAAATTGGGAAATCGATTAAGCATTTCATTAGCAAATGCGAGCCTTGCTATGAAGTCAGACTCTTTCAATTCTTGTGTTAATTGCAGCTTATATGGATGCAGTTTAAGATCCAATGTTAAAATTCGTTGCAAACTTCGTCGCGATAATTGTAAGACAGACGATCTCTTGCGAATCGACATTTGTGGATTTCCTCGTACTGACTCCATAACTCTCTCAACATTGTCTTCGGTCCTAGATGTTCTTGGGCGACCATTTGCTTGTGGTTTAAATGTTGAACCGGTCTCTTCAAAACGCTTTACCAATATTTTAATTAAATTAGCACTCAGAGCTTCACTAATTCGCCGTAGTCCATATTCAGCACAATATAGTCGCCTAGTAGCAATATATGAACGAAAGTTCTCGTAAAATGCGCGCACGCAAAATGTGCGACGCTTCCCGTCGAAGTGATTCATAGTGACTAAAACTCCATGAGCCAGCCAACCCAACGATGTAGGCACCCACCGCCCGCACCTTTTGCACCCCGCAAAAAAAGATGATGCAATATGCACGTTCTATTGCGCCACCCTGTAGATAATATATATTGACATAAATTAATCCAATCAACAAGGATCTTCTGGCCATTGCAATATACCAATTACAAATTACAGATGAAAGATTGAATTTTAAAAAATCGGACAATTTAATTTGGAGGTATCAAAACAGAAGTGTGCCCATGCGGTTCATTTTCATTCTCATATTTTACTTATGCCAGTGCTTAATGCCTGCTAAATCTAACTGAATTTAGTACAACCAAATAAAATATATGAAATTATTAAATAAAATCACTCATTTGTAAGGGTGGTACTAGAAGCGTCGTTTCCGACCGCCGCAAAATATTAGACAGCGCCAACTTTAAAAAACGTTCATGCAGATTTAAGGCCTAAAACACATTTGGTGAAATGAAGCTTGGTACTTCAAACACTACCTTAGAATAGAGGTATACAAATTACCCTCATAGTCTAATATCCCAAAAAGGGTTTCTTTAATTTTTCTCCATTTTCTACGCAAAAATAGTTCTAAAGGGTGATTTTTTAATCGTAGTTTTTTTTCAAAAATAGAATAAAACATTCAAATTTGCATAATATATTAAAAATGTTTATTGGAATCGATAAATTGGTCTTTGCGATTTAATTTTTAAAGATAATTTCATGTAAATATTGTCCGTGGCTCCGTCTCAAAATGTCCATTCGGAAAGTCTAATTTTTCGTCACTTTTTCGAGCATTTCGGTCTGTATTCATGAATAACGCGAGTTATGTTATTCTGTAAGGCTTCAATTATGTTCGGCTTGTCCACATAGACTAACGACTTGACATAACCCCACAAGAAATAATCAAGAGGCGTTAAATCCCAAGATCTTGGGGGTCAACTCACAGGGCCAAATCGAGAGATAAGCTGCTCACCAAATTTATCCCTCAACATATCCACTGTTTCACGAGCAGTGTGGCATGTTGCACCGTCCTTATGAAACCACATTGCAACCAAGTTCAACTCCGCCAATTGGGGCAAAAAAACATTCCTTGTGGTTGAGTAACACATGCCCAATCGCTGAGAACGCAAATTGACATTTCGCCATCGTCATTACCACTGGTCGCTACGGCTGCAATATTTTCTTCGGTACGTACTCTACGCATGCGAGTCGATGGTTTTATGTCCAACAAAGTAAATTTGGGGCGAAATTTGGAGAAAACAGCACGAATCAACACAGCAGGTCGATTATGACGACCATAAAATAGCCGTATCAAACGATGCACATTTGCAGAGAGCACGAATTTTGATAATAAATTTCAATGACTTGCAATCGTTGCTCGTTTGTTAGTCTTTCCATGATGAAATGGCAGAACATACTGTGCACTTTTCACTTTGACAGATGACGTTTGGATGCCATTACCAACCAGTGCTTCCAACCTGAAAAACTTAAATCTTAAAAAATCAGGCGTGCATTGCAACGCCATCGTTTAATTGGAATGAAAACATTTTCTATAAATGTATAATATTCAATATATAATATTAATATTCTATGCCTAAAATATAATATGGATTGAATTATCAATAACATGACTTTTTGCTGAATCTTTTCCTAAAGTAATCTTGCTCGGCCAATAATACAGTATTATCAAAATTTTATCAATTTCATTTCTTATTGTAAGCCATTCCTAGGGTCTATTGCTTCTTTGACACTAGCAAATGTAAATATTTCATATATTTATCTATAACAGTTTATGAGATATGATCGTTAGAATCTTTGCTCAGTAAATGTAGAGTTACGCTCTTTTTTTCAATCATAACTAACATAACCTAAAATAGCAATTTCTTGTTTGATAATAGCATGCTCTAAAATTATGATGATGATCGGAGTGGCCGCAATATGGATTTTTAAAAAGAAGCCTGGTATCGCCCGGTTTGCCCGGTTCCTTTCTGAATCAATAATACACGTATCAATTTTTGTATTCATACTTCTTCATTAGTTTGTATGGGCGGTATCGCTCCCGTTTCTCTAATCTTAACCCAATAATAATTGTTAAATTCGATTATTTTAGTGATATTTGAAAATGGCGAAGCACCACCCAGTTTTTGTATAAAACATCCAGATTTCTGGATGGAATCTTTGAAAAAAAAAATGTGTGATTTAAAAATCGTAAACAATGCAGGACAAAAGTTTGGGGTAGACGGTTTCATTACCATGTGGTTCAGCCAGATGTAATTTAGACAAACCGAACATTTAAATGAGCATTTTTAATTTTACTATGTTCTTTGTGTCCTTTACTTAGTATAGAATTTAAAAATGCTGCCATAAAATGGGCAGCGGGTTCTACAGGACGTTACTAAAAGCTAGAATTCTATGTTCTTTTAATCCTTCTTCAAAACAATTGCTCAAAAATGTATCTCAATTTCAAATTAGTGACACAAAATATTCTATATTACGAATATCCTCGCGCATTTTCTATTTCGGTTGCTAAATATTTTCAAAAAAGTCCGAACGAATAGTATTGAAATTGGAAGTTAATGGGTTACACTTTAAATTTATTATTATAACATGGAATTTATTATTATAGCATTGAATAAGTTATATAATGATTTGGCAAGAGAAGATTTCAGTTTTCCCCCCTCAACACAGATTTTCTTTTTTTTTTTTTTTTTTTTTTTTGTTCAAATAATCACTAAGAGAGCGTTTCTAAAACTAGCTGACCTAAGAAAGAAGACACAAAAAATTGAAATTATCTTGATGAAACAACACTTTGTTTTTCGTCAAAAGCGGCCTTTATTCCATAATGTCATCATCTAAGCGCTGCAGATAATAATTCCACGTTTGTCCCACTCCAGTCGACTGCTTTGACTGCTGCTTTGTCTCAAGTGTGAAGTGATGGACTTATGTCTCAGCCATGTTTATAAACCGATGAAAAAATTCCACTTTATTGCGATGAAACATTGCCAAACATTCTACTGAAACATTAATGACGCTGTTTTTGCTCTACTGAAAGCAAGCGCGGCACCCATCTTGCGCAAAGCTTTCTTATCTTCAAATCATCAGTCAATATACGATACATAACACTTTTTGAAATGTCTATCGTTTTAGCTACCTCCATTTTATGGATTTTCTTAACCGTGATCATACAGTCGTAAAGGAAGAAGCAGACTTCCCCGGAGTAGAATTTAGCTCGGCTTTAATTTTGATTGGACTAAGACTTTTCAAATGGAAATATTCTTCCATGTTTACAAGTTCACTGAGATCGTTTACTTTTGATGACTCAAATAAAAATACTAATATGTTCTATATGTCACGTCGGCTAGATTTGGGATCGTCCTCGCAAGCTACCCTCTTTTAATAACTTGTAAAGGTTCAATTCACAATTGGATTACGGAACGAAAATCTGGTAATTCGTAATTTGCGATAAGACTGAGGAAGCCTTATAAATGCTAACTGCAGTCGGGTGCGGGGTTCGTGTCTAACCCAAATCACTAATTCCCATTACATGAAAAAATTAAAAACTCCCAAAAACAAAAACTAAGTAGTGAAAAGGAAACTATTGAAATTAGTTGAATCTAACATTTAACCCCATTTTAGTTAACATATAATCACCTAATAACAAGGGATACTTATTAATCAATATTTCTGAGGATTCTCCAGTTATATTGACGAGAATCCAAGTCTCAAAATCCTCCCTTTTGACCTAAGACAATGGAATTTAATGGGACCCTTTCTATCTAAATCACGCCGTCTATTATATATTAAGAAAACGCTAAAAACTTAAATTTACACAGCCATAATACAGTATTCAGTTTATTTAACCAAAAAATAAGAAGAAGAAAAAGAACAGACATTCATGACATGAAAAAAAATTCTGATTTGGGCTATTAAAAAAAAAATTATAATCGTTCATCAACATTCTCATTCACGCGGTTTTTTTCATAGCAGAATTTGAAACAGATTTTGAATTTTGAAAGAAAACTGTTCAGTTTAATAATGTTAAACACTCACCAGTCATTTAAACAGCGAACGTTTGAAGAGGTACCTTTCAGTCTTCCTTGTAAGCGTAGTGTTAAATATTGCAGAGTCTTAAAAGAATGCCTTCATGATGATGTTGATTAATTACAAGGTGTCGATGATATACATTTTTGATGACTTAAAGCTATAACAATATTTTGCATTAATTTTACAAATTTTGTTAAGAGAAAAAAATGAATTATGTTTGTATAAAGACCACCATTAGCTTTACTAAGTTCAGATCCTTTAATTGTGGTCAATTAATCAAATACCACTACGATTTCATTTCATGTGTATATTTTCGATGATGATGTTTTTAGTTTTTTTTTTCTTTTTTCATTTCAACTTTTTTTTCTTCAGTTTTCGTTGATTATGGGCGGCAATGCGGAATTTCTTCGTAATTTTTCTGATAGGTTAGGAGGTTGGCCTCTGTTATCCGTTTGTTGCAAATAATTTTAATAACAATATTGCCAGAAAATCGATATGTTTGTCAACAAACAAAAGCGTTCTCATCAATTTTAATTTTTTTTTTTTTTTTGATTGAAAATTTGGTGAGAAGAGGTATCTATTAAGATGAAAATTGTGGAATTTTTCCATAAAATAAGTTTTTCCCTTAGAAATTGTTCTTATTAACTTACCTTTTCTTATTAACTTTGTCTTTAATGCCCGTTTTTGTTATTGTAACATCTCTACTCTAAGGTAGAGCAAATTATTTTGGTCTCTTATATGAAGACTGCAATATTACTTCTTCCGTATATTCCCAATCAGCGTTTGAATATTATTACGCTACTTCGCATGCACTGATATTGAATAATATGGTAAGTAATATGTTAAAACTTCTGTGAAGCTAAAAAGTAGCATGTCCCATTTTATACAACGCTGGCTGTAGTAGCAACTCTGCATTTTGAATTCAACGACACAGTCTTGTTGATCAGCCGTCAGGGCAACACGTAAAATACGACGCTCAATCACTTTTATAAAAATCTTTACTAATTTATTTTAAGTTCCTTTAACAAGATTCTTCTACATTATATTAACGAACGAATTATTAACGAATATAATCGTTTTTCAATAATATTCGCAAATACGTTGTGAATATTGGACGCCATACAGTAACTCAACTACTTGGCACTTCCTTACTGCTCGCCGTATGTAATAAAAAAGAGTGCAAAGGTGCTGTTAAAGTTTTACATTGCCTTGGTTTCTATTCCCGTACATGAGATTTTTAGGGAAATATGATACAGTTTAGAATTGGACAGAAAAGAGAAAACTATTATGTTTTGAAATAGTACTAAACAAGGCAATGAATAAAAATTGATTGTCGATCATCAATTGAGAGCATTCTTGCAGTGGCCCCTGTAGGTTTATGTCCCGGATATGTTTTGGAAACTCTGTTAAACTAACATTGTCCCCCCATAGATCAACCGTCACTGTTAAGGCACTGTTAACTCATACAGTGGTGGTGTTAAAATCGTGGCTTATGGCACTAAACTTCGGTCTCACAAACTATAGGTTCGAAGTTCAGGACTGGGTGAGATCAAATTTTATTTATTTTTTTATTTTAATGAAAATTTTTGCAAATATTGAAAACAAAACTTATAAGTTAATTTGAAACGTCATTACAAACTTTCCAGCCAAATACTAGTACAATTCGATTTTTAGATCCTCATTTACATTGGAACATCATCCCATCACGAGTGCAATATTGTTTCCTAAGCCTGCAAACATATGTGAGTCCTAGCGTTGTTGTATTGGTGGAAAATTGTGCCATTGCAATTTGTCAATTCAGTCCTTTTTTCTTTTAGTGCTTCATCAAGCTTCTTCAATTGCTCACAATAAATCTCAGAATTAAAGCAATTAAAATTAAACCACTTCCTTAAAATCCCACCAATTCATCCTTTGATGAAGTTTGAGCGGATTTATCTCGCTTGGACCCGTAAATATTTCGGTTGACAGCATTGCAAATAGTTCCTTTTTATCACCTGGAATAACGCGTTTTAAAAACGAATCATTTTGGTTGCATTTAAGCAGCAAATCGCAAATACTCATCCGCTTTGGTAAGCGGATTTCCTTTAGATCGCTCAGAATTCAAATAATGAGCTTTCCGGTGAGTAGAAGCCGGTTCAAATGGTTTTCAATGACAGTGAACAACAAACACATTTAGCTTCTTTGCAAATTTTTGAAACATAAACTTTTCGATTCGACTCGATGACTGCTTTGATTTCATGCTCGTCACTCCCATTTGATCCACCATTGCGGTAGTCAAATTTGTGCGTGAAATTTCCAGAACGGACTTTTGTAAACTAACTTTCGCAAGTGTGTTCAGATAAGGCATCTCAAGCATACACATCGCAAATATTCCGGTGTGTTTCCTTACCTGTTTTGCATTTTCTATAAGCATTTCAAAAATAATAAAAACGCCATCTGTATAAAGACCGACATTACTTTACGTCCACCTTCCATGTCCTATCGACGGATACCATGTTGTGGGACCGTATCTGGTTGCAGTTCAGAACGCTCCACGCTACTTGTGTGTAAGATCACGACGAAATTCGATAAAACATAATTTTTATATTGAAACTTCTATTACTGAATGTTGATAAATTTTTCATTGACGTACAGTCTACTTGACGACAGCGCCGTCGATTTTTTCGAGTACTTATTTCCTTCCCAAGTTTCTCAAATTTATAAACAAGCTAAATAAGTAAGAGTAGTCCTTTACCATCTCTATTGAGAAGTAATACCAACTTAGCATGGAATTTACGAGTATTTTGTGTAAATTTTTCCGTAAGTAAGCCAAGATGTCATGCACTAAATTATCGAATACAAATCATCATTCCACCGACGATCTGGCGTAAGATTAGCCGGCCGTTAATGCTGCTTTAATTGCATTGATGCCTTTTAAAAGGCGTAAACTCCCACAAGGACAATATGCGGAGGTGAGGAGAACGAAAGGCTCGTATTACAGTTTGCAAAAAGTCAGGTAATTGTTAAGATATTTATAAAGATATCAATTATTCTGATCAATATGCACATAAAGAGATACCAAACAGATTTTTTGTTATCTCACTCTCTCAGCCTCGCACCACATTTGTTCATCTCTCTCTTTCTAATTCTATCTCTCACACACTGATTTGGATTAATGCATTTTGATGTAATGAAATTTGTACATTATTTATGAATTTATGTATGCAAATTGAATTAGAACGCTGGACCAATGTTCTTTATAAATGTAATTCATACACACATTGAATACTTGGAATGCCTTCACAAATATCCCTTCCTAAGGATGTACAGGATATTCACTTTTGTATATACTTACATACGAAAAATATTATACAATACTCGTACATGCATACAAACACATATTTTCGAAATGGTTTCATAAACATATTCTTACACGTTTACCCTTTGTTCTCCAACGGTTTTTGGCCGATGTCCTCTCGACATTTGCCAGCCACACATCCTGCAATCTTAAGCCCCTTATCTGTTGTTGAGGTGGATGGATGGTGGACGTGGAGAAAAGGATACTTAGTTGTAGTAGTAGTAGCAGCACTTGCAGAGGCCAAGGGAATATCAGGACCAGTACTCGTATATGTGAGACATGTGAATTTAGATAAAGTGTGTGTGTGGAACACAGCATCTTGTATTCTAATAAATGTGCAAGGAAAATTCCCAGGATAAACATTTATTGTGATTATGCACACAACAACATGTATTTCAATGTATTGCTTGTTGCTGTTGCCATTGTTTCCTGTATATATACGTATTCTCCAAGATATTGGTATTTTGAAGGGGTTTTTTATTAGACTTCAAGCCACTCCAGAGAGCTCGGGGTTAGCACTACACGGCACTTCAATTCAATTTTGGAATCCTTGCAAAAAACATCAAACCTGTAGAAAGTTATGGTTATAAAAAACAATAATGGCATGCAAAAAGCAAATATTGAATTATTAAATTATTATCATTCGATTGTTTATACTGTTGTTTTTGCGTTTTTGAGGACTGTCTTTGGGCATCCTCCCCCTTCGTGCCCTGAAATGAAGACCTTTGCAGTGTGGTGTGGGGGGAGTGGTGTTATGCGATTTTAAAGAAACCCCTCACGAATTTAGACCATTAAAGGATAATGTGGTGACTTTTCAAGCCCATAACAATATAAAAACAACCATCGTAAGCATTTCCACACATTATAAGTTATGTTAATGAAGTTATACAGTTACGGACAAAAGTGAAGCTGACCAAATATTGGTAGACTAGATAATTTTATACCTAATAGAACAAATGTATTTGGAAGAACTTTTGTTGGTATAAATGGCAAAATGCGAACATTTTCGGCAAGATAAATATATTTTTTATGGTCGTCTTTCCTTACATTCAAATAGTATAAATGTGTGTCTGTATGACATAAATTCCTACTGCTGTTCAAGTGATTTTGCTAAAGTTTCGACAAATTTTTATTTAATCATTAGCCACTGTCTCTATATTACCACACCAAATTTAAGATTACGGCAGTGCATTTTCAAAGTTTATGTGAGCGATGTTTAATTAGATGTATAATAGTTCTTACATTGCACAATATACAGGGTGGCGCAATAGAACGTGCATATTTAAAAAATAGATTAAAAAATAAATACAAAAGGTATGGTTAAAATAAATCTAAGGCATTGTAGAGTAATAAATGGAGTTAATTTTTTAAAAATAACATCATCTAAATGGTGACCCTCTCTACGACTGCACTCCTCTAACCGCAAACGAAAATTATTCAAAACTTTCTTTAGTAATACTGGTGTAATGGTTGCCATTTCACCACGGATATTCTCCTTGAGCTGAACGATGTTTCTTGGATTATTACTGTAGACTTTGTGTTTGAGGTATCCCCACAAAAAAAATCTAGAGGCGTCAAGTCTGGACTACGTGGGGGCCATGGGGTATCACCTCTTTTCGAAATCAGTCTGCCAGGCAACATCTGCTTCACCACCGCCATGGAGTCATTTGATGTGTGACAGGTAGCTCCATCTTGCTGGAACCAAGTTCTGGAATTCACTATTCTTGAACTTTCAATTTCTGGAGCCAAAAATCCGTCCAACATCTCAGCATAGCGTTCCGTATTAACCGTGACGTTTTGGCCCCGCGCATTTTCGAAGAAAAAAGGACCAATTATTCCTCTGCCAGTATGCTGCCCATACTGTCACTTTAGGTCTAAGAAATGGTTTCTGGTGTTTGATTTTGGGATTTTCACTGTTCCAGTAATGGCAATTTTGACGGTTTACGAACCCATTCATAAGAAAATGAGCCTCGTCAGAGAAAAGGATATTGTCAAAATTGGAAAATCGATTAAGCATTTCATTAGCAAATACGAGCCTTGCTATGAAGTCAGACTCTTTCAATTCTTGTATTAATTGCATCTTATATGGATGCAGTTTAAGATTCAATGTTAAAATTCGTTGCAAACTTCGTCGCGATAATTGTAAGACAGACGATCTCTTGCGAGTCGACATTTGTGGATTTCCTCGTACTGACTCCATAACTCTCTCAACATTGTCTTCGGTCGTAGATGTTCTTGGGTGACCATTTGCTTGTGGTTTAAATGTTGAACCGGTCTCTTCAAAACGCTTTACCCATATTTAAATTAAACTAGCACTTGGAGCTTCACCAATTCACCGTAGTCCATATTCAACACAATATAATCGCCTGGTAGCAATATATGAACGAGAGTTCTCCTAAAATGTGCGATGCTTCCCGTCGAAGTGATTCATAGCGACTAAAACTCCATGAGCCCGCCAACCTAACGATGTAGGCGCCCTCCGCCTGCGCAAAAAAAGATGGTGCAATATGCATGTTCTATTGCGCCACCCTGTACTTAATATGCAATATACGAGTATATCACTCAATTCCTTTCGATGCATGGAATTAAAAACTAATAAAATTGTTATGTAAATTTTGGGAGATCTAAACTTTCTCCTTCGCGCATTCCAGCATACCTTTGCCCAAGAGCGATGTTTTCTTCCAAAATGCTTGCTAAAGGACTTCCTTCTTCCGAAAAAATTGTTAAAGGACACTTCAAATTTTCTTCTTTTGGAAGCTAATGACCTGAAAATCCAGTACAGACTCAATACTCATTCCAAGTTTCATTCTTTACGAAAGCTCTTCAACATTCGCTAAGAGAATATGCAGGGCAGAATGTGTACTTTCGGTTATGCATTTTATTGATTTTTTGTTTTCGTAAAGTAAAAAATGTTATATAGCAGATTAATCCAGAATCGGAACCAGAATCCAAATTTATTAAACTTTTTGAACTTTTCAGAAATACAGGGTGTCCGTCGGAAAGATATACTACTTTGTTTTGCCGCCATTTTGGTAAACATTAGTCTTGACAGTTCATATTTGGCAGTCGTGCAGTAGAGGCGTGGCAAATGTATTATGGAAAAATATTCGATAAATCAACATGTTTTAATTGTTAAAACATTTTATCAAAATCAATCATCGATTACTGTGACGATGAGAAAGTTACGTGAAATTTTTAGGAGAAACAACGTGCCAACAAGACGCACTATTTATCGTATAGTGAATGATTTCGAAGAAAGAGGTTCTGTAGCTGATAGGGTCAAGCATATACCATAACGTACTACAAGATCGGCTGAAAACATTACTGCTGCTCAAGAAAGTGTTCAAAACAATCCATCAACCAGGAGCTTGGTCTTCAAAGAACAACTTTGGCCCCAATTTTGCACTTGGACTTGCATTTGTTTCCATTTTAGATTCAGTTGACACAAGGGCTTCTTCCACAAGACCATTTATGCCGCCGTACATATCCCAATAGGATGTTACAGCTCGCCCATGACAACCTCGATTTTCATGAATCATAATGAGTGACAAGACACATTTTCATTTGAATGGATATGTCAATAAACAGAATAGTCGGTTCTGGGAAATGGAAAACCTTCAAATTATTCATCAGTCACCTTTGCATCCATTAAAAGTGACAGTCTGGTGTGGTGACGGTGTGGTGTGGTCAGGAGGATTCTTTGGACCTTACTTCGTTGAAACTGAAAACGGCGTAACGGTAACTGGCAATGGGGAGCGATATCGCGATATGACTGAAAACTTTCTAACGCCACAACTGCATGCTTTGGACTTGATTAACATGTGGTATCAACAAGAAGGTGTCACATCGCATACAGCCAGGATTACAATGGAATTACTTCGAGACCTCTTTCCACAACAAGTTATTTCAAGAAGTGGTGATGTTGATTGGCCTCCACGGTCGCCTGATTTGACTGCTCCGGACTTCTTTTTGTGAGGATATCTGAAAAGCAAGGTTTATGCAAACAAACCAGAAACGGTTGAGCAACTCAAACAAAATGGTCGTGATGAAATTAATGAAATACCGCATGAAATGTGTGAAAATGTAATGAAAAATATGCTCAAAAGGGCTCGCATTTATAAGGCTAACAGAGGCGGACATTTATCTGATATTGTATTCCATACATTATTGCCGACATTAAATACATTTATCAATATAAGATCCATTCTCTTTCATTTAATCAAAAATTATAAACAAACAAAGTAGTATACATTCCCGACGGACACCCTGTATTATTCAACGAACATTCCGAGGCATATAGCAAGGTAAAGCTGAGTTTACGTTCGACAATATAGGTTTTTGACACTAATTTGCTTAGTTAGCCAAATATTAACAAGCAATGCAAATAGCTTGATTACATTCTCGTTTACAGTCAATATTAATGTAACTTTCTCCATTATATTCTTCAGAATGTTGAAGGCATCGCACGATAAACTGTCATCCTATCTAAAACCTCGTTCGTTCTCAAAGGAGTAAATAAAATCTATGGATAACATAAAAACAACTCGGTTAGATTTCTTTACCTGTGTGCCTTCCTCAATTAACACCCCACGTATCCGTGACTAGATTTCCATCATTATCGTTAAAGTAGCAATTGTCCTTTCGGGCTTCACATCTATCTGTTCACCTTCCCATATCCTTGCTTTCATCCTTTGTTTTCCGTTTAGAAAGACTTATTCTTATATATATCTCTCAGCGTTCCTTTACATCCCGTCTTAACGACTTAATTACCAATTTATTATTTTGAGATATTAAGTGTTTTTTCAAAAAATCGCTATCATGGAAATTTCTTATATCTTTCGAAATATACAGAATTTTTTAATCACGCTCAGGTGACAGCATACGTCTTAAGGGTATAAACAGTACTAACGAAAAAATATATACCCTCTCATATTACTATTTAGAGGTATAGCGTAATTTTGCAAAAATCGCCTTTTTGAAAAATTGCTATTTCTTGTGAACGCCACCAAATTTTAGACTGGAGATTGGACACAAATATATGTCTAAATAAGGACAACCATAATAACGAATAAACTCGATTTTGTACTAACTCCATTAAACCCGTTTCTCCATGTGACCACCGATGTAAACCAGTCCTTGTCCGACAACGAAATCGTGGCAGTTACCGTACTATGTGTTATCACTGTGCTCCAGAAAAACTAGGATTATAGGCATTGTACGATGTGTGGTAATCGGACGAGTTTGATGGAATAGGCCGAGACTGTCTAGTGGCTTTGTGGTGTTCAGCTTTATATGTATTTGGCTGCGTTCTTCTCTCTGCTTAATCTCGTACGTTCTTTAGCTACAATCAGACGCCAATCGTAATCTATTTTAATGCCCTGGGTTATATGCAAGACCATAACAACGGAAGAATGCCCTTCATCTGGGTGAGTACATTAAACTGATATCTTTCACACATAAATTTCTGCAATTGCTTAAAATTATGTAAAAGAACAACCGGCGGAATATGTTGAATAGGATTCTGCAGCATAAAATCTTTCATACGGTTTGACACTAAAGAATGTCGGTCATATTTATTTTATTCTAGGATGTTATTAATGGCAAACAAAACCGAAAGTAAATAATCCTTGATAAAGTCATTGAAACTTTCTAAAATTCTCCCATATTCCATCCATGGAATAAAGCGGAATTTGTTTCGAAAGATCGAATTTAAATGCCATCCGATGTCCTTTGTTTGAGGCCTTCTTTGGCAGATCGGTCACAACTGATGTGAAGGTTTTACATGAGTCTTGCTGAAAAGCTTTACCCATGGTGTGCCACCACACAGGTGCCGTTTCTAATTATATGCTTTTTCTTGGTTATGTGTTCTTTCTTTCTTCAGGTGATGGCCGGCACGCCTTTGGTGTACTCACACTAATCCCGGAGGATTAGTTAGACTACCTGAGATTGGAAGTAGGTCCCTTGGAAAAGCTTCCTCAGGTCCCACCCCCGTACTCAGCCAAAGTACCTTTGTAGTCACTTGGTATGAAGTGAACTACCTCCCGGGTAGGAGTTGAGGTATCTAGGAAAACCTCGGATAGATATGAACAGTGTTTTCCAAGCCAATGCCTTCCTTCACCAACGCTTGAGCAACGCGAAAGCACTGAAAATACTTGTTCGGGCAACCACAGCCAGCACGATGCTCCCACTAGGGGTCCTACACCATTGACCAGGAAGGAACAACGTTCCTTGGGCACCTGGTCATCCGTGCTACCAGAAGAGAAGAACCCTCTGGTCTGGGTTTCTCAGACAAGCTACTCCAGTTTTGCTTTATCATACCTCGCATGGAACTGGTAATCCATAATAATACGGCATAATTTTCAATGTCCGAGGAGAGAATATCAACACAGCAAAAGCAAAGTATACCATGCTCCTATCATAGTTCATTAACCAGATCTCTCTGGTCATACAACTATATTTACGGAAAAGATAAATCTTCTGATACCTCCCGACGGCTTCTCTATGTCGCACCTGTTGCCAGGATGTGTCTTGTTTAACTATGACTCTCCCCTTTACTTGGTTTTCGAAAAACGAGTTCCAAGATCAGTTTGAATCATATTATAGGTGAATCCCAAGACATAATCCACCTTTTCCTAGGGCGCCTGGCACAAGGCCACACTACTTTGTTTTTCTTCGCAAGCATCATACCCTTTGCCTGCTTAATTACAGGATCAGGTAGAGAGGCCTGCGTTCTAGGGGTAAGCGGTACAAAGCATCCTAGGAAACACGCGCCTACCCACGCAGATCGGTCACAGTAAGCGAATTAAAATGAAAATGGAATTCAGCATACTTGCTTTCCGGTTCCGCGAGAAGCCTTCTATATGGTAGGTCTTCCGGATGTAACTTTTATCACACTATTACCTTTTATGTTTTCAAAATTACCCTTCAATTGTCCAAAGATATTGAAACTTAACACTATTTTTACAATGAATCGAATTGAAATGAATCTCAATTGCATACAAATTTTCAATCAACTATTTAATTTTTAGTTATAGAAGATTTTCATTTTTTTAGGTATTCGCCCCTGCGGAGAATCGAACCATGCACCTCCACCGGAGTAGATGTGACGGATAAAACACTCAGCTATCATGTATGTGACCGCGGGTTCGAGCCCGTATACAACTATCTTTCATTCTATGTGCAGATGAGAATTTCGAGCCTTTTTCGAGCCTTTCTAGAGCTTCTCAAAGTAATGTTTGGAAAAGTCCTTGGAACAATACCTCCCTTCCGGTGGATCCAAAAATAAGAATGATTATAAGCTAAACGAATGTGAGAAGATCTCCCATATACCAATCGTGAAATGCAAGAGATTATGTTTTTTATTGATTTATCAAATAAAAAAGCGATTCATTTTTGTGCTCAGCTGTATTTGTCCCTTTCAGCCCACGAAAGTTAAATTTGTCCCAAACCCTACAGATAGTAAAAAGCATCAATCTTCTATTCTAACATATATTGACTCATATTAAAGCATTTCAGTCATCCTGCACATATCCACTGCTCACGCTATACTGTAGTTTTTCGCCAGCATATAAAACCAAATATGAGAAACATATAAACGAATTGAGCACATGTGACTTTGTAGTACATTTCAAAGGACATAACAATTTACATATACGCACTACATGAAGTCAAATTAGTACAATTGTGTAGTCTAGGCTGTCGGATAAGCATCCACTTTGATTATAAGAGGGTGTTGATTGCCAAGGATTAAAAGAGGGTTGGCTAATGCTTAAAATTACTAGAAATGCCTTCAGCACTTTCGTTTGGGTTGGGTTTTTCGGTATGGTTATTTGCATTTCTAAATTGCAAGCGAATTCAACCATTGCTATGCGAAAGGACACTATTGGCAATTGGCAAATTTCGTTGGCGCAAAGATAAGGGACGAATTAAACAAGCAGAACAACCACAATCGTCCTCAATATTTGTTCGAATGAAAACACAAAACCAACAAAAATACAATGTTCATGCAAGTAGAAAATTAAAATCGTAGTCTTCCTTTATAAGTTCCGGTTTCAGGAATATCAATCGGCGTAAAGTCTCCGTCATTATGAGCATTTTATTCTTTTTAGTATTTCAAAAAATATGCTAGTCAGTTTTATACATCAAACAACACGGTTTATACTTGTTGCCCAAACGAAAGACCCTACGCACAAGAAATTCGACATATAACTATTTAGGCATTTGCGGTATTTGCAGACACAAGTAGACCTCTGCCTACATTTATATTTACATATTTTTTATTAGTCATACCAGTCTATGAATAATGTCTTATTCGTTCTGATTAGCAATCAATATTTTTATAGAAATTTATTTCAAACGAGATGACCACAAAGTCCTTTGCCTCATCAGAAATCGAACGTATGACATCTTACACAAGTCTCTTGTGCGTTCCACATGAAAGAGTTTGTTTTTGCATAAGCAAATCCTTGTCTTGGGAAAAAAAGAAATTGAGCAAAAGAGATCTCTGGGTTTTTGCCAAACAAAAATGGGAATTTTGTATCCCTCCCTTTTCCCGGATTGCAGTTTTAGTAGATGTCGTAATCACGCCTGCGAAAGTAGATTTATTATATTCTTTGTTTCTACTTTCTTAATGCAAATGTGAACTACGAAAATATCCTTACAATATGTATAAAGATGTAACGTAAGAATTTTTTTCTAAACATACACACATCCTTTTTTCAAAATTATCTGAAATGGCAAAATTAAAATCTATTGTATGAGCAGTAAGAAGAATGCGACTAATCTCAGAATCTAAATGTGGATGGCATTTATTTTAAAATTAAAAAACAATAATTTTCAAAAAATATTGAATTTTATTGAAATTTTCAAAAACTGAAGCCAGCGAAAATTAAGGTCTGTTCTTTAACCGAAAAATTATATTAAGCATATTCTATTACTGATTGAATAGGTGCTTTAATAAGCAAAATTGTTGAAATACCAGAAGGTTTATTTGGAAAAATATTAGTGCGCAACTAAGTTCTCGCTGTTTCTTTTATAAAAATGCAACTTTATTACGAAAACATGTTTACAAGTAATTCAATGAAAGTATTGTCCATCGCCAGCTACACTTTTTCCTAGCTACTACTTTTGTATTTTTCTGCCAAAGCTCGAATTACATCACGGTAAAACTATTTATCTTTTGATGTCGTCATATGAGTGGAATTGCTGGTCAGCCAAACCGTGCACCATCGAACGGAATACGTGATCTAGAGAATATGGCGGATGGGGTAAGACTTCCCATTTCAGTGTTTCCAGGTAAGTTGTAACGGGCTTGGCCACGTGAGATCGAGCGTTGTCATGCTGAAGACATCCGCATATAATGGACGTTTCTCGCGCTGAGCTCAGCTCAATTGTAATAATTGAAGTCGATATCGATCCCCGGTGATGGTTTCGCTCAGTTCCAACAGCTAATAGTAAATAACACCGACCTGGTCCCATCAAATACAGAACATAACCTACTCAGCGTGAATATTCAGCCGAGGCGACGACGTAGGAGCACGACCGGGCAGTTCCATGACTTTCTTTTCTTTGGATTAATGTAATGAATTCATTTTTCATCACCCGTTGCAGTACAAAGAAGAAAACCCTTCCTTTTTTGTCGCTGAAGCAGTCGTTCACAGGCGAAAAAACGTCGCTCAACGTCCCTTCGCTTCAACTCGTAAGGAACCCAAGTTCTTTGCTTTGCTGAATCATTCCCAACGCATGCAATCGCTTGAAAATGGCTTGGCAGGTAAATCCTAATGCTGAAACAAGCTATACCTGTGTTTGACACAAACCCCCATCAAGCAATGCCGTTAATTCAGTGTTTTAGAAGGTTTTTCATCTTCCTTCTCACGAACGGTCGTCAACATCAAAATCACCGTCTTTAAAGCGACGGAACCAATCTCAACACGTTGTTTCACTTAAAGCAGCATCTCCGTAAACACGATGAGCCTCGGCCGCCAGTTTCTTCGACTGAAAGAAGAAAATCAATACTTTCCCACTTATGACGAATATTTGGCACAAAATCATACATATTCACACAACCGAAAGAATATGGCGTCAAAAGAAAATCTCTATTGTGCCTAAGCTTGGCCCATGTCGTTTAGTTTTAGGCGCCATCTATTGGCAAACAGCGGGAACTTAGTTGAACCAAATTTGAAATTTTTACTTGGATCACTTTTAACAATATTTATATGAAATAATTATAAAAGAAATGTGATCGATCGTGATATAAAAGTGTGAAGTATGGGGTCATGATTAGCACGCGCGACTGTCGTCCGCATGATCACGGGTTCAATCCTCGATGCAGCCATCTATCATTATTTGAACGGTTGTCACCTCGATGCATCTGATGAACACTTCGAGCAGTCGATCGACAAGTCTAATAAATGTTTCTCAAACTGTAACGTTCGGAATTATTGTTAATCGGTAAGTTCCGTTGGTGTAAAAATAGAACCTGTGTAAGCTCAATGAAAATGAGAAGGTCTGAAAATAGAATGTGTGTAATCTCACTGAAAATGAGAAACTCTCTTATATCTCATACATGGGATACAAGAGAATTTGTTTTAATTATAAAAAATTTAAGTGCAAACATTGATTTATGGTCTTAAATATAAATTTCTTAAAATTTTGTAATTTTTCTTTGAAAATATGAAAAAAATTAATTAAAATTTAAAACCAATCGATGGGCAAATCACTCGCGGGTTTTCGAACTTATGCAAAAAAAAATCCAGTGTAGGGATATCTGTAAGAAAAATAGCTTACAACTTGTAGCAAAGTCTAGGATTGAAAAAACCAACAGTAGTTTTAACTTACCATACTTTGTTACTAACTTTACCATATATCCTTTTTTCCTTTTTTAGGCCAAATTGAAAAATATATTCTATAAACAACTTAAGATTCGTCTTACCGAAAGCTGCATGGTTGAAATAGATTAAAAAATAAATAAATTACATTTTAATCTGAGGTGCAAATTTTTCAACTTATGTAAACCTAACTGAATTTTAAATTTTCTTTA
This sequence comes from Philornis downsi, assembly GCA_019455685.1. NCBI lineage: Eukaryota > Metazoa > Arthropoda > Insecta > Diptera > Muscidae > Philornis > Philornis downsi. Next base: position 487,667 of record JAHXMU010000030.1, on the reverse strand, counting down.
ATAAAATATGATTACAACGCGTAGTTGAGCCCAGGCTTGTAAGCGCTTCTCTAAATCTATAACTAGCTTAATTTTTCACTACCCTTCCCATATATCCTTTTTTTCATTCTCAACCGAAATTTTATTAAACTGCTGAAGATGCCTGGCTGACAACATAATATTCGTGTTACCGATGGTGCTGTTGAATAGAACTGCTTCATATTCATAGATCATAGTCGTTATAAAGTTTGTGGCCAAAATTTACGTATCTTTATTCTCTTATGTGTTTTTACTGTTATTTGTTGAATATAAAGCGAGCTAATATCTCCTGACAACCGTTCAATTTCGCAATTAATTTCATCATATGTGTATTTATGTTTGGCTTTATCGGTTTTAAAGCGGAAGTCCTTGTTTCACTGCTAAAAATTCTTGAAACTTCCCTCCTCCCCCCTTCAATGACATGTAGTCCTGTGATAATTTGTTAACTATTCTTGTATTGACGTCTAGAATCAGCCGAATAAGTTATTTCGCATACAAACATTTTGCCCATTTCAAACGTGTCCCATGACGCCTGTCACAGTTAAACACCTTACTCACCACTTATCATACTTAAGCCACAGAACTTTGACGGCACCGGCAGTACCAAAGAAAGCCTTAATATTAGAAAAGAGCGTTAGAGGACGTGTCGGGGATATGAGCATATGACCTTTTCAAAATAAAACTTAACAAATGCATTTATATGTTTTTTCCCCGTTTTTCTGTTAGGTCGTGTGAGGGCGAATCTCTAAGGAAATTTCTAGCCTGCGAATGAAATATTTCATTTTTAACATTTACAATTTATAAAAAATAACAAAATGTGTCTAAATTTCAACACGTCGTCGTTGCCCTCATACCATTTTTGGCATCTTCGCATTAGTTGTTATTGGCTACAGCCAGACACTGAACTCTGCATCTCCTTCTCACCCACCTCATCCTCCTCCTCCTTCTGACAGAGATGACCAGTCGTTTTTTTCAGGTCCCTCATCGGAATGATTAATGTTTGGCCAAACTTTTTAGACGGACGTTTTACACACGAAGAAAAAAAAAACAATGTAATTGGAAGAAATCCAACCAAAAATACAACCACGAAGTTGGGCATATGGTCACCACAAGTATCAACTGTGGAAACAGACTGTCAACGAGGGGTGTTTGTAACTGGCTGTCATTGGATAATCTTAACAAAATCCTTCAATTATCACCACATTCATAAGCACAATTGTTAAAAATATGAAATGAAACGTGTTGAACATAAATTATTGCTCAAGTTTCAGTTCAGTCCAGTTTTCGTTTTCTTTCGACACAAAAAACATAACTTTTTCTCTTAAAAAGTATAATGAAATTTTTGTAAAGAACAAAAAAAAACTTCTCAGTTTTCTTTATTGGTTTTATAATTGCAAAAAAAACGGTTTCATATTTAATAGTTGGAAATTTTTAATTCAGTCATTTTTCTCGTACTTATGCACGATTCATTCGTTCATACATGCATTTATACGATTCGGTATTGGATAGCGATTGTACTCGAGGGAGTGATTGAATTGAACCACAATTCAGCAGGAATGATAGGATATTATGTGCAGGACACTGGCAGAGGGTTGGAGGCCGAGAGCATTTGTGTTTGGCCTCTGTACCTAAACACTGAATGAGGTAAGCAAAAAGTTGATATGGAACGACTCTTTAGTAGGCTGTCTGGTTGTTGTCTTCCTTTGATAGGGTGGTCAACAAGTTCATTTTTCAACAGCATAACATTTAATTAAAAGTTCCCTCAGAATTCTCTTTTATTCTCGAACATAATACCTGGTTTATGCGGATGCTTTATAGATGCGGTCTGCGGTAGGATGCGCTTCTTTACTAATGATTTTGTTGGCCTTATTTTTATCCTGGGCATCCGCAAAAGCCATTTTCTCTCCACTACGCTCGCCTATTCCAATTGTATATGTATATTCCTAGATCTTGATCTTTTTAAAGCTTGGCAGATCTTAAAATATTTGTGTTTCCATTGATAGTTTAAAAACTGGTAGCGCTGCAGCACTTAGTCAGTTTGGGTAGAAGTCAAGTAGACAACATCCCCATGACAAATTGCTGAAGATGATCGGTAAATAGACACGTACCAAACCTTTGTTGATTACAACGCTGCCTTTTATTGCTCTTACATAATTTGGCGGTAGTCAAACATTTGTGTGGTACTCTTTTCCGGCCATTGATTGACAGTTTTAAAATTGCAGGCAGGAGGCAAGTTGTACCAACAGATTATTCGTCGCAGTCATTATATTCAGGTTCCGTGTCATAGAGACATGTATATGTCCTTGAAAAACAGCCATCCTCATAATATCTTGTGGAAGGCTCACAAGATATTGATCAATTCGTACCATCTCCTCGGTGGTTATAAAACAGTTATCTGCAAGCCCTTATGAGAACAACCAACTAAAACTATAATGAGGATTTGGTGCCAGGCTAAAACTAGCGAGTTTTCATATGTAATATGGTCGAAATATGGATTCTAGAAAAAGATATTGCTGTAATATTTGACTCCAAATGAAGATTTAAATAGACAAGGGGAAAACTGAGCTAAATGTGGCTGGCAAGGTCTTTAAAAAAGCCTTGCGCACACAGCTATAAGAAATAGGGACCACGCGACGTTACTGTAAGTCTCCGTCAAGTACTTATATCGTTATCGTGCTATAAAATCCAATAGTTTTCTTTTCCCAAACCGTTGCTCTCTCAAACACTCCTAATACTCAGACAACATTTTTTATTTATCGTCCCATCTTCTGACAACAAATTCGAGTGCAAAACACCGCGATAATCAAAGAGAACAATCAACATTATCTTAACTTTTGAGCGATTTTGATTTGGCTTTTTTGGCTTCAGCTCATTTAGAAGGCACCATTCCGAAGCTTATTGATTAATTTGCATGGCTAACTCGTAAACTCACGTCTCATCACCAGCTGTACTACGTTTTATCAATGGAGAATTGGAATTGGTTTATCCTATGGATGAGACATCACACGATGTCTTCAGCGGCCTTTATGGCATAGAGTTTTTGAAGAAAATTTAGGTCTTTCGAAACTGGTCGGACGGCAACGCATTCCATATCCAAGTGATTGTGTAAAATGGCATTATACAGGGTGGGCCATAAGGGTGTTGGCGGTTTAAATATTCAATTTCTCGGCAACGCGCGGCGCGGGGTGGCGGGGGGATATGTTGTTCGCTGCGCCGCTTCCTGGAAATTTAGTCGCCATGGAGCCGTACACGGGAGTGCAGCGTGCATTTTGTGTCCGAGCGTATTACGAAAACAATAAATCAGTGATTACTGCACGACGTTTGTATCGGCATGAACACGGTTTACACGATTTAAGTGAAGTTCCAAGCGCCAATATGATACGAAAATGGCTCAGAATGTTCAAAACAACCGGCTCAACAGTACCAATTACGGCTCGTGGTCGCCCAGTTTCTGCAAGATCAGCCGACATTGTGGAGCGTGTTCATGTTTCAGTTCACGACGGTTAGAGCGAACAATTATTGCAACATGCTAGCAGACTTTTTGGTGCCAGCTTTGCAAGAACTTCAAGGCAATACCTCGAGGATGTGGTTTCAACAGGATGGGGCCACATGTCATACGGCTAGGGTATCCATAGAGCTGCTGAAAAATGTTTTTCCTGGAAAATTCATTTCGAAAAGGGGGGATATTGAATGGCCCCCACGTAGCCCCGATCTCTCTCCATGCGATTATTTTCTATGGGGCTACCTCAAATCGGTAGCCTACGAGAATAATCCAACCAATTTGCAGCAGTTGAAGAGGAACATTATTCAGGAAAGTAACAAAATACAGAGAACAACTTTTCAACGAGTTTTCCAAAATTTGCGACTTCGATTCCAAGAGTGTCAAGTAGCCGAGGGAAGCCATTTGGACAACATTATTTTTAAGTCTTAAAAATTCCCATGCTTCTACTTTTTAAAAATACAAATATATTTTTTTTATGTTTCGTAGTTTTTTTTTAATTGAATATTTAAACCGCCAACACCCTTATGGCCCACCCTAATATTGATTTGTGAGCAACAGAATGTTAAGAGACCATCCCTCTCCATCTTAAATGATAATTTTCAGTCACCATTTCCTTCAGTTTATCAACGTCAACATCAACAACATCAAGAAAACGAAGTTCTATTTGCCATATAAATTTGACACAACTGATGTGAAGGTTTTACATAAGTCTTGCTGAAAAGCTTTACTCATGGTGCGCCACCACACACAGATGCCGTTTCTAATGACATGCTTTTTCTTGGTTATGTGTTCTTTGTTTCTTAGGTGACGGCCGGCACCCCTTTGGTGTACTCACACTAATCCCGGAGGATTAGTTAGACTACCAGAGATTGAAAGTAGGTCCCTTGGAAAACTTCCTCAGGTCCCACCCCCGCACTCAGCCAAAGTACCTTTGTAGCCCACTTGGTATGAAGTGAACTACCTCCCGGGTAGGAGTTGAGGTATCTAGTAGAACCTCGGATAGATATGAACAGTGTTTTCCAAGCTGATGCCTTCCTTCACCAACGCTTGAGCAACGCAGCAGCACTGAAAATACTTGTTCGGGCAACCACAGCCAGCACGATGCTCCCACTAGGGGTCCTACACCATTGACCAGGAAGGAACAATGTTCCTTGGGCCCCTGGTCACCCGTGCTACCAGAAGAGAAGAACCCTCTGGTCTGGGTTTCGCAGACAAGCTACTCCAGTTTTGCTTTATCATACCTCGCATGGAACTGGTAATCCATAATAATACGGCATAGATTTTCAATGTCCGAGGAGAGAATATCAACACAGTAAACAGCAAGTATACCATGCTCCTATCATAGTTCATTAACCAGATCTCTCTGGTCATACAACTATATTTACGGAAAAGATAAATCTTCTGATACCTCCCGACGGCTTCTCTATGTCGCACCTGTTGCCAGGATGTGTCTTGTTTTTATATGAATCTCCCCTTTACTTGGTTTTCGAAAAACGAGGTCCAAGATCAGTTTGAAACATATTATAGGTGAATCCCAAGACATAATCCACCTATTCCTAGGGCGCCTGGCACAAGGCCACACTACTTTGTTTTTCTTCGCAAGCATCATACCCTTTGCCTGCTTAATTACAGGATCAGGTAGAGAGGCAAAGCATCCTAGGAAACACCCGCCTACCCACATAAATTTGACACAAATTTTTTGTTCTCATAACACTTTTGAGACGTACGGATTAAATCGAGCACTGTAAACAAACTAAATAATAAATCGCTCTTAAAACGCCGCGTCAATACAGGTGGCTATTTAGCGACAGAAAGAATTTGGACTATATCTTTAATTGTTATTTTACTAAATAATATTTGGCATGCAAAGGGAACGTCAAAGTCAAATATAATCACTTTCCAAACCTACATTTGTGGTTTGAGTTAATAGCAATTTTGCTCATAGACTTTAGCCCCATTTCAAATAGACAAGGTTTTCATATATCCCCTATTCAAATAGGACTTTTATGCTTGGTTTAAACGCCTCCAAAAACTACAGTACTAATTTAAAATTAATTATACAGGGTGTTCGTCGGGAAGTTATACTACTTTGTTTTACCGCCATTTTGGTAAACATTAGTCTTGACAGTTCATATTTGGCAGTCGTGAAGTAGAGAAGTGGCAACTTTCAATATAAGATCCATTCTCTTTCATTTAATCAGAAATTATAAACCCTGTACGGACACCCTGTACTTAGAGCAGGTGACTTAATACAATCAGTATCAAACCTTATAGAAAATGGATCATATCGCTCTGTGTTGTGATGTAGCCACGGTGGTCAATCCAAACTTGATTTCACTGCTTCTATAATACCCAATTTTAACTGAAAACGAACTGTATTCTGTTCAAGTGCTTCGACTACATTGCATACTAACGCTGGACCAATTCATTTTATATTTCGAAAAAGCTTCAATATAATTGTACCCCCCAAGCCTGGCAATAATGCTTCCAAAATGCATAGTTTTCATTGAAAATTATCTACATCTTGCATATTTTGGCTCGGTCGAGCACTAACTCTATTTAAAATGCGCCGTACCGACCAATTCATGTCTAGTTTTATCGCTTTTATAAGACAAAATTTTCATTGGAGCTAAGTTATGCTTACAACAAACATATGATTTGGTTAGGTTAGGGTGAACTTTTTTGAAAATAGGCCATATCAATCCACGTTTTGATATAGAACTCATGTCAATGTATGGCCTACCATTATATTTTACGAACACTGTGCGATTCATATTTTTCGTGCTCGACTGAAATTCTTTGGCACATTATCAACTGAGCTTTTAAGAATCTCAACTCACAGTGGACTCAACGGTGGTAAGTAAAGTATTTGTAACCCCATGTAGGGACCTTATTAATGCCTAACTTGGATTCCAAATATTTTTCGTATTTCATCTGAGACACTGGCGTAGCGTATTATAGCTATGATCACAAGAAAAAACAACTTAGCTTAAGTCTAGTTTATTTATTACTAAGATTAATGTCCTTATCTACGAGGGCGGCCCCAAAACTAGCCGTCCTGACCTATAGATGGTGCCAGTAGTTTGAAAAAAAAATCATTTTGGTGAAAAGTTGTTTAATATTTTTGTTTTAATATTTTTATTTGAACCATCAAAAGAAAACGGTCTCAGTGTATTTGTAAACATGTAAATAAGCAATTCAGTGCAACGACGAAGACTTTTCAAAATATTCGAAATGGTTTATCGATAAACTTTATCCCGCTAACTTACCACGATTTTTTGTTGATCTTGTGCATCTGCGGAAATACAATAACAATCCCCAGGTGGATCACTTTCCTTATAATCAATGCAATGAGATAGCTATACACTGTGCACTGTGGTCACCGCTATGTAACTAAGTATTTCCATTTGAAAGTTCTCAGTCCAACCAATATTAAAGCCGTGCTAGATTCTAACCTGGAGGAGTCTACTCCTTCGTTTACGACTTTAAAATATTGGGTATCAGAGTTTAAACGAGGCCGTACGAGCTGTCCAGACGAACACCGTAGTGGTCAATCAATTGAGGTGTCCTCGCGAGACAAGATAAAGAAAATCCACAAAATGGTATTAGACGATGGTCGGCTGAAGGAGCGTGAGCTATCTGAAATGATAGGCGTTTCAAAAATTGATGGCTACTTTAAGCAGTTCGACAATTCTTACTATAAAAATAAAATAAAGAAAATTTTTTCAACTTTTTAGTGTTTTCTTTGTTATGTCGGCTAGTTTCGGCACCGTCTTCGTAGATAGATGCTTATGTGCAATCCACATTCCAAAATTCGGAGTAATATACAAGTTATAGCAATTGTTCAAAACAAAGATTATTTAAAAAATGCGTAATATAAGGCTATCCTATTTTTTGTTTTCAAGTAAAGTTAAGTAAAACCCACATAAAGCTATGATTTCGATGAAACTTTTACATACATATGTCATTATAACGCTTGGACCTTACCATTATGTACGAAATACAGTGTCATTCAAATGACCGCCTCTGAACTGGTTGCAGCAGTGGACCCTTTTGAGATAGTTTTCGAAATAGTACGTCCCAGTGACACCTCCAGATCATAATGCGCACCAAACAATAACTTTTTCCGGATGAAATGGCTTTTCCACAATCACTTCTGCGTTCCCTACATATATGCGACAATTTTGCTTGTTGGCGTTACCACCGAGTGAAAAAAGAGCTTCATTGCTGAAGAAAATATCGTTTAATTGAAAGCCCACGTTCGAATCACCACTTTTGTAGTAAGTTTGAATTATTTTTACACGTTCTTCGGTTGTTAAACGATCCATATTCGTAAATGGCAAACATTTTACTAAATAAATAACACTACAGATGACAGGGGTATTTAAGAGCTGACAGCCTTGTCAGACCGGTGGTTTTAAAACAACTAAACGGATAACCCTAGTCTGTAAATATTGATTGAAGTAGGAGTACATTTTTTTTTTTGTTATTACCCAGCGACATTTTTTAGAACTTGTTGTAATTTAGATAACGTCCGATTAAGCATAACTTATTGAGTATATGTTTTGACTAACGGTGCATATTCATACGAGTACCCTCCGTGACTCCAGTTTGTATCGAAATGTTTACCCCTATTACTCCCGATAATGGTAGCTACGAATATAGGTTAACTTCCCGTTTTCATATAAAATTGGGAGGGCATTGTGGGATTACCTAAAACAAAAACTCCACAAGACTGTCTTGTAATATCCATTTGAGACGAACTCTCTTTATCAATTCGCTAAATTATGATATGTGTTTTAGAAACACTACCAAATAACTGCGATATAGTGCGACTATGTTCTACTTTTGCTTCATATTAGCGCTTAAATTTGAGACAAACTCCAACAAAAATAATCGATTATTGAACCGAAAGTAGATGTGCTTTACCACTATAAGACCTCCCGCAATCGGTTCTTTGTAATCGAAAATTTTGCTGGGTAATGTTTATATGTACATATGTTTGAGATGCATGATTTCAATATTTCCTACTTTTAGAAGATTATGACAAATTTATGTTATAACTAGCCGACCCGCCGAACTTCGTCTCGCCCAGCAGCCATTGTATGTGCAGATTGGTGGTTCCGATCCATCCTGAGCCAGCGGTGCATTCTGGGGAGCACACGTAACAATTCCTGCCTACAAAGGTACAGATTTTACATCATTTTCTTACATTGGACTTACTTTATAAAATATCGTTTTTTTTTTTTTTTTTTTTTTTTTTTAACTGCCTCTTGAAGAAAATCAAAATCAATGTTTTTTGTTATTTATTTTAAATCCTCGTATATTGGTTAGAAAATGTTTTGATTGTGGTGTTGTTCCAGACACCAATGAAAGTAATGGTTCCGGTGGTTGACTTAGTTCTGGCAGCTTTACTTTGCCATTTGCGCAACATAAGCCTGGTGGTTCCTTTTTAAATTTAAATGCTTTGCAATGGGCACATAATTGATCCATGCTACCGATATTAATATTGGGATGTGCGTTATAATCAATTGTCGGATCGTAATGAAATGCAAGACGCATAAAATTAATGCGATTGTTATTGTGCATTGCTGCTCTGGAGACTCTTCTCGCAGCACATTGTTCGTCGTTCCGTATTTCGCGTAAAAGTGACATTTGATTCCTGACTTGTTCGTTGTATTCTGCCCGCTCCTCTTGTGTCTGCTGTGAGCGCACCACTCTCATATTATTTGTGTGGCGTGCACGGCGACCAATATTTGCACGTGAGCGTGGCATTTTGTACTGCAATATACGTTCTTTATGGTTAAATTTTTTGTTGTTTGGTATTGTTAGGGTAGGGAGGCTGCCCTTTATTGTCTTACCTGTTGCTTGTTAACTTTCTTCAATTTTCTTCAATTTATTTACTTTCACTAACAGTTCAAGAGTCGTTTGACTCCCACACACTTTTCACGAAAAGAGGTTATGTATGAGTCGGTGTCGGGATACTTAACGCCGCCACACGCTGGTTAAGCACTCAACGCTTAACGATCATATGGTTATTGCGATCATATGGTAATTGCGCTAATCTCTATCAGGCAAAACACAATGAAAGTAACTACTGCGCCATCTCTCTGATAGAGTTTAAAAAATAGTGATATTTTTTAATTTATTTTTTCGCGGAAAGATTTTAGATGTGAGTCGGTACGCGGTTAATTAACGCCACTACACGCTGATTAAAGACCCAACGCTTTCAGCAAAACACAGCATAGGCTTATCGCGCAAATTGTGATTAAAAAAAAAAAAGACATATTAACTTTTGTAACTTTATTTTTTTACGAAAATAGGTAAGGCATGATCCGGTATTGGCCTAATTAATGCCTCTACACATAGATTAAGCACCCAACGCTAGCGGAGCATACGGTTATCGCGCTAATCTCTAGCGGGCAAAACACCAAAAAAAAAACTAAATACTGCGCCATCTGTCGGACGAACTTCAAACTACACAGAAACACTCCTCACGGCCCATAGAGCAGCATATAAAATTTGGTCCAAATCGGAGCAGTAGTTTTTGAGATTAGC